>JAESIW010000137.1:6489056-6500407 GCA_016802295.1 Brachionus rotundiformis
GTCTTATCATTTCTTCTATTTCTATTTTCTGAGTCCTCTATTGTGTATTCACTATTACACTTTAGGTTCCAATGTAGAGTTGGACCATTTTCTACATTTATTTTGAACCTTTGGTAAAAAAACAAATAAACTTATGATTATTTACAAGGTTGTAAGTCTTTAGAAGTATTCCAGAGACTTATTAAAGAGCTAAAATTCGATTGACAACTAGTTGACAAACATATTTACAATTAAATTTAAAAAAATCAAAACTGTTTATTTGTAAAATTTGGGTCTAATGAAATAATTTTGAGGTTCAATTAAAAAAAATTTCTTTTTTAATTATTCGAGGCTCTTTTAAATAAATTTGTGGTGTCTTATTTAAAAAATTGTGTATTTAGTTGTAATTGGTCATTTTAAATTAAGTTTTTAAAAAATTAATAAAGATTTTAATTATAAAAATTAAAATGAAAATTATGTTTATCTTAATTAGAACATTAAAAATTTTTCTATTAAATAAAAAAAAGAATATAAAGAACGTCTTTGTTAATAAAAATGACCAATAAAAAAGATGTTTGAGAAAAAAATGGGATTGGGTTTAAACCGTTAATTTCATTTATTGCAATAAATAGTGTGAATTTTTGATTTTCTATTTGATTGATACAATAAAAAAAAGCTTTTTAAAAATGCCGAGAAGTAACTTTCAAAAAACCCTAAAAGCTTATAGCGAAGAAAATTTACAAATAGCCATTGCTGAAATTGAAGCTAAAAAATTAAGTTTAAGTTTTGACTGAGAATCATGTTTTGAAACGATTAGAAGATGAAGAGGCAAAAGAGTTGAACAAAAAGAGGAAAAAAGTGAAAAAGGTTGTTTCAAATGTAAAACAGTATGGAAAAGTCAAAACAAATGGAATCCTTGTGAGAAATGTAACAATTGGTCTTGTGGGAAATGCCTTCCAAGAGGCTTTGATTTAGCTATGGAATATTTTTGTTCAAAAAAGTGTTCTAAATAGATAAATTTTGTTTTAAAATAGGATACATATATTTTCTTATACTTTTTTTGTATTTTAATTGCTTGAATTTATGTAATTGACGGATTTGCCCCAATGTAGGCGTTGAAACGTTAATGAAAGATCTTTGTTTATTTTAACTATAACTTTTGAACCGTTCTCTTATTTTAAATAAAGTTTTTTTTTAATTTAAGACAATATTATCTTTTGTTATTTTATATTTTTTTCGAAAAAATCAAATTTTATTAATTAGCGATCAAATGAAAGAATTCACGGTTTTACCCCGTTTGACTATAGTTATTTAAATAGGGATCACATTGCTACTTAAATGGTCGATAAAGTTTTAATTTTACCAAATGGTAAATACACACTTTTTATGGTTACAAGATCCATTTCTATCACTTAAGCACATAAAAATCATTTGATTATTTTAATTAAAATCAAAATTTGAATAATTAATTAAAGTTATTTTAATAATTTTCTGCATAAACAAATAATAACTATATACTAATATTAATTTATTTTTTAATTTTAAAATCTGGTTCAAAAAAGACCACGTTTGACCATTACGACATGTTTTATATTTTTGCTGTACTTAAATATCCATCTTTTATAATAAAAAAAATAAAAATTTTTTCCACAACAAGTCACCAAAATTATCTTAAATTAAAAAAAAAAAAACTTACATATGACTTTCGATATTTAGATCAACGAAGTGCTCGTTAAGTTCTGGTAAAAGCTCCTTGATCAATGCTTCTAGCTGAAAAAATCTCAAATGCAGACACTCAAAGTTTGTCTTGAAAATTTCCCTAATCTCATATTTGTACATAATTTTGACCAAGAGGTTGAACGCTTGTTCTTCTGGCATGTGCAGGAGCAGAGAAGCGATGAGGAAGGACAAGCCTTGACAGTATCCGACCTCTTCGTCATAAATCGAGTATGCCTTGCATATTTTGTACAAAGCTTGCTGACCATTTTCATCTTGGAAAAACTGATGTCCCGGAAATGTCCTGTTGATGTCGCGAAGAATCACGCTTTCGGATGGAGAGTCCTTGGACAACAGCACCCGATAAGACTCGTTCATGCTTTTTTCGTTCTCATTGCATCCGGCTAGTAGTTGCCACACTTCGCCCCTAAGCGCTTCGGGAATTCCTTTTCTGACCAAAGCTTGCAGACCCTTTGGTCTCTCGTTCCATGTTGTCTTTCTCCACTTAGACAACAATTCACTCCAATCAATCAGCTCCTCTTCGCCACAATCTTTGCTCACATTTCCCAAGCCACTCATCACCATGTCATTTTCATCATCGCTCACATTCTCGCCAACTTCCAGCTTGGTCTCATGCTCTATGGCGTGCTTTTTCCGCATCAGCTCAGTCTGGCTGTGTATGCTCTGCAAACTGTATGCTGTGTTGGTAGTTGGTGACAAGTTCTCTTTATTTGTGTTCAATTGTAGAAAAAAGTATTCAACATGTTTATTTTTTTGGTACACCCAGAACTTTTCATTTTGGGAAAATATTCTGGCTTTTGTTTCTAGACAAAATCTGACTGGATCCTGGAGACCGTTTATTACCAGATCGACTGCTATGGTCATAAAAACGCGGGCATTCTTCTGCGTTTCCTCGTTAAGCACCTGCAGGGCCGAGTTGGTCTTACTAGGCTGCCACTTGGCCGTGACTACATAGCCGGCATTTTTGCTACCTGGGTTCGAGTCGGTCGATTTTCCCATTGAAACAAGATCCAACAATTGCATGTCCTTATTGCTGACATTGCGCCCTTGGCACATGAGCACTCCAAAGCAGCGCTCAATTTCCAATCCATGGTTGGTAATTTGCTGAATTTGTATGTTTATTTGCTTGTCTACATTCTTCCTAAGCTTAAAAAACTCTTTTTCCTTTGGTACTTGTTGAAAAGCTTGGTTCTTGGGCTCTTCTTCTTTGATCTCCAATGTAGCGCTGAACACATACTGATTTTCTTTGGAACCATTGACGTACTTGACGGCGTAGTCACAAAACTCCGGATCCAAGCTGGTCGAACTCTGTCCAGTCAAATTTACAAGATTGGACGAGCCGATGTTGGTCAAGGATCCGAGCAGTGAGGACGCCACTGATCCCAGCTGGCCCGCTGTGCTGGTCAGGCTTGTTTCGCTGTTCCTGTGTTGCCGTGATTGCTGTGATTGCTGATTTTGGCGATTGAAGACTGTCCAAAATGAGTACAATATTTTACTCACCGCATCGACTAGATTACATCTGAACACGTGACAGGAAAAAATGTAGTTCTCACTGGAATCGCCATGGCAAGTGGTAAATGCAAAGCAATTGCTTTCGGGAGTATTTTTGGCACCGCGAACCACAAAAAGCACATGGGACATCTTATATTCAGCAATGGTCGACTCTTGAGCATCCAAGAGCACAATTTTCTCCTCAATGGTCTGTGGTACTGACATAGTTATCTCTACGAACACTTTGCCTTGTTCGTTTAGGGTGGTAATTATGCGGTTTATTTCATTTTCAGACTTTGGTGCGTTCACAGAGGCGCATCCCAGATAGGTTACGCCATAAAAGAGAATACAATTGCTGGGAGAAGATGTTGACTTTGGCTGGTTGGTGCTGGCATCCAGCTCCAAGTCGCCAGGTCTGTTCTCATTTGGTTTTAATTCCTCCTCTTGTTCCATCTGAATACTAAACAATGTCTATTAAATTAATTTTTTGCAACCAAATCGCAAAATATAGGAATAATAAAAAATTATTATTTTTGAAATTATGTTGATAAAATATCAAGAGTGAGAAATTTTCTATTTGCTTTAAATTTTAAAATTATCCATTCAAAAAACAAAAGCTATCTCTTTTTTTAAGACTTTTTTTTTATATTTAAGAATATGAAAATCATTATTAAGAAAATATTTATTTAAAATTGTTATTAAGATGGTTCTCTAAGTAGTCAAAAATAAGATGTCATATTATTTTTCAATTTTTTATTAAATAAAGATAATTTATATCCTTAAAGTTTTGGCAATTAGAAAATATGATGCTATTTTTAAAAGTCTTTAAATTTAAGTTTATTAGAAGGTGTAATGGGAACTGCCATCATAAAATTAATATTTATATGACTAAATGTGTTTTTAAATTATAAAAATAAAATCAATTTCTTGGTTAAATTTATCAAATCTTTTTGAAAATGATGTTACTTATCTGTTTAAGACGTATAAAACATAATTTCAAAGATATAATAATTTAGATAAAAGAGTTGATTTGTTTACTTGAAATTTTCAATTTAAATATTGTCAATACAAGGAAAAATGGCTGACAAGATGAGAGGTTATTAATCTAGATGATCGATTGTAAACAATTTTAAATATTTTATGTTTATGTAATTAAAAAATTAACCAAAAATTTATAATAGGATAAATCAAAAGTTTTTTAATTTGAATTTATTAATTAAATTAAATATTTTCACCAATTTTTATTGATTAATTCATTTATTAATACTTTTATTCCTAATAGTAAATAATTAATTGAAAAATTATAATTCATTCCTTAAAGTAAGTCTCGGAATCTTCAAAGAAGGCTGTGTGTGGGACCAGACAGCGCTTAGTACCAGAACAATCCTCTATGGAGCGAAGACATGTACTTGGAATGAAGATGATTATGGCAAACTCAATCGTTTCCACCTCAGGAGATTGCAGCAGATTGTGGGTCCCAGGAAAGTGAGCTCGACAAGCGCAAAGCTTTACCAGAATGCGCAGTTATGTTGGGCTGGACACCTCAGAAGGTATGGAGACAACCGTTGGGCAAAATGCTAGTGCTTTTCGTAGATCTCGCTGGTGAAATAGGACCATTGTTATTATTAGAATGTTTTATCTACCTTTAAAATTACTTAAATTCAACCTGAAATTTAAGCTTAGATTTCGTTATCAATTAAAAGTATCAAATTACAAAAATTAAAATCTAAAAATCAACCAGTAATTATCAATTTTATAGTTTTTATTAGGTTTTTAATTGATTTTATTAAAAATTAATCAATTTTTTGATTTTACAAATAAAATATTTATCCCAAGATTACTTAGATTATTTAAGATAATTAAAAAAAATTAATTATAAATTTATATCATGATTAGAAAATTCAATTAACTTAAAAAATTATTAAATTTAAATAATAATATAATTTTTCTAAAGACAATTCTAATAATTTTAATTTTAATTTAATTAAGGGAGGGTTAAATTTTTTCTTTAATTATTATATTCCATTTAAAAGTTAAACTCTTTCTGATGGTATAAAGCTTGACCATGTTCTTTCTCTGCCTTGTCATCCATCCTTGGCCATCTCACATAACTTTCCATTCTACCATATACATATTCTCTTGACCTAAATATGTTAGCTCTGAAGCTCGTTCAGATTAAATAATGGCAAAAGTAACTTGAAAAAATGCCAATGACTAGACACATAGCAAAAAAATGTTTACCAAAAACGCTAAGATGGCAATGTTTGCCTGCATATATTTAATTTTATTAAGTTAAATAAATTTCAAAATTATATAACAACAGAGTGCAATATTTCTACATAAAAAACCTTATATTAAGGTTCGAAGCAGATAGGCAAATAAGTTATTATAAAAATGAGCCACCAAGATATCAACCCTTTTATTGAAAATGAAGATTTGCTGCTCAGCTGCACATTTTCGGATCAGAATGACTTTCCATACCTGACCGAGCAGCCGTCGTGTGCCATAAACCCGAGCAGCTTTGTCAGCATTGAAGATAGTGAAGCCAAAGAAATAAAGGACGAGATTGACTTTAACATATTCGACATTCTGCAGCAACAAGACCCGGACATAGCCAGAGTTTTGGAATCAGTTTCAGCTGAAAGCCCAACTTTGCTACCACAATTGTCACAGACCACCACCGACATGATCCTGGAAGAAAGTAAACCAGAGTCAAATCAAATAGTGAGTTTGGCTGCCAGCGATGACAAGGAGATAATCGAGATGAAAAATCTGAATCCTATCACATTGACCCCTACCATGCCAGTTGCTTCGCGGGTGTCAATGCGATTAATAAAAAAGAAAAAGCCTTTTGCCGAGGAGATTTATGAGGAACCAAAAAAAGCTAGGGGCAAGAGTACCAAAGGCCTTAGAGCTACCAAGCGCAAGCGATCGGTAGATGATGATGAGGAAATCTTTAAAAATAATTTGGATGATAATTCAAGAGATGTGCTTTATGATAATTTGTATGATGATGATGATGACTCGTGCAGTTTGTACAGTTTTGATTCCAAAATGGGCTACAAAATGGGATCCATGCGGAAGCGAATCGACTCGAAAGAGTTCGATCCGGTGAAAAAAGAGTCCAACAAAGAGGCGGCTACTAGATACAGGATCAAAAAGTCTAACGAAAGAGATAGCCTATTTCAGACCAAGGTTAATTTGGAAAAAGATAATGACAAAATACGTCAACGAATCGAGCTGGTTCAAATAGAAATAAGCTACCTGAAAAATATGCTTGTCCAGACCCTTATGAGCCAGGGAGTTTTGAAAGACGGCTTACAGATTTCCTAACAATTTGGAAATGGTTATATCAACAATTTTTATATGTAAAATAGTTTATGTTTAAGAAATTAATGTGATAAAATATTTTTTATTTTTATTTCTTTTTTGTTGAAGTATACTTGTTATTCTAAGTAGAAATTGCCGAAATAAACTTTTTTTTTTAAAAATTTATTTTTTAATTTTCGAATAGGGGAATTATTCAACAAAATATTAATGTTATCAATAACATTAAAACTGGCTTTCATAATAAAATTTATAAATATGAAAATAACATACAAGGTGTTTTTTAAATTAATTATGATTAAATATTTTCAATTATTAACTTTTAATAAGTAATAAGTGTCATTAGAGTTTAATTAAAATTATTATCTAATTTATTAGCTATTAAAATTCAATGCAGAGACATAAGCCATCACCATTCATCACATCATCATCAAGTGAGACTACAATCTGATTAGAGAATCAGATGAAGATAGCAAAGTAAAATTTTTGATCAAATTTCAGGCGCTCAGTCTTGCTCAAACATTTTTAGATGCGCAATTAAATTTCATCGCTGATTTTTTATTCTTTTACCATTTCAGAGCTTTATTTTCAAACTTTTGAAAAAAAGGATTGTAATTTCTAAAAATGCAATGAAATTTAATTGCGCATCTAAAAATGTTTGAGCAAGACTGAGCGCCTGAAATTCGATCAAAAATTTTACTTTGCTATGAAGATGAATAACTAAAAGGTTATATTAACTTTATAATTAATGAACGATTAATATTGATAAGTTCGATTTGAATAGAAATATTAAATATTTAAAGGAATAATTTAGAATGAAATAGAAGATTAGTTTCATTTGGTAGCATTCTCTCTAGCGTTAGGATATCAATTTTTGTTAATCTAGAAAGATAATTGAGATTTCTGATACCAGACAGAGGTTTGGTGGCTCTACAGTGGACTTTTCCCTGCCTTTTAATGTAGTTCTTTTGCAAAGGATTCCAATCTAAACCTAAACCTCTTTCCATGAACGTCTGTTCTAACTCAGACGAGAAGAATCTTTTTTTAAGGTGAAAGGTGAAAAATGATAAACAGCAACGGTCCAAGGACCTATTCTTAAGACACACCACTATTAGCATTCAGCCATTTGAGCCAGATTTACAAACAGCAACTCTTTGTGTTCTATTTGTAAGAAAATCTTACAGCCAGTTTAGAATTTTGTCGGAAAATCCATAAAATTCAAGCTTAAACAAGCAGTAATTCATATACCACACTGTCGAAAGCCTTGGAAAAGTCAAGGAACACAAATTCGAAATTTAATTTTAGAGTAAAAAAAAGACACTAATTTACTTCATTTATTAACAATATTTGAGAATGATTTTTAAAATTTGATCATTCAAATATGCCCAAATTTTTTTGAAGTTTTTTTTTCGTCTGAATAAAAAAATGAACTCTATGTTAAAAAAGCGTCTCGAACAATTTTTTCTAAATTTAATTCTCTACAAAATCATGTATTTATCAGACCATCTGATAACTCTGTTCAGGAGTTATAACGCTTTAAACTTACGATACAGAAAAAATTGTTTGTTTGACGATGCATCGTATTCCCGGATATTCTTATTGAGCGACCTCGATTGCCCAGAAAAGGTTAAAAATATCTTTTGGAAGTTTCGAAATTGACTTCTATGATAGGATCATGTAGGACCATGAAGCGTTGGTTGGACTAATTTTTTTTCAAGTAGATTCAATCAGTGAGAGACTGGTGAAACTAAAGCTGACCTCATTGGAGGACAGGAGGACGAGAGGTGATCTTATTCAATTCTATAAATGTTACACAGGCACCAACATTGTAAACTGGCACATAGCCCCGTCTGTCAAAGTCAACGGTAAATGCTATGGAACGCTCTACCCCAAGGGATCGTACAATCCATATCCGTCAACCAATTCAAGAACAGACTAGATAAGTACAGACGAAAGGAGAAACCTACCATGGATAAATTCCTGAGGCTCGGGAGAATCGATTCGAGGGAATGGAGACCCAAGGAATAATAAATCTTCAGTGTGATGAAGGCAGAGCTGGTAGTGACTGTGCTCTAAACATAGTGTACAAACCACAGTTACCATAGATGGGATCCTCCTGTTTCTCATCTTCGCAAGTCTAGCTTGTTAGCTTGTTGTAACTTATATTATTATTATTATTATTATAAAATAACATAAAAAACATCTGTCCTTTATTAAATGGTATCATATGAAACAAAGTTTTAATGGTAATTAGTGATTGTAAGATTGTTTTTAATTTCAAAGTTAATCAACAGGCTAGTGCATTTGTCATAAAGACCGATTAACACTCCATTTATTTAAATAATATACAATAAATTTTACTAATTAAAAATAAATTTTTTTTTAACTATTTAAAAAAGTACATTATAATATTTAAATTAAATTTTTTGATTACAAAATCTGACAAAATTAGATAAATATTATTTTATGCCTTTCAGGAAAATTATGAAAGTATAGTGTTTAATAAGCAAAAGATAGCATTCTATCAAGTATTTTATGTTGGAATGAATATAAGCCATACTTTTATAAGAAATTATTAACATCATTAAAGTAATTTACATCAAATTAGAACCTAAACAATTTAAATATTGTCAAATAATAACTCTTGGCCAATTTGATTATTGCCTCTCTTGAGAAATAGCATAAGAAGAGGGAGTAATAGTGTAATGCTGTAGGAAACGCTTGTTTCCAAGTAGTTGCGCTCGTAGTCGCCCCACTTTAACAGCATAAGACCAATTATTATTGTAGCATCTTGTTAATTCTAATTATGAAGATTTTAGTGTTTGTCACGCTCTTGGTCACTTCATCTAAAGCGTTCCAATATCCTGCCGTTCGATTTGTGAAAAAGTTGTGCCTCACTCCACAGTTTCGGACTAGCTGTCGTTGGATTGCCATGCGACAAGTTCTGGTATTCCCAGCTGGGCTATCAAGGCCTTCAGAGGATGGTTTTTGATCTCCATTAATGAATTTTACTTGATCATTTCCATGCTGTATTTTGTGTATATGAATCAGATCTCCACGCCTACGTCGCTCTTCAAGTGTGCTCCAGCCTAGAGCTTCTCTTCTTTCGAAGTAGGGTCTTCCTTCAATTCAGGTACTAATTTCGAAAATCTTCGCTGAATAGTGTGACCTCCGATCTGGTAGTCATAGCAGCTGGTGTTGGCACCGAAATGCATGACTTCACACTTCTCTTCTACTTCACACTTCCCTATGCTGCCCTTTTTATGAATTGGCGATACATTAGCAATTTCCATTCGGTAGGCAGTTCTGACGACATCAAGTTAAGAGCTGTAGGTTTTGATCTTTCCTTACCAAGATGAACTATTTGAGATCTATAAACAAAATAATTGGACATCAAGTTCAAGCTATCAAGCAGTTCCTTTTTTTGTTCATAAAATTTAGCATTATCAACAAAATTTTTATATTCTTTTATTTCAATATTCAAATTCGGAAACGAAAAAAAATTTGATTCTATGTAGAGTAAGTCAAAAAGTCTCGTTTACATATCTTTTGGCGAACGAGTTTTGATTTTTGGTCCAGTACAACTATATTAAATTTTTGAAATTAATTTTTATATTAAGTATATTAACAAACAAATAATTGAAATTAGATTTAATGTGAAATTTCAAGCTAAATAAAATTTTTTTTTAATTTATTTAAAAAATAAAGATCTATTTTTTTTTCATTGAAATTCAATAGGTATTAGACAATGTTTAGAGATGAATTATTAAAAGTTTGGTATTCTGAATAGAGTGAAATTGACATTTGGCTATGAAGTAAAACATGAAAAAAAAGTGACATTTTTATCTTTGGAAAAGGTAAAAAAACAATGATATTCTTTTGTTCTAATGTAATTATTGAAAAATGATAAAAAAATAGATCAGATCGATATTTTTTTGATCATGCTTTTTGGTAAGAAAATTTATCTTTTAAATGGTGTAAAAAATGTGATTTAGCAATATAAAAGTAAATGTTTTTTTTGTTGGTAATTCAATTGGTATTATCAAGTTGATCTTGTAAGAGTAAAAAAAGCTGATTCAAATTGATTCTTTGAAAAAGATGAGAGAGCTGATTTTGATCTTATTGGCATCGAGTGTTCTATTGACCAGTGGCAATGTAATCACCAACGATAAGCATTATGCAGTGATTTTCGATGCTGGTTCCAAAGGAACAAGAATGTATGTGTACCAATATGAGCTGTTTCCAGTCAAAGATTCATACCAGACCAGAATGCAACTTGATGACTCTATTGAGCAAAAGCTTTATTGTGAATTAAAAGGTAATTTTATTATTGTCCAGTTTGTTGGACCAATGTTTGTAAAAATAAAAAATGTTCAAAATTTAGATGGTGGTTTGGGATCATATGTTGACGTAAGTCAAATAGATGGTTTCTTTTCTGGTTGTATGGAACAAGCTGGCGAGATAATTCCAGCTGAAAAGCGTCCTCAAACCAAAATAAGCATCTTGGCAACAGCTGGAGTCAGACTTTTAGAGTGAGCTTTAGTTCAACTTTCTCGAGATTACCTATCTTACCAATTATCTCATCTCAAGGACCAAGAATAAAACTCATGCCGAAAATTTATTTCATGGTCTGAGAACTTATTTAAGTCAATCTGGATACAATTTTGATGATCCATCTCAAGTGAGAACCATTAGCGGGTCCGAAGAGGGAATATTGTCATTTATTTCAGCTAATTACTTCAAATCATTGGACGCATTTAACACAAATACTAGGGGAGTATTGGACATGGGTGGTGCTTCGGTACAAATAGCCTTTG
>JAESIW010000137.1:6520655-6564232 GCA_016802295.1 Brachionus rotundiformis
TTTGTGTGTTGATTCATTTAAAAAACTGTGCTTAAGGTAATGGTAAATTTTGGATATTTTTTGATAGACTTGTGAGATGACACGCAGTCACAGAACATTCTAAAATTTAAACATGTTCTCATGTTGTTTATTATCTGTTTTTATTATTTTATAATCTTATATTCTATTACTTAACTTTTAATACTGAGTTTCTAAAATATTAATTAAGGCGAATTATGGTAAATAATCGCTACATTTTTATCTATGGATATACAATAAACATATTAAACAACGATCCACTTTAACTATCTCCTCACCTCACAGACTTGGTCACTTTCCAAGTTAATTTCATTGTTTATCACAAAGGCTCAACACAACTTTATGCATATCTGCCATGGTATGAAAGAATGATCATATTTTATTTTGGTTTAAATGAATGTTGAGCCCTAACTATAGGAGCTATGTTCTGATTAGGAGACTTAACAATTGTTCATTATTTAACTCATTACCAATATGTAGGTATTACAGGTCTTGTTCAACATATTTACCATGTAAGGCTTGATCAGATATGCTTTAGTAATCTAAAAGATTAGTTAAGAAGCAACAATAAATGCTTATGTGAAATTTTAAATCATTAATTAATCTTATTTTAATTAACATGTAGTTTTATTCCTTTATTTAAAATTTTATGGCCCTAAAACGTTTTAAGATCACGTGATTTTTAACTCAGACATAAATTAAAGTAGTATCCATGTGACTTAATTGTAGCAAACTGAAGTCAATCATAAAACATGATGCCGGGCATCCCATGTGAGTCGGCTTACGATATCATTTAAATGGCTTTTATTGATTATTTATTTATTTAATTAAAGTTTAAGTCCCATGGACAATTTGAAACAAAAATTGATAGAAAATTAAATATCCATTTTACAATTAAGTAAAAAATTAAGTTTGTTATATACAAAAAAATGATTAAGATTATTCAGCATACAATGATTATAGAAAATGAATAGTTATTGTCCATTTTATTAGATATCGGTCTACACTCAATTTGGGGTAAAATTAAATAAAATGTGCAAAGCTTTGTATTGAATAATAAAGACCTTAATTTCTCTTTACTAACCGGATATGTCATCATTTGATGGTGCGTGACTTTTTGCCAAAAATAATAAAACAGTCTGAGAGGGCTGGCTATCTGGGCTACTTGTGAAATGGACACACAATAGTTTTAAATTTTAAATTACTAACTGAAGAATCTTCAAAAAAAAAATTTAGATTTTTTTACCAAATCTATCAAAAATATTCCAAATTTACCATAAATAAAAAGAGTTAATTTCTTCTTTAAATTAATAAACTAATTTCAAAACAAAATGCTCTTTTATTAACTTACTCTGTACAAAGTGTTGCCATCCTCTACCAATTTGTTCAATAGGGTGATGATAATTTCGGGCTTTCCTTGAGCCATGGCCCATGTTGCCGGATTAAGCTTGGCGCCCTTTTTGAGAAAACAGCTCACTACAGGCACGTTTCGACATCCGATCGCTCGATCGAGCGGTCGCATGCCAATCTTGTCCACATGCTCAATCTGTGCGCCTTTCTCAATCAGCAGCTGAACAAGTCTCACGTCACCGTAAAAGGTGGCCAAGTCCAGCGCGGTCCTTCCGCTCTGGTCCGAGTGGTCGATATCGACCCCGTGCTCAAGCAGAGCCATTGCTGCGTTGTGGTGTCCCTTGAGACAGGCCCAGCTCAGCGCAGACAGCCCGTCCCTGTCCTGGACGTTCAAATCAGCGCCCTTCTCTATCAAAATGTCCATAATGGCCAAGTGTCCCTCGGACGCGGCCAGTATTGTGGGCGTGCGGCCGTTCTTGTCCGCCAAATTGATGACATCCACATTTTTGACCAGCAGAAACTCGACCAATTCCCAACAGCCCGATTTCACAGCACACAACAACGGACTCCACGATCTGCCATTGCACACACTGACCGACGCGCCGGCCTCATCCACCAAATATTCACATACCAACTTGTGACCATTTAGACAAGCAGCGCTCAACGCTGTTTCGCCCCTGAGCGAGTCCACACTGTCCACGTGCACATCACAGCTCCTAATTACATACATCAAACAATTTAGGTTTCCACTACTAGCCGCCAGGACCATCGACTGCTCCAGCAGCAGCTTTACCGAGCCTAGACCCAGCCTGCTCTGGATAAACTGAATGTACAATTCTAGAAATTGATACAAGTCTTTTCTGGACAAACTGGCGTAGGTGAGCGCGCACAGTCCATTGGCATCAAGCTGGGTGATCATGGAGAGCGGATCGCTGCTCTTTTCGAGTATAAACTTGGCACACTCGAACTGGTCGTACTGGGTAGCGTAGCACAAACAATTCAGGCCGTTTGGGTCAACTATGCTGGCATGGTCGTGGTGTGCGAGCAGCTCTTGGACTAGGTCCGTGTGTCCCAACGAGGCTAGCACGCAAATAAGAGGCGATTGGTTGAAATATGGCACTGTGCACTGATTACAATCGATGCCAAGTGTGAGAAACAATTTGAACAGCTGTGCATCTGGCCAGGACAAAAACTCGCCAGAAACAACCAGTCCGGAGACAAGGGTGGACAAATTTTGCGACCACTTCAAGTAAGGGACATAGACAGTCATCAAGTAGAGGAGCAAATCGCTCGGCATCGACTTGTGGGCATATCTGATCGACTCGATCAGCAGCCGGGTCGATTTGGCCGAGCTTAGTTTGAGATTAAACTCAATGGACCTGAACAAATTGAGACCAAGCATGAACCAGCCCCATTTTGGAGAGTATATTTGTTTGGCGCTTTTGGCATGGTAGTCAAGCCACCAGTCGCGCAAGCCAGGATGGCTAAATGAGTACATTTTAGTCCTTGGCAGCCGGATGCTCTGGCATTCGGGCTCATAGTACTGAAAATTGGTTATAAAACAACCAATTTGGTTCAATTGGTCAATTAGGTCGTTTAAGGTGCACTTTTCTGAGCTCAAATTAGAACAGTTTATGGACTCGTAGAGCTCTTCGAGACTCAGTGGTCTACGAGAACTTAGAACTAAAGTAAATATGTAGCAGGCGAGTTTTTCATAGGCCATTTTGGACTGAAATTTAAGATTAAAATAAAGCTTGACCAAGTCGTCAAAGTTTTTTGGCAATACTTTGAAATTGGAGTTTTTAATGGTCAAATTGCCTTTGCTAATGAGGTCAAGGACAAGCTTGATGAACAGGTAGTTGTTGCCGGCCAAGTGAGACAGGTGCTGGACAAACTTGAGCTGAAAATTTGAGTCTAGTTTGTTGGTGTTGAGGGTGCCGTAGCGGGTCAGGCTAGGCGAATTGGTGCTGTTGAAGTAAAGAATGTTCTTCTGAATTTCGACTGACTTGTTTAGTCTGTGTATGATGTAGTCATTTAGGTCTTTGTTCAGATAGTTGGAAAAGCTTTGCGCTGATTTGGATACCAGGTTGATCACGTGATAATTGAGTGTAGACTTGCGTAGCCATTGGTCGTTGCGCACGGTTAGGATGAACTTGAACCATTTGGGAAATATGGACATATTTTTGGTGAGAAAGATTGCCAAGTTGTTCACAGATGATTGAGTGTGGTCGAGGTCCATGGCGTAGTCTAAGCCATCGATGACTACGTAGAAATTGGTCATTAATACTGAATTAGAGCTAATCAAAGCGTCGATTGGGTCTATGATACACTTTTTGAGAATAAGGTCCGAGTCCAAGCGGCACATGTACGGATGGAGGATTTTTTTGAGCAAGCTATTGCCATTTTCGGTCAGAATGGACTTGTAGTGAGCACGTAGCGGCTCAAAGTTGGTCAAAGACCAGGCCAGTGTGTGTATAAATTGGGATGTTTCTGCTGTTTGAGAGTCCTCCGGTGCGCAAAAGTACGCACAGCCTAAATTAGAGGATAGATTTTTTACCAAGCTGGTCGAGCTTGAGCCAACTGTGTTGTAACATGAACTGTTTGATTGATTCAGTGCATCAATGGATGAAGATGAGGAGCACAGGGATGACGAAGAGTTTGTCCTTTTATTTGTGTTGTGGAAGAGTGACGAGTTCTGGAACAAATATTGGCACAATTTGGTCTTGCCTGTGCCCGACTGACCATTTAGAACCACCACTTGATTCCCATCCAATGCCTTTATGTCAAATTTTAAATCATTATTTTTATCTATTTTAATATGATTTTATTTATTTAGCAATATTTATAAATTATTTATTAAATTAATTAATTATTATTTATATATCAAATAAAAAAATTTTATTATCTTTCCATAGGTCATTTTATTCCAATAAAGTTCTAGACACTGGTATATTAAATTTTTCTTAAGTTAGTTTTGCAGCTTTTTTTATCTGCTTGAAGAAAAAATCTCGTATATTTAATGATAAAATTAGTAATCAATTAAATTTATCTTATTTAAAAGATTTTTAGTCAAAGCCAGTAATTTGCTATTTACAACTTTTGTTAAGTTATTTTTGCAAATGATCGGCTTAAGAAAAACAATCTCCAGTAGGGATCTAGAAGATGTCCTAAGATATGTACTGGTCCGAAGAACCCTAGTTTATAATCAAGGCAAGATGTGAGCCACTTAATAAATGTAATTGTCAGTACACTTCTCAAAGTCTAACTTTTAAGGATATAAAAGAGTGACGAGGCCACTTTTGAATAAATTTCAGCTGCTCCCCTGATTTTTATAAAAAATACAGAATAGAGTCGCCATAAGTTGGCACAGAGACAAGATGAAGTTTCTAATGGTATTTTTTTCAATAAATAAAAGACAAAGCTTTACTTTATTTTATTTTATTCTATTTCTTTTTAAATTACCCTGTCTACTGAATAAATAAAAAAACTACAAGTGTTTACCATTAACTCTTGACCAAATTATATTATCAAAGTTAAAGCTTAAACTTAAGCGTTTAGTTTAGGGTTTATTAAACGGACAGATAAAAACTTCCAAGCTATTGTTACGATGCCCATCAATTACCAGTTAATACTGCAATTCTATTATTTATACGTGAAAAATCTCAATAAATTATATTTGAGTTTTAAACGTTTTATTGAAAATTGAAGAATAATTATTGATTTGAGAAATAAATCCAATTGCACAATAACTATTATAAGTTTTAAATGCTAGTTAGTATATATTTAAAAAGTATATTTAAAAATTTCTTCTCTATTAATAAAAATAAGCTTTTACTAAAAAACTAAGAATATCATTCTTAAAGATTTAAACTAAGATATAGGAAGACACACAGAGAGTCTAGTTCTGTTTCTTTTTAAACCGCCAAGTTAATACATTTCTGATTTTTGACTGCTCTAGCCAAACTCTTATAGGATTGTCAAGGAAAGCTAACAAAGCTACCGTAAATCTTCTCATTCTAAGTTGTCCAATCAGAAAGCCTTGTCTGAACAGTTTAACGGCTTTTGAAGGCTTGTGCAACAATGAAAAGAAGAACACAAACACAAATACCGTATCTATTCTCGCTCACCTTCTCCCACAATCAACTCAGTCAACAACTAAAACATCAATAAACCAAACAACTTCGACAAAGACAACTAATCAACCAAAAACAAAGAAAAAAAACAATTGGCAGAAACTAATTGACTTTGTTGACCAACTGGACATTTAGTTCAATTACCAACTAACACTGAAACAGTTCATAAACCAGAAATGACAGAAACCTGAAACCCTTATATTAATCTCAAGGAGCCTTAGCTCGATACAGATAAACAAACAAAATTGCCTTTTTCTTCTCCATTAAATAGATAAAAAATGTATCTTACATCAGATTGATGAATTTTCCAGCATGGTGAGTGATATCTCACCATACCATCCCTATCCTAGTATAATAATTTATGTGAAATAAATGTGACTCAACTAAATTTAAAATAAACAACGACTTACTTTGTCAATTTCTTTGAATAGCCACTCTCTGCCAATGAACCTCTCACTCTTGTCATACGCACTGGCTGGTATTAGCGGCTTGAGCTTTTTGAAAATAATCCTACCACCAGTCGTCTTGTTCGAGTCCATGTCGTCTACAAACTCGTCCACATCGTCCTCTAAGTCACATTCAATCTTGTCAACGCGTTCCAAACTGTGTTTTTTCTTTATAACTGTTTTTATTTTTCTCTTGCACTTGTTGCTATTAGTGATTATGTTATCTTTGGATTCGAATGAATAAGAGGATAGATAAGAAGTGGATGTGGTAGACGAGGATGGCGATGTGAAAGAATCGTTCTTTAAATTGACCATTTTGGATGGTGTCTTTTCGTGCCTGTTCAATAGAAGATATAAATTTATCTGCTTTAAGAGGTCGACTTTGGCTTGACTTGATGTAGGCAGAGGCGGCTCCCGGTCGTGGCTCATTATTGACCGGTCGCTCTCATCTATCTGTTTGTTCAGCTTAAGTGATGTTTGTTGATGAGCTCTTAGACGGTCCGATATGGACAAGAAGTCACTGTTTGTCAAGTCGGGTGTGCGCTTTCCTAGTCTCTTTTCCTTCTCTATCTCTTCTTCTTCTTCATCAATCAAGCTATTTGATTCTGAATACTCTATTTCAATGTTAATATTATTATTGAATTCAGTACGTTTCGATTCATTTATGAGCTTCATTGCTATTGAAACGTACAGGCTCAATTATTGATTTGTATTCTTTATTATGCTTGTTTTAAGACAAAATTATGATTACAAATGGAGAATATCATATGACTTTAAATTGGGGATTATCTAGTATTAAATTGACTCTAATTAGACATGGACACAAATTGATCTAAATATTAATTTTTTATTATAGCTTCTTTTTATATATTATCAAATAAATAGAAAATTTTTTTAATTAGCGAAAATAGACTAAATGAACTAGACATAAGACAAAATTTGTTAACACAGATGCCACTATGATAAGACCTTCATTGAGAGTGTGAGTGAATTCACATACCTAGCAAGTATGACAAGTGAATGAATGGTAACGCCTTAAGACATTGAGAATAGCATTTACCAGACTCAAGCCAGCATGGAAGTCAAAGCAAGCAAACAAAAATCAGCATAAAAAACACTTTTTCAGAGTTGGAAAGAAAAAGCCTTTCCACTGTAAGCAAGAGATGCTGAATTCTGAGACCTGTTCAACTTAAATATAAAAAAATGGGTCTGATTCGGAATGGGTCGGTCACAATTTTACATTAATATTTAATTTTAAAAATAGATAACAATAAAATAGAATGTTTAAATAGAGTTCTAAAGTATTTCATTTTTCTGCAAATGCGCCCATTTAATAGAAAATAAACAAAAAAAATTAAAATTTAAGTTTTTTTTTATCAACCTGATAGATCCAGTTGATCCAGTTGTTTAAGTTAAATAACAAAATTGAATTAGTTGAGTTTAGAAAAGATTTAACCTATGGTCAAACCGGCCAAATATATGATTTAAGAAGGCATTCAAAAACTCTGCGTCGTGAACAGACAAAAAACTACTCATCGCGTTTCCATTTTTTCACAAATAGAGTTGTGATATGGAACCAATTGCCGGTAGAAATAGTTAGCGCAAAAACGTTGAATATCTTTAAGTCGAAATTAGATTCTTGGCTTGTGAAAAAAGAAGCGACTGCTATAGCTCTAGTCAAATAAGAGCAAAGTAAAATTTTTGATCAAATTTCAAGCACTCAATAATCTTGCTCAAGCATTTTTAGAAATTACAATCATTTTTAAATAGTTTAAAAATAAAGCTTTCAAGTGTTAAAAGAATAAAAAATCAGCGATGAAATTTAATTGCGCATCTAAAAATGTTCGAGCAAGACGAAATAGCTCACCAATGTGAATGAGATGGGGAGAAGCAAGTGTGAAGGCAAAGGGCCACAAGTAATAACCATTCGCTTCACAACGAATGAATAAGGAAATAAGAAAAACAAAAAAAATACTAGACTTTGTATGAAGCGCAAGATATTCTTCTTAAAGCAATTAAAGAACAGTTCAATATGCTAATACCGTTAATTTAGCATACATTTATAGAAAATTAAACTTAATTTAAATTAAAGACTTTTTATTTCCTAATAGAATAAATATTAATAATAATAAGACTTTAAGTTTGAGATTATTTGGTTTTAACCATGTGTTGTATCTCCGAGATTATTCCTAATTATAATTGATTATGTCATGAGGAAAAATACCCCAATTCCCAGAAGTATACAGCGGGAGTTAACAACAAAGCTTGAAGACTTAGACTTTGCAGAAGATTTGGCGCTAATGACATGCATATGAAAAACGCAAGATCTGATAAAAAAAAAACACCACATTAGATACCCCGATCACCATAGATGGTGCAAAAATTGAGGCATAAGTGAACCAACGATGTATGTAGTTTATATTTAATATGAAAAATAATCTTGTGTATAAAAATTGTATTTAAATTAAAAAGTCTATATTATGAAATATCCATAGTCATCATCAAGGTAAAAAAGAGAATAGTAGACCATTCTTAATTTAGTCTTCGTTGAAAAATAGTCTTGGGATTAAATTGGTATCAATCGATTGATTTGGTGCGTTGTCAAGCCAGAAAAGAATAAAAATAAATTAAAATTTAAAGCTACACAAAAAAATAAACTGATCTTTCCAAAACATGGTAGAAAAAAGAATTAACAATTAAGCTTAATTAGTAAAATATTGACCTTTTTAATTTAAATATTTATTTAAAAAATTAACTTTGCCATGGCAGTGATAGTCTCGTAATTTTTTCACCATCTCAAAAAATTTGAAAAATTAAAAATTTCCTTATCTTGATTAACTTGACTTATTAATACCAAATTAGTAATTAAAGCTAAAGTTTACTGTGTTTGTTTATTTATCTATTTTTTAGCTTGAAAGAAAATTAATTAGAATTAAGACTTTTTAATAATTGCGGTCAGAAAAAATCCCTCTTATGTAACCACTAGAACAAAAATCACAATCTCTTCTAACTACTTTGCCAATATCTACTAGATAAACAAAAAAAAAATATTTTAATTACTTTTTAAATTTAACATAATTAATAATCAAAAAATAAAATAAAGACAATTTTTATTATAAATATTTGGTTTAAAGTTAACTGTTCATATTTATAGGCAAATATTCAATTAACATTTTGTATTAACAATTTATTGTAAATGCTATCTTCCAAATTAGATCAACCAAGCTAAGCACACACACGTCAAATTAACTTGAATTCAAAATTTACTAATTTTTAATTAACCAGACTCACTTTAAACTGTACCAAGTCTCTTAATTGTCAAATTTAAGCCCATTTGCCGATAAGACTAGAAAATAAATAGAAAAAAATGTTGACATTTTGGGCACAATTAATTTAAAATTGAAATTAAAATTAAATTATTTTATTAATTTAATAAACTAAAATAAACTAAATTTATGCTCCATAGTTACAAACTCGGCTTTTCTAACTTTTTTTTTCTTACTTAAATAAGAACTGCTTGACAACATCTTTTTTGTGGCTAATTTATTCCAATCAATGGCCAGTTTTAACCTAGGGTCATTTAAATTTAATTAAATTAAATTATTCCTAATAATAGAAGCTTCAAGGCTCTTAACTTCAAAGCTGAGAGTCTTGGCCTAGTTATGATACCAATTGTCAGAAATCTGTTCTCTTAATTTTCTCACGCTAATGAAGAATTTTAAGAATGCCTTAAGTAAACATTCAAAAATGCCTATCAATAGAATCAAAACATAAATAGACAAATAGATATTTAATACTTGATAAGATGATAAGATGGACGTGAGAAAATTCCGAGGTCTTTTATTAAACAGAAAAGTTTGTCCAGCCAAATATTCACCAAACTATAAATCGAATTAGGCCCAATTTTCTACAAGATAACCAAAAAATATTTGCTCGACTTGTTGGGCAGATATTTGAGCCTAAGTATAACCAAATCTAGGTCATAAAAATAAATTTTTGTTATATTTTCCTTCATAAACCGATATAAGTTATGTGTTTTGGTAATAGACAAGATGCAATATTATTAATATTTATAGATATGTATTTTTTAATATCAAAAAAGAGCTTGCTAGCGATCATAGGTGTTTGTAGCACCATATGCTGGATTTTTAACCCTTCGCAATCAATTTATCTATTATTTACAAATATAAACTCATTCTTGAGTCGACTATTAAAGACTTAAAAAAGTAAACCAACAAATTTTTCTAAGTATTGGCAAAAATAAAAATGAAATAAATTTAATTTTCTTATTTATTTCGGTCAAAAATTTTCTATATATGAATTAATTTAATTGAAAAAATGTTTTTTCTTAAGTCATAAATTAGATTTTCATTGTGACCAGGGTCAAAGTTTTGCTTTTTTGTTTCCGATTGTGGCAAACTACTGAACTGAAACCATCTATTGCTTTTCAAAGATAAAAATTGTACCAAATTTGGACTAAATTTAATTTTCTATGTTTATACCATGAGCTTTTGCCAAAAACTGGCCTATCATGACAAAGCAAATTTTTTGTGGATACCATTTTTACCAAGACAATTAAACGAAATTGATTAAGAGCTCAAGTTAAATAAAATGAATCGAAATTCTTAATTTACGGGAAAGAAATATAAAAATTATTATAGAAAATATATATAAAATAAAGCAAAATAATTAATAATTGAAACGAATGGGTTCTAATGAATTAAATTAGGCAGCAACAAATTTAAAATGTTAATTTGGCTATCAGTTTAATCTTTAGCAATTAATTATTTTATTCAATCAACTGAGAATACTTATTCCAGCTACAAAGCAGAATTATTACTAATATTTATTCTAATTTATTAATTTTAATCAAATATCAAAAATTTATCACAATAAAATAAAATATTTTACGTGATACCTAATTTATTTTACTGCTCTTATTAAAAAAAAGATAATAATCTTATTTTATTTTATTTTTGTGATAATCAAATAAATTAAATGATACATATTGTTAAAAAATGATATTTATTTTTATTGATGATAATAAAAACTACAAAAAAAGAACAAAAGTCTACATTTTGGGCTCATAGAGTACATTTTCTTATAGCATTTTGATTTATTCCCAAAGTATAGCAACTAAGACATCCCCTGTCGCCTTGATTTAGGTAAACCTAACGCCAGTTTTGGTTTTTTACTCTCTGTTCTTTTTGATTGAACTGTTTCCAAATCATCCGCATCTTACAATGCTTTGAGAATATTAACACATCTTTATTAACTATCAGTTTATCTATTATCAATTATTTTCATTAAAATTTACCATCTCATAAAAAAAAAGAACTGTATAATTAATTTAGAAAGAGTCTATTTTGAACTTAACTCTAAGAGCATTTTTAATATATATAACCCATGACCTAAATCTTGATAAGATCTTACTTAAGATCAGATCAAGAAACTTACCTTATTCTGAGTAAGAACTTGAAACAAGATCTTATACTTTCAGTAACAGAACTTTGCATGGTTCGGTATCGGATCTTATAAGAGATTTCTAAGGAGGAAAAAAAGTAAAATTAAAACTTTTCTTTCTTAAAAGATCCATATAAGATTTTTAATTGTAATTTAATTGTATTTAAATAAAAACATATTATCTTAGAATATCTTTTTTTTCTTAGAGAAACGAAACAAGTGATTTCATTTAGAGTAAGATTTTGATAATTTATCTTAAAATTTTCTAGATGAAGGATTACATTTTGAGCTTCTTAGTCGTTTAGGAGATCTTGAACACAATAATGACAATTCAGAGTTATGCGATTTTGTTTTGAGTTTACACGAGAAAAGAAATTTAACCAAAAAAGAGTTCAACATTTAATGTCGAATTCTAAAAGAAAATTAAATCGATTTGAGCTAGAACAATTTGAGATTGAAAAATTTGATGATGATGTTTTTATTGGTTTAAAAATTTCGATAGAAAGCTCAATTTTTCATTCTATAAATTACAAAAAAGCTGGTGAAAATATTTTTTCTCTATAAAGTAAACAGTTGAAGGAAAATCGTTTTTTGGTTTAGTTAATTATTTTATAGAGATTGAAAATTTTTTTTTCATGTTCTTTTGTTTGCTTTAAAAACGACTAAGACATGTCTTTTTGATGACAGTAAAGTATGAATTCCAGACAATCTTCAAACTTTAAAGCGGAACAATATTTTTGACAATTTTTTATCAGTTTGTGAAAAAACAGACGTTATATTGATAATTAATGCTGATGATACCAAATCAAAGTGTATTATTTATGACTAAAGTGACAATGTATTTTATTTAGTTGAGTTTCTAAATGAAGATGAACACGATTAAATATTTAAAGTCATTTTATTAAAAACATATTGAAATAAAATTTCCATTAAAAATCTTTTTTCCTTCTTACAACTTACCAGATCTTAATATTAACTTAATAGAAAAAGATTATTCATGATTAGAAAATAAGATCTTAAAAAATTTTCTTGAAAAATCTTATCTTAAAATGACTTTGAAATACTCAAAAATGAGATCTTGTAAGGAACTTTTAATAACTTTTAGGCAAAGATTTTACAAGAATCGACTTAAGAATCTTAATTAAGATCAAGTTAAGATATTATAAGAAATTTTCCATCTAGATTCGTTAAGATTCTAATCAAGAACCTTAAAATTAGTCTTAAAAAATCTTATTAAATAAGAAAAAGAAAGATAATTTTTAGGAACGGTAAAAGATCTTGAATGGATTTTTTGTCTTATTCAATCTTATAAGATCTTAAATAAGATTTCCGACCTGGGAATGGACTGTTTCAATCTTTTTGGTAGTAATCGTTTTTAAATTTTGAGTTAAGACTTGAGAATTAACATCTTAATCTTTTTTAACATAGCATTCTGTTAACTGAGGATTTAAATTTTCTGTAATCAATCTAACACTGATTTTGTCAGACTTTCGATACGAAGTAATTGAGTGGGCTTGCCTATGCAGAAAATTCAGGACCTGTTGAATTTTCAGAGTCAGTGTTAGATTGATTACAGAGTGAACCTTTTTCAAATTTCTGTAGGAACTCTATTAGAAATCACATTTTGACTCGTGTAAATATTCAACTGGCTATGTTGAAATTTACAACATTTAAGCATTCAATTTTTAATAATATTAATCTAATTTACTCAAATTTTGTAAAAAGAATTCAAAAAATTTAATTAATTTAAATATTTCAATGTTTTATATTTTTAAATAAGTATATAAACAATTAATTTTTAATTTGTAAAACTTATTTAATTTAAATAAATGGAGTGTTAATCGGTCTTTATGACATGGGCACTAGCCTGTTGATTAACCTTGAAATTGAAATTGAAAAAAAAAATAATCAAAGTCATTTTTATGTGTATAATAAATTGAACTTATCTTTTTTCCTTTTAATCATATATATAAAAATCAGATCTCTATTGTCCATGGCACTTAAACCTATTTCTAAACAAATGGGCTTTATTTTTGGTTAATTCAGGGAATTTTCTAGCTAATTAAATTTTAATTGTTATAAAATGGAAATGATGTTTTTATCCTATCAATATAAAAATATAGAAAAATATTTTCATCATTAAAATCAGCATAAAATAAAGGTCTTAATAATAAGTCATATCTTCTCAATGAGGTATTTTTATTTTTTATTTATTTAGATTAAAATTAAATCAAAAACTAAAAAAATATTATTATGAAAAATTAAATTAACATTTGTTTTTAATAGTCTTCGGACTTGGCAAATTAAAACCATCCAAACTCACAAATGACATCAATTAAATAAGTTTAAATTCAAAATAATATCTTAGTTTAAAAAAATATATTAAATCCGTATTTAATAAAAATTTCTCTAAAAATAAAAAAAAGATAATTTTTTTAAATAGCCTATTTTGTGTATCTAAGCATCCTTTGGGCGTAAATTAAATAGCCTTTTGATTTTACAATGCCACGTCCCTTTAGGACCAAAGTGTACCTAGCTTGCCATTGTGGCACCCATCCATGCGAGTCGTACTCGTGCACGCTCTTTCGAAGACAGCTCTGCAGGCTCTCTTCGCTCAAAAGCTCTCTGGGATCTAAATGCGTTGTGAGCTGAATGTTGTTTATTTTGGCAAATTCGACCAGATCTTCGGGCATTTTGCAACACGATGACAAGTTCACTTGGTTTAGAGATGGTTTTCTCTATTTGGAAAGCAAAAAAAAATATTCTTTTTCCTTCAGATAATTTTTCTTACATTTTTATCTTGCAAAAAATTACAGAATTGTTCCAAATTGGCTGCATTGAAGTCGGACAGACCTGCCGTACCGACTTCTTGTGCGTCAATGCTATCCTGGATTTTTGACCAAACTGGCATCACCAACTGAGCGGGCAGTTCCTCGTGAACAAATATTTTGTCCGGAAAGGACACTACCAAAGTATCTATGTGCACGGCACCAATTTCATCCAAGACTAAATTATCATTTATTATAATTTAATAAAATTTTTTCCCAAATTACTCATTTTAATTGACTGACTGACAATTTCAGGGTCCAAAC
The DNA here is from genome assembly GCA_016802295.1 of Brachionus rotundiformis. Lineage (NCBI taxonomy): Eukaryota > Metazoa > Rotifera > Eurotatoria > Ploima > Brachionidae > Brachionus > Brachionus rotundiformis. Next base: position 6,535,158 of record JAESIW010000137.1, read on the forward strand.
TGTTCAAAAAGAGCTTTACTTAACAAAAAATAGGTAAATATGACCAATTGAGGGTCTTGCCGCTTACCACTTATGGAGATGTCATTAAGATCGGTCTCCTTTAGCTTTTCGTAAGCAGGATGTCTGCACTCAACTAAAGTTTTCTCCTGAAAAAGCTTTAATTAAAAGGCCAGAGCAACAATGGTTGCTTACTTGATGAGAGCTGTGGTCGATGGTACTCAGCCATGATGCAAAAGTGCCATTTATCACCTCAATTAGCTAAAAAAATGGCAAAAATGATGGCAAAGAGAGCGCTGAAGGCGGCTTACCTCGTCGTGGGGACTGTTGTTGAGGCGTTTTTTGAGCCTGTCCGCCGTGACTATGTTGCCAGAGTTTATGAGCAGCTGGGTGGCTTTTGGAATCACCGGATCCACTGTCTTTGACTCAATGCCAGATCTTGAACTCATTGGAAAGTGTTTGTCGCTGTTGTTAGGAAAATTTAAAAAATGCAAAAATATTTTATTATGAAAAAAATAATAAATTTATTGCAAAAATTTATTACTTTATATATAGTAAAAAAAATTATATATAAAATTATCTAAAATTAAAACAAAAATTGATCGTTTGTGCCTTACAAAAGGATTTAGAATGTCGATCTAGAAATGAATAAGCATTTTATTTTTTATTAATAAATTAATAAAAATATTAAATGACGTAATAAGATTTGATATAAACTGATGACAAAGCTTTTTTAAGGCTGAAAAAATTTTTTTAAAAGCTGATGTTTTTAATTAATTTGTTAAAACATTATTAAAGATAATTGATAGATAAAATATATAAACTTTTGTATTTATCAAAATGTTGAATGTTGATTTGATTATTTTTATTGATTTTATAAAAAATTTAAATTAAAAAAAATCAAAAATAAAGATAATCGAAACGATAAAATATTTTGTCAACTTTTGTCCATGGTGAGCTTTTTTTATCAATTTTCATAAAGGACCTATAAATCTTTCCTTAGAGAATTTTAACAGGATCCTTGGTCAAATGTTAAGTTAATTATGTCACGCGAATAAATCACTCGGATATTTAAAATACCAATTTTGCTTTGGTACCTGCAACAAATACCATCTCGTGCATTTTTAAGCTTTTGTAACCAATACCACATGCTCCAAATGAGAATTTAGGTTTGTGTACCTGCAAAATTGGTAAAGCAAATTTGTGGCACAAAAATTTTATCTAAAAAATGATAAGCTTTTGGGAAAAAATGTTTAATATGGCTGTATACTTTGCCAGGCCATAACAAAATTGGTAAAGAACCAATTTAAAATTAAGTAAAACATTTATTAAATAATTTATAAAATTTATTTATAATTGAAAACAATATTCGCTAATTAAAACCAAAGTGAATTAATTTTTGCATAAAAATTTAAAAAATAAGATGACCAACACTCAAGTTTCTTTGTCTCTTCTAATTTTTTCCTTAACTTTTTCGAAGCAAACAATTGCTTCGGACAGGTCAAGCATGCCATTGTTGTTGGTGTCAATTTTTTTAAACAAATCGCGAGCCATCTGCTCGGCGCCAGGTCCGAAACCAAGCGAGTTGAGGGCCAGAAAAAAGTCCTCCTCGGTTATTTTTCCATCGTTGTTGCGATCTAACTTTTTGAAAAAAGCCCTCGCACCACTGCCATCTTCATTGCCAGAGAAATAATCTTTTCCTTTTCTAATTAGATTCATTTTATTACCAAGAGATCAGAGATTACTTTTTTTATACCAAAAATTATAATTTAAAATAATTACGAAATAAGATTTTTTGTTCAAAATCATTTATTATAAAAAGCTTGAATAAAGGTAAATATTATTTAAGAACAAAATATAGAAATAAACTCTTGCGTATATTGTGATTCATTTCGAGAGATTACAAGTCGACTGACATTGTATAATAGATATAAATAATTTCAAGACCAGAGCCCCATTTTAGGGTTTGAAATATTTGATGGCTAATTTTTATTTTAATAATAAATAATTTAAAAATTTTTTTCTTAAAAATCATGATTTTATTAAAAAATAGGTGTATAAATTTTTCAAACAGTTTATTTATGTAGCCAAATGTTCTTTTACCATGATTTGATTTGCTTTAAATAAAAATAAATTGACTCAAATTTTTGAATTTAATTAAAAATTTTATCTTTGTAAATAAAACCATAAAAATGTTTTGGCATGATCTCCACAAGTGAGTTTTGTGACTTATTTTGGCCATTTGTTTGACCAATCTGTCCTTTTACAAAATTTTTCAGCTGGACCTGTCCTTTGTAAACAGCAATTTAGAACAAAAATACTGAAATTACTATTATTTTATTTACTGATAATTAATATTAAAAATGCTGCAGTTAATGTCAAAATTTTGGTATAGATGCCGCATTAAATATGTCAAAAACACCATGTCCGAGGAACATTTTTTGTGTTTCAAATTTTGAAACAATTGAAAAAATAGAAAAATATATTTTTATTATTTTTTAACAAATAAGTAAAAATAGTATAAGTTAAAAAATAGGGAAATATTAAAATTAAAAATAAATAAAGAAATATTAAGAGACGATAAGGTGAGATAGAGAGTTACAGAATACATTTTTTATATATTCGATTGTTCAGGAAAAAAAGAAGAAATAGCAAGGTAGCAATTACACAATGGAGTTGGGTATTCGACATTTCTTGAACCTTTGTTATATTCTTCCACCAGTCTGACAACCAGTGGAACAGAGTGGCTCAGTCCTGCCCAAACATATCTCTCACTTAACTCAAAAAATCGATTTAAGACTGTTAGTAGTTTGAGTTTATTATATGCTTCATGATGTAAAATGTTGGAGGGAGTATCATACCTTAGTTTTAGTATAGAACGAGCTGCTGAATTTTGGATTACTTCTAACCTTTTTATATTAGTTTCTGAAAGTGAGTTAAGAAAAGGGAAAGAATAATCTAGAATAGATCCTATCAAAGACTTATAGAGATTTCTTAATGTTTAAAGTCAAGGCCCCATTTGACATTTTATTTGACAAGATTTTGATTAAATTTAGCCTTGAATTGCAGCGTTCTTTAATGTTTTCTATCATTGACGAAAAGGTTAATTTAGAATCGAATTTAATTCCTTAGAACTTAATTTCTTTTAAGCTTAGGATTCTATTCCCATAAAACCTTAAAAAAAACTCAGAATTTTCTTTATTGTTTTTACTAAAAATCATTGAGCAAGACTTTTCAACCGAAATCTTCATTTTCCACTTGAAAAATTCAACTAAGTACTTATTCATTTTACTTTCTAGATTTCCATTTTTTTTAAAAATAAAAAAGTGACAAGATCGTCTGCAAAGAGAAGTGAATACTCATTGTTAGACTTATTTCTTTTAGGAATATCATTAATAAATATACTAAATAATAAAGGACTAATAACTGATCCTTGTGGAACGCCAGCAGATATTTTGAATTCATCACTAATGTGATCATTTATATTTACCTTAAATGTTCTACAATTAAGAAATGAATTAATCCAATAAATTAAATAGGGAGGTATATTTATCTTTATAGGCTTATAAATTATACCTTCATGCCAAATCTTGTCGAAAGCTGCATCTTCCTTTAGCTCTTTTATTGCCAAAATCATTTCATTAAGGTTCAAAAAAATTCAAAAAATTTAATTTAAACATTTCAATGTTTTACTTTTTTAAATGTTTATTTGAACACTTTATTTTTAATTAGAAAAATTTATTTTATTTAAATAAATGGAGTGTTAATCGGTCTTAATGACATGGGCACTAGCCTGTTGATTAACCTTGAAATATAAAAAAAAAAAAAAAATATTAAATTAGATTATAAATAAGGTCAGATCCGCAAGCTGCTTCTTCCTTTAGCTTTTTTATTGCCAAAATCATTTCATTAAGGTTATCTGACAATTAACTGTCAAATTTAATTAAGAAAAATAAAATGATTTTTGAGCATTTACTTAAAACTTGATTCAAATCAGCCTATTACCAGAGTCATACCACTTTTTGTTCTTTATCATCTAGTTTTTTCATTTAATTAATTGACAACTCAAGCTAAAATGGTTAAGTGCCCAGTAATATACCATTTTATAACCATGGTACAACACAAACTTAATAGATCAAGGTTGATGGAAATGATTTATTTTTTTGGCTTTAACCAAACTAAAATAAAATTATCCAAAAAATAAATAAAAAATTTAGATTATTATTTTTTAAATTTATAATCATTAAAATAAAAATCACAATTAAGAATGGGATCATTATTATTTAGAGTAAAATAGTCAAAATAGAGAATTATCTTTTCACTACTAATGGCTTCGTTGTACTCTACACCTGTGTAACCATAGCTTTCCAAGGTCCTAATCTCGTCCAAGTGAGATCCTTTGCTCTTTGTCTGCTCATTGAATATGCTTATTTTGTATGAAGCAATGTCCAGTTTGTCTCTGATCAGCTCTACAAGAGATATTACCTTTGACTTGATGTTCACTATTTCGTCTTTGATGTGACCACGGAAGTCTTTTTCATTGGCAAATGTCACATGTCTCAAGTCTAACTTGATATATGTTGGACTCGAGGAGGCAAAATGCTTGGCTAGCTCTTTCTTGAATGTTATTTGATGCATGTATTTTGTCTTCTCGGTCCTGCTTATCAGCCTGAGTCCATCTATACAATGTCTTCTTATCTGCGAGTCCAAAAATTCACTGGTAAATTGTCTATAATCTATTTTACCAGTTGAGTTTTGATCGAGAATTTTGCACAGGACATGCTGTTGGACATTTGTGCAAGGTATGTCGAGATCACTGGTAACAAGCTTAAAATCGTCATATGTAACCATAAATTCATTTGGTGCATCTGGTACAAGGTTCTCAGCCATCTGGGCATTGCTTGCATCGGTTAGTTGAAATTCATCCATTTCTTTTTCTTTTTCTGCTTCTTTTTTTTTCCGCACTGTTTCCAGAAACATTTCGTGGTCCATGGTTTGAATGGATTGATTTTTTAACAGCTTGTAGACTACTTTTTCCTTTTTGCTAAGCCAAAACGAGACAGACACGACCAAATTGTTGAATTTTTCCGAGTCGTCGATTATCTTGGCACTGGCTTTTTCCAGTCTTTCCTTAAAAAAAGCTTTACACGGGATTAAAATGGCATAACGCCTACCAAGGCTCTTTCTTTCGGCGTAAGCTTTTTCTTTTTCTTCTTTTTTTTGTCTTTGACGACCTGGGTGAGCGCGCCAGTGCTTGCCGCGATTGTGACAGCACCATCTTGCTCTGGATAAGGCTCCATAATCCAATATCTATCTAAGTTTTTTTTTTTAAATATATAATAATTATTCAAAATATAAGTTTTTTATGTTGTCTAGGTTTCAATGTACTTATTAATTGTTGTTACATAAATTTAGAATTTTTCACCTATTTAATTACTGAAAATAGAAAAAAATGTATTCAAATATTTATTCTATTTTAGATAAATATCTTTAATTAGAAAAAACAGGTTTATTTTATTAATTAACTTAAATGTAAGCAATTTTTTAATTATTTTTTAGATTGTTGACAATTTGGATGCTCTTTTTCTTGCTTCTTTCCATGTCTTTACCATTTTTCAGCCCGTAATATAACTCTGAGCAATTGCAGTCTTTATTAATTCATTGACTGTTCAAATTTTTTAAGTCCAAAGAAAATTTTTAAGATCTTATTTTCTAATCATGAATAATCTTTTGCTATTAAGATAATATTAAGATCTGGTAAGTTGTAAGAAGAAAAAAAGATTTTTAATGGAAATTTTATTTCAATATGTTTTTAATAAAATGACTTTAAATATTTAATCGTGTTCATCTTCATTTAGAAACTCAACTAAATAAAATACATTGTCACTTTCGTCATAAATAATACGGCTCTGCAGTATTTCAACATTTTTTATTCATCCAACCGCGACGGCGTTTTCAATGAAGGAGTGTAAAAAAAAAAGTAGCACTATAAAAAATTATTGATTATAATTTATTTTTAGTAATTCTATTTGTAAATTTATAAGTCAATCATAAAAGGTTTAGTCTAATAAAATTTACATAATTTACAAGTATTTGCAGCATTCAAGAATTGCATTTTCCGATTAATACATTTTAATTTCACCACAACCATATTTGATAAAGTTAAGATGATCACCAGTTGTCTGAGCTATTTGAAAATTGTTATTGATAGGAATTATCGGTGTAAAGTGTGCATCTTTCAGAGACAAAAAGATTGGTAATTCCAAAGAACGACCAGTATTAACATTGAAAGCTATATTATGTGTAGAATAACATTTAATAGGATGCAAAAATAAAAGACTCAAAGCTATCATATTAAACTCTGTACCAAAAACACCCAAAGTAGCAGCATCTCTAATTAGTTTCTCGAAAAAAACAGAATACTTAAAGCTTACAACTATTTTTTTGAAATACCGTGAGCCCAAATAATACACTTTGATATGGTATCATCAGCATTAATTATCAATATATCTTCTGTTTTTTCACAAACTGAAAAAATTGTCAAAAATATTGTTCCGCTTTAAAGTTTGAAGATTGTCTGGAATTCATACTTTACTGTCATCAAAAAGACATGTCTTAGTCGTTTTTAAAGCAAACAAAAGAACATGAAAAAAAAATTTTCAATCTCTATAAAATAATTAACTAAACCAAAAAACGATTTTCCTTCAACTGTTTACTTTATAGAGAAAAAATATTTTCACCAGCTTTTTTGTAATTTATAGAATGAAAAATTGAGCTTTCTATCGAAATTTTTAAACCAATAAAAACATCATCATCAAATTTTTCAATCTCAAATTGTTCTAGCTCAAATCGATTTAATTTTCTTTTAGAATTCGACATTAAATGTTGAACTCTTTTTTGGTTAAATTTCTTTTCTCGTGTAAACTCAAAACAAAATCGCATAACTCTGAATTGTCATTATTGTGTTCAAGATCTCCTAAACGACTAAGAAGCTCAAAATGTAATCCTTCATCTAGAAAATTTTAAGATAAATTATCAAAATCTTACTCTAAATGAAATCACTTGTTTCGTTTCTCTAAGAAAAAAAAAGATATTCTAAGATAATATGTTTTTATTTAAATACAATTAAATTACAATTAAAAATCTTATATGGATCTTTTAAGAAAGAAAAGTTTTAATTTTACTTTTTTTCCTCCTTAGAAATCTCTTATAAGATCCGATACCGAACCATGCAAAGTTCTGTTACTGAAAGTATAAGATCTTGTTTCAAGTTCTTACTCAGAATAAGGTAAGTTTCTTGATCTGATCTTAAGTAAGATCTTATCAAGATTTAGGTCATGGGAATTCTTACTTCTTTTAAGAATCTTGTCACTTACTTGATTCAGTATATAAGAAACTCTTTTATATTATTATTTATGCTCAAATTATATAGTTAAATAAAGAATTAGTTAAAGCAATCTTTTCATTGTCCCATAGCACATTACAATTTTCTTCGATAAATAAATGATCGATAATTGCTAGAGAAGTCTTCAAACTATAGTCCATTACATCATCATGAGTTTTTTTTCTACAAATTATTTAGTTGCTTGCAAAAAGAGGCAATTTTCTGATCAAACATTTTATAGTTATCGCGAAGGAAAGTCAAGATATTCCAACAAACTGAGCTATTTTTTAATTTCTTTAATAAGAATACCTCGTGTCTCATGTAAAGTTGTTCAACCAGTGCAAGGTTTCTAACAGAGTTCTAATTCTTGAAAATCCCTTAATTCCCAGCGCTCTTTTATTTAATAAATTTTGTCTTATGTCTAAAACAAAAATACTGAAGACATCTTTGAGGAGAGAAGTTCTAAAATTGAATAAAATTACTTGACTATTTATTAATAAAAAAATATCATAGAAAAAAAAAAATTTTTTACATAAATAATCTAAATTGAATGCACTTAATTAATAAAAAATATATATTATTAAAAAAAATAAGTCAAAAATGCGGCTTTAAATCTAGGGATTAAAGTAAAGTCTTTTGGTCAAGTGAAATTCAGCTACTGGCACCATGAAATAGCTGGCGACCGCATTGCGTTCGTCAAAATGCTTTTTTTCATACTGCTGCATCAAAAGGTTCACCTTGCGCACCATTTCGATCAGTTCCAGCTCATAGGCACATCTACTAAACACAGTAACTAGACATTTGATAAACGGTGAGCCATCTATGTCTCTATGAGATACGAAACCGCGCACAGAAGAGTACCAAATGAAAAAATCGGACCTGGACGGCAGCGATGTCTTGATCGGCCGGCCATCAATAAAATTGGACATTGAATTACTTGAGGTTATGATATTACTGTTCTTGTAGCTCTCGGCTATTTCGTTGGTCTGTGTTGATATTGAGTTAAGCAGCGTTTTGGCACTCGACGGCGATGTTTTGATCGCCGTGCGAATCGCACTCGCTGCCGATACCAAATAGGATGAGTATTTGCTTCGACTGTGGCTGCGACTTCTTGTCTTTTTAACTTTGGTCTCTGTGTGGGCATTTATTGCTGTGGAGCTTTTTTTCTTGTACATCATCTGCAATGAGCCAGGCGCCAAGGATGACATTTTAAGCTGCTTGAACTTCTTGATGGTGTCCTCTTCCAGCGAGTTTTGTCTCGGGTTCACTGCAGAGCCACAGAATGACCGAGACGATGTTGAATAATTGGTAGCTGTGGTCGATATTGATGTAGACAGAACTGGAGTGGTAATGCTGTGGCTCAAAGAGCTTGCTTGGCACACAAAGCCCTTCTGGTTGAGGTACTCTTAAAAAATTGATAATTAAGGGGAGATTTTTTGAATAGCCTGGGTGGAAGGCAAGTTGTCAAATATTGCGCTTATTTGCCAATGGTCTGGTTAAAAAAATCAGTGCTTATTAACTATTTTTTGGAAAAGAATGGTTTATTAGGAACAATGATTGATGTCATGTCAGCCACTTGTCATGCAATGTCAATGCTGGACCAATAATTATTTTACAAACCAATTGACTAGCATTTTTGCACCAAACAACTAATGAAAAGCTTGGTTAAAAACCATCAGACCAAAAAAATGGCTTGATCATTGCCTGTTAGTCCGAGATCAAGTTGTATCTTTTTATTAATTTGTGGTAAAGAAAAGCCTATGAAATATATTGATAATCTTCTATCCAAATACAGAACGATAGCCAAAGATGGCTTAGATTCAGATTTTAAAACTTTTCATTTGGTTCAAAGCAAAGGCTGGTTCAGAATAGGGCTCCATTTTGGCAACATACTCCCCACTACTTAAATTTAAGTTTTTAGAGCTCAACAAATACTCAATAAACTATTAAATAGTATGTTTGTCTTTATCAACCAGGACCAGAACCCCCTATATAGATTTTTATTAATTAAATTTGTTAATTAAATTAATTACAATTAACAACTAAAGAGAGGACAGTGGCTATTATTGATAACCACAATTGGTAGGTCAATATCTGGTCACGGATGACCATTTTTATCTAAAGGAAATACAAAGGACAATGTTTCATTTAAATGGTAGTAGAATAAGCGTTGCTTTGGATGCTGGATACTAAGAAAAGAACAAGAAGGATTTAGAAGAGGCTGGGGATCAGATATTTATGATAGTATTGACCAATAACCCCTTGGGTCATAATAAAAAAGATGGATACAACTCTTCTGCTAGAAATTCGAGTGTAGCCTAATTGTGGAAAAAGGACAATGTTCTTTCCGACACTGTTCTTAATTGTGATTGGCTATGTCATTAGGAAAACCATCTTGAAGGGTTATATTTGGCAAATGATTTGGTATGAATGGATGTGAGAGCGCAATATTTGGTGAACAACTGGACTCGAAATAAATGGGACCAAAACAAAAGCCATTCGCCTAAGCACCAAGTTATCAATGAGTATCATAAGTGGAACAATTGGAACGCATTTAGACATAAGGAGAATTGGCCAGACTCAAACCAGTGTGGAAATCAAAGTCCTACAGCAAGGCACAAGATATAAAAAGAGATAATGTTACAGAGAGTCTGTGACACCCCCTGTACGCAATTTAAATTAACCCTAATCAATATTTACTACTTATTAACACTTTATCTTTATTTTTATCTTTGATTAATCATAAATCTTTATGACCGAAAACACAGTCTAGCTCTTGTCTTCACTATCTCTCCTCTGAAGTTAATCTAAGCTATTCCGGCCAAAATTCACAAACTAATCACCTGAAGACAAGATTATGGGACTATGGAAGCGAGGACGGTCTTGTCTCTCACCATCCTGGTCAAATATTTTCAAAATATGCGCGTCCTATGTCCCATCCAGGCGCATATTCCACAAAAACACCTTCCATACCTGGGACTAGGCTTGGTTATGTGCTTAGAATGAAAAGAATACGAATACCAAACAAAAATATGAGAAAGGCAGGAGCCAATACCACCACACAGACTGAAAAATGTTGGCCAATTTGGAACCGTGGAACAAAAAATCTTTTAAATTCATTTGACCACAAGTCAAAAAATGGTCCCAAAACATGACACTACATTAACACTACAATATGATAAAATTTTAATGTAGCGCCATGTTTGAGGACCAGTTTTTGACTTGTGGTCAAATGAATTTAAAAGATTTTTTGTTCCACGGTTCCAAATTGGCACAAAATCTAAAATTTATTTTACCTCCACGACATGCCTGAAAAATGAACAGCTTTGGCTTGCCGACGAGCACGTCATCGAACATGTTCAAAATGTCCTTGTCCATCTAAAACAGAAAAAAAATTTTATTTTTCGAAACCATCAATTTGAAAAGTGTTCAATTTACATTTAGCTTGTTCTGGTAGTCTACGCCATAAATGTATCCATCAGTGCCATGCGAGAGAACAATGAAGCAAATGGCGTCAAACAAATGTCCATATGAATCGCATTTGTTCACAAGTAGACCAATAACTTGTCTCATCTCGGCCTCTTTGAGGTCGACAAACATTTCCACATTGAAATTGAGCCTTTCGAACAAGTTCTTGAGTCTGGAGGCGTCCATGTCGGTGCCGAGTCGTCGCATGGCGGCGTTCTCGACTCCATTGGCATCGTAGAACCTCTCGTTGTTGATTATGAGACAAATGCCGCGCGGCGCTTGCTCCATTTGGTAGCACTCGTTGCAAGTGAGCTGTTTTCGGATGTTGGGCAGGGTTTTGTAGACGGTGAAGTCCAGTTCTAGGCTGTTTATGTCCGACCAGTCGATGTGGTACGTCTGTGGTCTGTACACTTGGGGACTGTCCTGGGAAATCTGGTCCGGCGCGCTCACCTCGTCCTCCAAATTGGTCGAGCACCTGTTCGGCGTCGAAAAGCCCGAGTTGAGCCGCACGGCGGTCACACTGCTCGACCGGGTCCGGCTCAGGACAGGGCTGAGACTGGCCGACGAGCAGCCGGAGCTTGTACTCCGACTGCCGTGGTTCACGTTGCCATGGTTGCTTTTAAGCAAACGATTTAGGATAGAGCTGGTTATGTTTTTTTCCAAATCGTGCGCTTGGGTGCACGTTATGGGGTAGGGAAGCTCGTCCGGCTCTTGCTTGGGCTGGACAGGCAGCTTTTCTCGCTCGAGTACGGAGCGGCATTGATCGCTGGTCGAGTAGTCCGGCTCGAGTATGTCGGCTATGTGCGTGTTGCCAGTGAGGCACAGCGCCTCGAGGAAGTACTGGTAGGCGAGCGCGTTGCGTGTGATCAGGTAGTCGAGCATGTGCCGCACGCGGTCCGTCGGCACCCGGCTGTCGTATATTATGCGCTCGCGGAGCGCCGGCGTGAATATTTGCTTGCATATTAGGTAGTCGAGTATTCCCTCGATGTCCAGCAAGTGGTTGACTATTACTCGACGGTTTATGGTCAGTTTTTTCTTGTGCTCCCGCCGCATCTTAATGCATTACAATTTGAACAGATATTTGATCGTTTTGACGTTGCGATTTTTTGAATTTAACCGCTAAAATTTGACTATTTCGCATATATTATGTTCATGTACACGAGTATCGACAATTTTTTTTGTCTTAAATTAAATTATTTGTTTTAAGATTTTTTTTAAAAAATAAATGTTTAAATTAAAATTTATATTTTTATTTTAGATTTTTATTTGATATATTTTTAATTTTATATTCGGTTTCATTTGGTATAAATGCCTGTCTCACAAACAGCCTGTCTCAAAGACCGATTACTCTCTTTTTATTTAATATTCGTAAATTGAAGAATATAATAATGTAAATATTTGCTCATTTAGTAATTAATTAAAGATAAATAGTGAATTAACTTTTTTTTAAATTTTTTTTTTATTTTCATCTTTCATCATTTCTTTTTAATCAATTTTAAAAAAGGTCTTAATGCATTAGCTGATACAAATTTATGAATCGCACAGTTTTGAACCGACTTTACTATACACCTTTTAACACTAGAAAGGCCGAGGGTTTTTTAAAACCTCTTTTTAAAAAATATTAATTTATCAAAAACTACTCAAAGAAAATTAAAATTATTTTGTAATTCTTTAATTTTTTAATCATATTTTAAACAAAATTTTTCTATTTCTTTTGATAATTTTATTTGGAATTTTTGTAGTGTAAAATTCACCGTTTTTCTCTCATTTAGTTATTTTGCCAATGGTTCAAATAGAAGTCCACTATTCCTTAAAATTTCTTTCATTTCCATTAATTTTCCCTTAATTTTCTATGATTAACCAATGCTTTTTAAAATGGTATCATTTTGTCCCAAATATATGCTTAAAAGATTAAAATTATACTTTAAAAAATTGTTTATATATTTAAAATTATTTGCTAATTTTGCTTAATAATTTTTTGCATACAACTAAACAGATACTTATTAAATATTTATCAACCGTAAGATTTACTTTGCCAAAAAAAGGTTTTTAACAATTTTACATAATTCTTGGGTTCTACCTGGTAAAAAATAGGTGGTCTTACTTAAAAGTAATTAAAGTGATTCGGAATCATAAGAAAATGAAAGCTTTGATGGAACTTGGTCTTTTGAAAAAACTCCTGAAGAAATTGATAGCCAAAGCAAAAGCAAATATGAAAGATTATTAGATGATAAAATAAATAGCTTGAATTTTCACTTAAATAAATTTATTCTTTGTGAACCAAAGGTCTCTTTAATATTTACAGGTGAACTGAATTCACCTAATCAGATAGAATCCATTCTTGCTAAGAAATGGAAGAATGCTTACGTAAGTGACAAAAAGATAATATTTAACTTCATGGTTCCATGAATTGCTAACTTAAGAGAAACAGATTTAGATGCTTCATTTCCAATGGTTCGGCATTGTATCTTGTACCAAATCAAACAAAGATTTGAGACTAACTAGGAGCTCTTACCTATCTGTATTTCATTAAGAATCTTATCTTATAATGTTAGAAATTATTTTAGAAAATTGGTAAAACAAATTTGGATATTCAAACAAGCATCTTTAAAATCTTAAATTCCCTCAAGGTGATAGTTAAATTTTGAATTTATATATTCATAAATTTGAGATAAAACTGTTTTAATTTAATTATTATGATATAGCTTTGGTTTTCAGTTTCGACCAGAAGAGAGCTTTATGGTTTAAAAGTTCAAGCCAATTTCTGGCAAAATTAAAGGATACTTCACTTTATATGTCCTAAGTTTATAAGTCAATTAAAAGCCTGCTTTGTCCAAGATAAAATTGAGCCTCATGCACCAAATAGATTTGTTTTTTCTAAGCACTAATTGACCAATTCTATCAAGTAATAATTTCCTACTTTTCTTAATATAACTATCACTTATTAGTCTAAATTCAACAATAGCAATTTAAATTAATAATTAATTGAATATCTTCGAAAAAATAAAGTTTTGTCTATATGTATTAGGCGATCTGGTCCTGCTGGCAAGTAAATGTAAATAGAATCCACAAAAAATTGTTCCATTAATATCTTTTAATTCTAGCTGTTTATCAAATATTTTTATACACATAAAAATACAATTAGAGACTTTTTTTGGACATTATAACTTTGGGTGTTTATTTTCGGATCTGACTAAAATTAACTTAAACCAAATATAGCAGATCTCTTTAATAGGCCGTCAGTTTCTAATTTTGGCCACCTAAATCATAATTAATAATTAACCACAAACAATTGAAATAATATAAAAAAATAATTTATTATTTTTTTTATTTGACATCAGTTCTCATTAAATTAGCCCTCAAATTGCTAAGACTAAAGTTGTGACACTTTAGTGCTTTTTTTTAGTAAAGCATGTTTCGGGATTGGCTGCAGCTGTAGTGCACGTTCTTACTACTATATAAACCACTAGTTTTTTTTCATTTTTTAGGAGCTTTAGCTCGGTACAGATATACAGATAAACAAAAAAGTTATAACTTCGGATTTTATTGACTGTTTTATTTATTTCTTGGCTTAATTCCCCAAGTCCAAACCCGAGACTTTATAAAATATCAGAATAAATTCATATCAAAAAAATATAAATATGCTGTCAGTGGTTTATTTTCATTAAAACTATCTAATTTTAGATCAAATTTTTCACTTGATAATAACAGATTTTTACAATATATCAATTAATGTAAACAATCCTAATATCTGCTAAATGTTCTCCTCATTGACCATTTATCTCTTAATGGAATTTTTTTTCCCTACTCGCTGCTTGTGAAGCATGGGATGGCGCTCAGCTCCTCTCATATACCTAAGAAAAATTTCCAAACAAATTAAAACAAATAATTTTAAAATTTTTATTTAAATTTATTTTTCTAAGTTGACACATATGCTGTCATTGTGTCATTGTGAAAAAGTGACAGAATTTTTCCTAAAATTTTGCTTTGTTGTGCTGGTCATTTGATTACACTCATTTCATTCATCGCCTAAATTAAGGACAAAGTACAATATTTGTTTATGCCTTTTTGCGCTAAACAAATTCGAGTCTACTTCTAAAAGATCTGACTTTTGAGTTCTTGTTATAAAATTATAGATACTAATTCAATTAATTGAAAATATGAAGCAAATAAAGCGAAATGGAAAAATTCCGTTTATTTTATGTGTACTTGTTTATTTGGCTGATATTGATAAGAACATAATAATGGCTAGAATTAACCTAAATAAGCTATCCTTTATTCTGATCTGTATCTCCTGATCTGTTATTTTTAATTACGGAAGAAAGTTGTTTAATAAGCAATTTCGTTGTAGGAATTCGCCTATTAAATGTTCATATAATCCTAATTTGGATGGGGATTTCAAAGCGCTTTACTAGCTGAAGGTTATTGCGTATCACAAAAACAAGTAGGATTTTCTCTTAATTGGGTCAAGTGAATCCCAGCTATTTCTAGCAGTTTATTTCAACGCTGTTTCGCTTCGGTTAAATCCGTTGCATGCACAACAGAGTGCTGAGGACTATGAGATTTTGCGTTATTTGATTGGCCAATTTGATTCTGTTTGTTCACAATCCTTGAACTTGTCGCTTTGTTCGAATACAAGAAGAAGCTCAACAAAAAACAGCAAAGACAGTAAATATTTTCAAGGCTCAAATTGAAAGAGAAATATTTAAACTACATTTTTTAAGTCCCAGTTTCAGTTGTCTACTTAAATTATTTGATTTCCCTTTTTAAGCTCATCCCAGCCTGGATGATTTGTACTCTAGTAAAATCACTGAAAAATTGAAAAGTATTTTATATATATATTTGTGGGAATTTTAATTCAAAAATATTCGTTTTTTTTTTGTAAGTGTAAAAGGATGAAATGAAAAATGATGTTGAGACATGAAATTATACATTTAGCATGTGAGCATTTAAAATAGGCTTTACACAAAGAGTGGTTACAGATTCCGACTGAGTATGTTCAAAAATTGATTGAATTAATTCCATAAAGAGTTTTGGCTCGCTAGAACGCTAAAGGCGGTCATTTCAAATATTAAATTGTAAAAACTTCTAAACTTTTGAACCGACTTTTTTTGATTAATTGTATCAATTTTTTCTTTTTGAATTTATTTTGTAATTTTTTTTACATTGAGCTTTTTTTTGGTTTTATATTTTTGAAATGATAACAAAAAAAATCATTCCCGCCTTTGGTATACTTAAAAACAATCTTTGTGTTTGCTAAACTTTTGCAACTACTCTTTAGACGATTATTGGTCCATTGAAGAACTCTGTTGCCAGTTTCTCTATGTTAGGCTTATCTATATCTCATTTGGAAAATCTTCTTTAAGCATCCAATTTGTTGTCTTCTTGTTAATTGAGTTCTAAACTGGTCGTATCTTTTTTCTTTACTTTTTCTATTTTGGATACAAAAATCCAATTCGGTGTTTATGACTTTTATGTAAGCTCGACCTATTTACCTACTAAGAAAATCATAAATTGGACAGTATGGTTTTCAGCTTTAAAAGTCAATGGTCTAATGCTACCAATTGAGATAATTAATCTTACAAAAACATTTTAATATTTTATCTGCAATTTTTATTAAGAAAAAATAATATAAAAAAAATTCTTTAAATTCTTGCTGAATGGACCAAAGTCTTATACTGGCAAAAGGGCTGTATAAGACTTTGTTCTTCTTTTTAAAAGACCAAATTCAGAAAATATTTTTAGCAGTGGTACCATTATATAAATATTTGGTAAAAAAACTCTAAATTCAAAAGGCAAAGTAAATTAATTATCAGCTAGAATAGATATTTAATTAAAAATATGAATGCATAAAGCAGATAATGTTTCTGTATGATTGGTGTACCAGAAACAACCTTTCCACATTCGATTGGAATTAATGCATCTAATTCAAGGGAAAATTTTGGCTGAGTTACTTCACATCTGCCGAAACCACGCCAAGCTGGTTCAATTTTACCAGAAAACTCTTGCACCAAATAAACTCCATAACTGTTCAAAAGTTCACACTCTGATCCATCATTGTTATTGCTCTCGAATGTCAAACAATTATACTTTGGATATTTTCCACCATCAATGTATCTCAATTTGAAAATTATTTTGCTTACATTTCTTTGACAATCAGGAAATAAATCTTTTGCCAAAGCTTGACTGCAATTAATTTCTTTCGTGTAATACCTTTTATAACGAGTATTACAACTACCTTGGCTGCAACTCCCTGAATGATATTCTTTATCTTCACTCTTAATTAGATCATTTACAACACCAAGTGTTCTTTGGTCAAAATTTTTATCTTTGCTAAAATTGCCAAACTTGATCTGTTCAATTTCTTCAAGTTTATAAAGTCCAATTTTTATGTTTTTGGGTCCAATGTCTCTAGATGTTGGCTCCAAATTGACCACCAAGAGTATGTTAAGTACACACACTGTAATTGCTGAAAGGGCAAACAAGATATAACCAGGCAGAAAAATACCAATTTTTTCTTTTTTTTCATTAATTTTATGGAATAAATTTAAGGTTAAAATTAGTGAACCGATGGAGTAAATTATCATCAAACTGGCCCTAGCTATGACCAGCGATTCATGATGGTAAATAAAGCATGAAATAAACTTATAGGAAATAGACTCCATCGGAATCATGAAGATTAAAAATATACTGGTTAATATATATATATAATAAAGAATTAATACCATCTGGTTCTATTGATAAACTAATAAAAGAGAAACAAGATCCATAAATAACAAAGTATAAAAGTATAATTTTAATGATAACCATGGCGTTTTTAATTGCCGAATAATTAATTGAGCTATTGAAGTCATTAATTGAAAAAGAGGCTCTGTTTAAAATATTGACCATGAGTATCCAATCGATGCAAAATACACAAATTGGAATTACCAAAATTCCAACGGCAATTACAAAAGAAAAAAATTGGAAAAATCCAAAAAGCGGTTTCATATTTGATTTTAAATTTCTCTTTATTTAAAATTATTTATAAGGTAAGATACACGAAATTTCTTAATTACGCTTCTAAAATGATTAATTAAAAAAAGAAAATAAATTAAAATGTTTATCTTATCTATTAAGTTCATACTTTTATTTAAGTTTAAATCTGGTGCAAAACATTTACAACTTTTTCCAACTGATAGAGAGGCATGACACAATGTCAACTGCTCAACTGTACAGAAAACTGTACCAGTACCTTGGAAATGACTGAGAATGAAAACCAACACAATGCATGCATAAACAATGGAAATGGCGAAGAGCAAAATTTATGGAAAACGATTGACTTAAATTAAAATTGAAAAGTGTTGGCAAATTAAGAAAATAGACTGTAATTATTTTAATTTCACAATAAATTAGTAAATAAAACTTTAAATGTTTATACATTTTATTCTTTGATAAAAATATGAACAAATTTTCTCTTGAATTAATCAATTTAAAAATTTTAATTTATTATCTTTTTACCTTAAAAATATATTTGAATCACAACCATTATTCATAATCAAAAGATATCATTCATAAAAGATGATTAATAATTTAAAAGTTAAAATTAAAATAAAATGAATTAACTTAAATTTGAGTCTTCCTTTTTAATTATCTCTAATTCAATTCGATTTTCAACATCTAGTCCGTGGTCCTTTTTGCCATCTTTATCTTACTAGAAAAGTTTTGATTCCAAATTGGCTTTAAATTCTTTCAAGCACTAATTTTACTTTTTCCAAAAACTCATTGGCAAAAATCAGATCCTAAGATTGACTACAAAGAACATCTAAAGGTAATTAACTCAAAACAAGTCTCCATAATTAACCCAATCAGAAAGGTTAGCTCCATGCGATATTATACCTTCCAATTCTGGAACAAAGCTGAAACCATTTTACCGCATTTTATGGCTCTACCACTTTTAAGTTTATTGACAAATTGGTCCTTTTTTTTAAACAGTTCTCTTAATGCCAATTAATGTGCACCATATCCTTTTTTAGTGAAAAACTTGCAAGAACATTTCTTGCTGTTAAGGTTAACTTAATAACATTTTGAATAAATAATTGGTTCACCTTGCGTTAGGTAAAAGATTTGTTTATTATTTCTTAAATTTATTTCTAAATAAAAACATCTTGTATAAATTAGAAAATAGTTTTTTAATTTTAATTTTTGTGTTGAGAAGAAATCATTTTGTGCTGAGCGTTTTGGAATTCTCTGCCAAAAGAAAACATTCCTAATTATTTTATAATTTTTTTAAATTAATCTGTCCCAAAGAGGCTGGCGCCGGTTTGTTTTCGATAAAATCTGGTGACTGATTCATCCAAAACTCTTGAAATTTTATACATACATTAGACTTTCGTGATTACAAAAAACTATGTATTAATTATATCTGCTTTGTTTATACTAGAAATAAACAGCATAACCTTGACCCCATCTAGATAACTTCAATGTCCACCTAGTTATTGATATTATTTTATTAAATGTTATATATCATCTGATAGATAATCAATTAAAGATCAAAATGATATATAAATCTTTATTTTATTATTTTCGATTCAAAAGATATACTCAAAAAACCCTTAAATTTCAACCTTATTTTTATAAGTGAATATTTTTGATTTTGCTCTTATAACTTTTGAACAGAACAAAATATTTACACCAAACTTCAAAAAATTTTATAATTTTTTTTTTAATGACCGATATCAAAATATAAGTTTATGTGCTTAAATTAAAGCTGATTAACTGAGCTTTTATTTGATATACAATACATAGTATTTTGTAATCGCGAAAGTCTAATGTATATATGTATAAAAATTCAAGAGTTTTGGATGAACCAGTCACTAGATTTTATCGAAAACACTTCCAATAATTCCTTGGTTCCTAGCCTCTGTTTCTACTAGGTATACCCATTTATCCACTTTATCTCTATCGTTTCCATATAATTTTGGTATATCGTCGAACTTAAAATTTGCGATTCGTGTTTCCCTAAGTCCGAATCCTAAATTTCCTTGTACATCATCTTGTATTAATGTATTCGATTGAAGTGGCTATATCCTGAAGGTTCCTTTTTGCTGTTCACTTAGTTTTAATTGCTTCATATCCTTTATTTTATCTTCTTCAATTTGTGTCTTTTTAATGCTGGCAATTAGCTCAGCTCTCTTGTAAAGTAGCTCTATAAGCACTTTCTTAGGTTTTCCAGAATTTTGAACATTTTGAAGCCATATTATTTGTTCGGCTTCTGTACCGCTTTCTAATTCACCGTCGACATTTAAGCGCTGAAATTCATTTTCGAAAGACCCATTTTGTGTCTTTATCAAGTGTACTAGCTCCTGTACACTAAGTTTTTCAAGGTAATCTTTTGAAATAGGTAGCATAAAAAATATCATCTTTTTATCGCTGCTAGCAATTGTAACCGGTTTATAATAAAACAATGTTTAATATTTAAAAGCTTTATTTAAATAAATGAACGTTCTGAAGTTCTAAGAATCGAATTCTTATTAATACCTAAATGGTCGTGTTATTAACACTGGCTTATAATTAAGACAAGATGTGAGCTGAGTGGTAAATGTATTTGTCAGCATTTGAAAGCCTCTAACTTCTGAGATACATGACAAATATAATTCTCACTTATCTTTGTGCATCAGTTAGTAAACCCGCGCCAGCCTTTTTGGGACACTCGTTAGTATTGCAGTCTTTCTATTGTCCCAATTGCTAATTAAATGATTTATTTAATAAAAAGAAATTTAATTTTCTAAATTTTTATTCCATTGGAAAAATAACTTAAATGGTGGACAAAAAAAATTTAAAAAAAATAAAAAAAAAGAGAACAAATTCCTAAAATATTGTATCTTAATATTTAACAAAATTTTAATTTAACAAAGCTTTAGGCCATTTCTTCCTTTTCCTGTTCGGACCTCCATTTCATCTTCTTTTCATGCGCGTCCAGTGCAAATTTGAGCTTTTGCTCGATCAAAGCCTCTGTGAGCATGCCATCTTCTGAAGCATACGCACCAGCCTGACATGACACTATAAACTTGGATATCTCACGGCCAGAAAATCCCTCAGTCTTGGCGGCAAGCTGCTCGCATTTTTTAATAAAATCAAAATTGTCCAGCTTGATTTGCTTGGCGCCAGGACCAGCTTTGAGCAAGTACTTGTCAAAATAGTGGTAGATCATTCTCTTTCGCTCATCCAGACCTGGCAAACTAAAGCTGACAATCTCATCCAGACGGTCATTGATGGCATAGTCAAACTGCTCTGGCTGATTGCTTGCCAATACGAGCATGAACTTGTTGGACTGCTCGCCAGTCCGGTACAAAAACGCGTTCAGCGATGCCCTCAAGTCCTCGCTAATTTGTTCATTAGCTCTCTTTCTGAGGAACGCGTCTGCCTCGTCCACAAACAGGAGCAGACCGCGCCTACTTGTCGATGACCAGTCGAACACTTTGTGGATGGCCGAGACGCCCTCGCGGCCCATTGGCGCCACGTCACCGCCTGTCAGAATGGCATAGTCCATGCCGGAGTGCATGGCCAGCTTTTTGGCAAACAAGGTCTTGCCTGTGCCCGGAGGCCCGTGCATGAGCAAATTTCTGAACAAGCCTTTGTTCGACTTGGTATTTTTGGTCGAGACGGCTATTTCTCTCAGTCTCATTTCCAAATTGGGCTCCAGCACTACGCCTTGCAGCGAGTCTTCGCCACTCTTTCTCAATTGCTGAATGGTTCTGATGGGATGCTTGAACGCGTCCAGCAAAGTGAATCGCGAAGTCTCGCGTACCAAAGACGGCTTGCCCAGCCTGGCCTCCAAATACTTGCCAGCAAGCAAAGTAGACTGCTTGGCCGAGTAGACGCCCAAGGCAATCAGCGTTAGACCGCCAGCAGTGAGGACTATTTTGTTGGGATCGTCGACCAGGGCCTGGTAGCCTGTGCCAAGCACATTTCCAGCAGTTTTGATGCCCTCGAGCAATGTCTGTCTGTGTTCTTGGGCCTTTAGCTTTATTTGTTCCAAGTGAATGTCGCGGTTATCGCGCTCAATTTGCGCCTTGCCCTTGAGCTCTGCCTGCAGCCGCTTCATGTCATACTGGTGCTTCAGCTCGGCCTCTTGCTCAATGGTCTTCTTGCGCATGGACTCCTGTTTGGCGACAGAGTCCTCCTGCTTGCGCAGGAGCTCTTCCTGAAGGCGCGACTGCTGGGCCATCTGGTCCTCGTGGCGCTTGCGCGCCAACTGATCCTGGTACCGGGCTCGCTCCTGGTTGTGCCTGGTCTCCTCGTCCAAAAGCTTTCGCCTCTCTTCGGCAAACTGCTGGGCCGACTTGGCCTTCAACTCTTCCTGATAGGTCTGCATTTCTTTTATCTGCTTCTCGTATTCCATTTGCTTGGTCCTTTCTTGCTCGCGTGACAGATTGAGCAAGTCTTTGGCATGTGGCGACTTTTCAAGGTCCTTGGCGGCCCGGGCAGCGCGTTCCAGCGCCGCCGAGTCGAACCGGTACTGGCTCTCGGTGCCCTTCGGCATCTTGACAGTCTGGTTTTTGTCACCGGAGTCCGGTGGAGGTGGCGGTGGCTCCGCTGGTGGCACCTGAGGTGTTTTGACTCCGAATAACCATGACATTTTTTTGTTTTTTTAGATAAATTTTTTTATTTATTTTATTAAATTTAAATTCAAAAATTCCTTATAAGAATATGTTAAAAAAATATTCTCTTTTTTTTTCTTTATATAAATAAATGCTTTTTTGGTATTAGAAATTTTGCATCATTTCAAAATTAAAAATTTAATTTATGGTACATATATATGGTTAAAATAGAAAAGTTATTTTTTACTACTAGGCAAATTACATGTGCGTTGGTAAATATTGAAATTATTAAAATAATTATCTAAATATAAACACTTTTAGATAATTTGATTTTTTTTTTTAATATATTTAAATCAATTGCTTTATTTTAAATAATTTTAAAAATAAAAAATAAAATTTAACAAAAAATAACAAAAATGTCTAATTTATTTTATTAATTATAGTATGAGTGAGTGAATGATAAGCTTTGTATTTGTTTAAACACTTTATTGACAATTAAACATTTATTTTTTCAAATAGAATTATTCCAGTTATAAATATTTGAGTAAGAGTAGAGGACCATGTAGAGAGCCTTGTAGGACACCACCTAGTACGTCCCTCCAATCAGAAACATTTTCTCCTAGTACAACTCTTTGCTTTCTATCAAATTCAAAAATCAAGGGGTTTTTCGCTAAACCGTGTTCTTCTAGCTTTATGAATAACTTGAGAGGAACAAGGAGTGAATAAAATATAAGTGTGTTCTGAATAAACGTTTATTGAAAACTTAGCAAGTCAGTTTAGTTAAAACTTTGAGAATCACAACTCCTATTTAAAATCAAACGTTAGCACTTTGTAAATATGATTAATAATTTAAAAGCTAACTTTATAATAAATTGAATATTAAATTAATTAACTTTAGTAGTTTCAATTTGAATAAAATTATTAAATATTCAAAAAAGAATAGAATGAGATAAGAGATTAATTTCATATCGATTAATATTCAATTAAGTAGATCAAAACACTCCTGTTCCAAAACAAAATCTTCAGGCATATCAAATTCTTCCCATTGAAAACGAAGATCAATACCATCCATAAGAGTCTAAATATTGACATGATATCAACTAGATCTGAACTACTGTTAAATAAATTCCTACAAAAACGAGTGGATCATCAGTAACTATGAGAAGATTTAAATGACTACCTGACAAACACTCCTGTTCCAAAAAAAAAAGTTCAACAACTTATTTGAAAATTTAAAAAAAAACTATTATCTAGTAAATCGTATAACCTTTATTTTACCTATCTACTTTATACTTTATAAATTAAATTTATATTATTTTATCCTGCTATAATCATTTTTGTGCTCTGATATATACATAAAGTTTCTCTTTTTTTTAAATTTTTATCTAGTTGATAATTAATAAAAGATTAAAAAAATACGTTTAAATTTTGTAGTTATCTTTAAAAAAAAATAGTAATATGGTGCTTATTAAATTACTTAATATTAATCATTTTGTGTTTGTCTTAGTTTACCAATTCGACCACATATAACTGTGAAAGAATAGTTAGTTAGTCAATATACCATTGGTATATATAAATATGATTAGAATCCAAAATTTGAACTAATTAAATACTTTTAATATCATGTCTTAACTATTAATTTTTTGCACAAGTTCAACTTTTATTTTACTTTGCTTATTTAAAATGAAAGGACTTTTACAACCACAACATGATGAAGCTGGAAAAATTGGACTTTTTAAAAGAAATAGAACAGATCAAGTTTGGCAATTTTAGCCAAGATAAAAGTTTTGACCAAAGAATACTTGGTGTTGTATATGGTCTAGTTTATGGTCAAATAAATTGCCATGAACCAAGAAAATGTGGGCAAAATAATTTTCAAATTGGGATACATTTATGGCGTAAATTGACTAACTTTTGAACAATTGTGGAGTTTATTTGGTAAAATAGAACAAGCTTGGCGTGGCTTTGGTAAATGTAAAGTAACTCAAATGACAAAAAAATCCAGTCCAATGCAGTGCTTTTGGTAAACCAATGATATAAAATCATTATTTGCTTTTTGCATTCATGATTTTAATTAAATACCTATTTTAGCTGATAAATAATTAACATTTGCCTTTTTGATTTAGAGATTTTTACCAAAGTTTATCTTAATAAATCATTTTAAAAAATTTCTTATATTTTTTTTACCAATAAATATGAAATGATACCACAATTAAAAAATTATTAATTAGGCCCTTTTTAACTTTACAAGGCTTTGGTACTACAAATACAGTTGACCAGAGAAGAAGAGCACTAATGCTTTTGGATAAACAACTGTTAGAAAAAATTTCAATAATGGCCAAGTTTTCAATCAACAACAAAAATCAGATAGCTTATCTTTGACCAAGTGTGACCAGAAAAATTGGCTCTAATTTTTTGTGGCCATAAGTTAATAAAAAGACTTCTAAAAGATTAAAAAAAGAGTGGTAAATTTTTATAAATTTCCAAATTTTGAAATCCAGAATTAACCAGAATTGTCCTGACAAATTGTAAAGTTAATTAAGCATATTTTTTTAACTATTAATTTATTATAAAAATTTAAGTTAACTTTGTTTTTGCCAAAGCATTCGAAATTTTAAATTTCAAGAAAAAAAACAGGTTAAAATTCTGGATTTAGAAGCCAATTAACAACTTAGGAAAATGAACGCCAACGCCGCTCTGACCCAACAGCAGCTTCAAGTCGCATCCGAAATCGAGATCGAAATGATGCAGGACCTATACACCAAGTAAGCTGAGCTCGACTAGCCTGACCACCCTCAAGTCCACTTTTCTCTTCTAGGATGACTGCCTCTTGTCACAAAAAATGCATACCACCAAAGTACCACGAGAACGACTTGACCAAAGGCGAGTCTGTGTGCATAGACAGATGTGTGGCCAAGTACTTCGAAATCCACGACAGGGTCGGCAAAAAGCTAACTGCTCTCAGCACCCAGCAAGCCCAGGCCCAGCTCGCCGACTCCCCTGCCCCCCAATCTTAATTTTTCATTAATTAATAAAATAATTTCCCAATTAGATAAAATTTTTCAATCATTTTCTTCATATGAATACACACATATACACAGCAGAGCTGAAACTCTGTGCTACCATATCCTTATAAATATATGCTAGATAATTAAAAATAGATAGTAGATAATGACAAGCTTGATGGCAAAGAAAAAAAAGGCCTTCATGGGCATGCCGGCGCCGCTGGGCTACGTGCCTGGTCTGGGCCGAGGCGCGACCGGCTTTACGACGCGTTCGGACATAGGTCCGGCGCGCGAGTCCGGCGACATAAGCGACGAGAGGCACGCTCCGCCGCCCAAAAAGAAAGAAGAAGAGCCCGAGGAGGACGACGAGGACCTGAACGACGCCAACTACGACGAAGAGTTTGGCTACGGTGGCAGCTTGTTCAAAAATGACCCGTACGAAAAGGACGACGAGGAGGCGGACGCCATCTACGAGGCGATCGACAAGCGCCAAGACGAAAAGCGCAAGGACAGACGAGAGAAACGCTTCAAGGAAGAGGTCGAAAAGTTCAGACAAGAGAGACCAAAGATACAGCAGCAGTTTTCGGACCTGAAGCGAAAGCTGAACGATGTGAGCTACGACGATTGGATAAACATACCAGAAGTTGGCGACGCCAGGAACAAGAGACAGCGGAACGCGCGCGCCGAAAAGCTCACGCCAATACCGGACTCTATCCTTGCCAAGGCGGCCATGTCCACCCAAGAGACCACTGTGCTCAACTCAATGGAGCAAAAGTACGGCGGTCTGTCCTCGTCCATCACTGGCCTAAGCACGCCCGACATTGACATGAAAAAAATCGGCCAAGCCAGAAACACACTGATGGACATGAAGCTGACCCAGGTGTCGGACTCGGTGTCCGGCCAGACAGTGGTCGATCCGAAGGGCTACTTGACCGACCTGCAGTCCATGTTGCCCAATTACGGCGGCGACATAAACGACATCAAAAAGGCGCGCTTGCTGCTCAAGTCGGTGCGCGAGACCAACCCGAACCATCCGCCGGCGTGGATCGCCTCGGCCAGACTCGAAGAAGTGGTCGGCAAGATGCAGGCCGCGCGCAACCTCGTCATCAAGGGCACCGAACAGTGTCCCAAAAGCGAGGACGTTTGGCTCGAGGCCGCCCGACTCCTGCCGGCCGACATCTCCAAAGGCATTGTCGCCCAGGCGGTCAAACAACTGCCCAATTCGGTCAAGCTGTGGATCAAGGCCGCCGATCTCGAGACAGAGCTCAAGGCCAAAAAGAAAGTGTTCCGCAAAGCGCTCGAACACATACCCAACTCGGTCAAGCTGTGGAAAGCGGCCATTGAGCTCGAGGAAGAAGAGGACGCCCGGATAATGCTGAGCCGCGCGGTCGAGTGCTGCTCGCAGTCGGTCGACCTGTGGTTGGCGCTGGCGCGTCTCGAGACCTACGACAACGCCCGAAAAGTGCTCAACAAGGCACGCGAAAACATACCAACAGACAGACAAATTTGGATCATGGCCGCCAAATTGGAGGAGGCCAACGGCAACGTGAACATGGTGGACAAAATAATCGACCGAGCGATCAAGTCGCTCGAGGCCAATCGGGTCGACATAAACCGCGAGCAGTGGCTCGGCGACGCGGTCGAGTGCGAAAAGTCGGCCAATGTAAAAACATGCCAGGCCATTATTCGCAATGTGATTGCCATTGGTGTGGACGAAGAGGACCAGATTGACACTTGGACCGAGGACGCGGAGACATGCAGCCAACAGAGCGCGTTCGAGTGTGCCAGAGCGATTTATGCGCACGCGTTGAGCGTGCACCCGACCAAGCGGGACCTGTGGATGGCGGCGGCCTACTTCGAAAAGGACAACGGCAGCAGGCAAAGCCTGGAAGCGCTGCTGCAGAAGGCAGTGGCCCATTGTCCCAAGGCCGAGGTGCTGTGGCTGATGGCGGCCAAGTCGAGGTGGCTGGCCGAGGATGTGCAGGGCGCCAGGGCCATTCTGGCTCAGGCGTTCGGCGCCAATCCCAACTCGGAGGAAATTTGGCTCGCCGCGGTCAAGCTAGAGTCAGAGAACCAGGAGTACGAAAGAGCTAGGAAACTGTTGGCCAAAGCTTGTCACAGTGCGCCGACCGGACGGGTGTTTATGAAGTCGGCCAAGCTCGAGTGGCAGCTGAACGAGCTGGACCGAGCAGTGCAGATAGTCAACGAGGGGCTGGAGTCGTTTGGCGACTTTGCCAAATTGTGGATGATGAAGGGACAGCTGCTGGAGCAGAAGATGCTTTGGGAGCAGGCCAGAGAGGCGTATCAAGAAGGAGTGAGAAAGTGTGCCACTAGTGTGCCGTTGTGGGTGCTGTATTCCAATTTGGAGCTGGGACAAGGCCAGGTTATCCGCGCCAGGTCCATACTGGAAAAGGCGCGCAGCAGAAACCCCAAGAACGCGCTGCTGTGGGTGCAGTCGGTTCGGCTCGAGGCCAATGCGGGCAACAAGCCGATCGCGCTCAACCTGATGGCCAGGGCGATGCAAGAGTGCCCCGGCTCGGGCGTCCTCTGGGCCGAGGCCATCTTCCTCGAGGCCAAGCCGCAGCGAAAGACCAAGAGTATAGACGCGCTTAAAGTGTGCGAACACGACGCCAATGTGCTCCTGGCAGTGTCCAATCTCTTTTGGTCAGAGAGAAAAATTCAGAAAGCGCGCGAATGGTTCAACAGGACTGTCAAGCTAGAGCCGGATCTTGGCGATGCGTGGGCATACTTTTACAAGTTTGAAAAAGCCCACGGAACAGAGGAGCAGCAGAATGATGTTAGGCAAAAGTGTGTTCAAGCCGAGCCCAGACATGGCCAAGAATGGACCAAAATAAGCAAGGATATTCACAATTGGAAGATGAAAACAGAGGACATATTGGTCGAATGTGCCAATATGGTTCAAATACCTTCATAAGATTTTTTTTTTTTTTTTTTTCGATTATTATCAAAGTTTAATGAACTTGTTGTAAATTTTTATTTTATCTTTTAATCAAATACTAATAAACAATTATAAAAAAATATAAAAATATGGTTATGGTTGTCTTGCTCTTGGAGCTCTAAGGGAGACAACAAAAATCATTGTGTTCCTTTAAAAAGTTTTAGTTCTTTCAGACCGAGTTATTCAATGAATTTAATCAAAATTTTTGTCCAAATCATGTATATGATATTGCCCTAATATCACAGATGGAGAGCCAAATGAGGGAAAAGACCGAGAAACTAAAACGCAACACTGGATATGTTGGCCTAGAGATAAACACCCGAAAAACAGAAGTTATGTGCATAAACAAAAAACTCAATGCATCAATTTCAAAAATCTTAAATGCGTCGACAGCTTTACATACCTAGGAAGCGTGATTAGCAAAAATGCTGGCTCCGGAGAAGACATTCGAAACAGATTAAACAAGGCCAGAAGTGGAAATCGTCACTCCTTCGACTGAGGACTAAATTACATCTTTATATGGTCAAATCTGTATTGCTGTATGGATCTAAATGCTGGAGAATGACTGACAGTGATTTTCAAAAGATCGAAGTATTCCATAACAATTGCCCACGAAAAATTTTAAGAATTTTCTATCCGAAAGTTATTACAAATGAGGAGCTGTTCAACAGATCAAGGTC
>JAESIW010000137.1:6565301-6710943 GCA_016802295.1 Brachionus rotundiformis
CGATTATTATCAAAGTTTAATGAACTTGTTGTAAATTTTTATTTTATCTTTTAATCAAATACTAATAAACAATTATAAAAAAATATAAAAATATGGTTATGGTTGTCTTGCTCTTGGAGCTCTAAGGGAGACAACAAAAATCATTGTGTTCCTTTAAAAAGTTTTAGTTCTTTCAGACCGACTGGATATGTTGGCCTAGAGATAAACACCCGAAAAACAGAAGTTTTGTGCATAAACAAAAAACTCAATGCATCAATTTCAAAAATCTTAAATGCGTCGACAGCTTTACATACCTAGGAAGCGTGATTAGCAAAAATGCTGGCTCCGGAGAAGACATTCGAAACAGATTAACCAAGGCCAGAAGTGGAAATCGTCACTCCTTCGACTGAGGACTAAATTACATCTTTATATGGTCAAATCTGTATTGCTGTATGGATCTAAATGCTGGAGAATGACTGACAGTGATTTTCAAAAGATCGAAGTATTCCATAACAATTGCCTACGAAAAATTTTAAGAATTTTCTATCCGAAAGTTATTACAAATGAGGAGCTGTACAACAGATCAAGGTCCGAGCCAATCCGGAACATTATACGCCATAGACGGCTTAAGTGGCTTGGCCATGTTTTTAGAATGGACAGAATTCCTGGAGTTGCACTTTTTTGGACACCTCAATGAAAGAGAAATGCTGGAAGACTAAAGTTGTCAAGATGAAACTCGCATGGGAACCAGCAGAAATTGTCGCTAAGGATAAGGTAGAATGGAGGGGACGTGTGGACGCCTTATGCTCCACTGGGAGTAGAAGATAGAAGAAGATTAAGAAACTATTGGGATTTTTGCTATCATAACTATTTGAATTGTAAGGGTTCTATTAATTTAAATGATCACAGGGAGGCTAGAAGACATTACAAAAACCTCAACCGTCAGAAAACTCCATGGTTATTAGCGCAAGAACAAAAAAATTAGACTTTGGTGACATGTGGTGCGACTGGGCTGATCAGGAGTTTGTGAGGGAATGGAACAAAAATAAAGTATTAGCTAAAGTTTTATATTTTATTGGATCCAATTACTCAGAGGCTTTAATAAAGAAACCAAAGCCAAAGACTTAACACTAATCATACCAGTTGACTATTTTATTTACTAACTGTTATGAGATTATTATTATCAACATCAGCAAAGTTTAAATAAAATAAGTGTTGAAATAATATTTAAAAATTCAAGTTAAAATTAAAAACATAGATAAAAATCTTAAATTAAAAACAGATGATTAAGCACGTTCAATTCCACAGACATGTTTATAATTTCAATTAAGGATTAAAACTTTTTAAAGGCCTTTTTTGTTTTAGACCACTAGGAACACAATTATTTTGTTTAGTTTTTTCCCATAAAAAATGAAATTCAATTATTTGGTCAGTTAATGTTGGAAAAAAAGAGTCTTAAGTAAATTTTTTGATTTTTGGTTAATTGTGTTCAGTGGTCAAACTTGGTTTGGTAAATTTTGTTGTTTGTGTATTCAGCCTTAAAGAAACAAACCAACAAACAAAATTTCCTAAATCACTTGGTACTTTCTTAAAAAAGATTTGAAAAATAAATTTTGAAAATAATTCTAGATCTTCTTCCCAATTAGGGTTAAACAAAAAAATTGCTGTTTTGTTGGATAGGCAAGTCAAACTCATTTAAATGAATTTGATTTTAAATCAATAAAACCAATTCTGTTGCCAAGAAGGTTTTTTTTAAGTCATCGCTGAGCCTTTTAGCTGATTCACTTATCTTAAAATAAAAAAAAGTCAAATATATGGCTCTTGCCAAATTTTATTTTAGTCAATTTTATTAATTAATTAAAAAATTGCCAATAACATATTTTTTTCCTAATCATACAGTTTCTTGGAAATGGAAGAATTTAAAAAATTTGATTAAATAAGCTGCGTATATTTGAAATATTATCAGATAATTAAAAGATTTTATTTATTTGAAAATAAAGCTTAAGTCATAAATGATTATTAAAGTTATCATAAAAAAAAGTCTTATTTTTATAATACTTTTTCTATTTAAAATTGGAATAAGTACCAAACTGGACAATGGATTAACTTATCATTCATATGAGTGCAAACTAAGTTCTTTAGATAAAATTGAACAAGAATTTAGAGCCAAAAATTTAATGATTTGCCTTAAAAAATGCAGCTTAAACCAAAACTGCACCATGGTTCAGTTCAATTTTGAGCATAATATGTGCACATTGGGCCATTTTACCAACAATTCAAAAACAGCTCTGTCCAAAACATCAAAATTATACACAAAAAAGTTTTTATTTCATTCATTCAATTATCTATTAATAGATAAGTAAAAGTTGTTGTTTTAAGTGATAATCTTGTTGGCTGCATGCTGGATGGTTTGGTGCACTACTGGCCCTTTTCGGCAAACACTCTCGACATTATGACAGGTGAACAAATTGAAGGTAATGTGTATGGACTGACCAAAGACAGGTTCAATGATACAAACTCTGCCTTGAAACTGGTTGGCGATTTTCTCTACCTGCCCAATAATGTTGTCTTTTATGAGAGCTTTACCTTTATGGCATGGATCAAAATTATAAATGGTGTCAATTTCACCAGAATCGTGTCCTGTGAAGACGAAAGATTAAATGAATTTAGAATCACCATTAACAACCATGACAAAATTAGATTTTATTTGACATCAATAGATGGATCACATGAATTAAAGACCGATAGAAATGACAAGCTGGTCACCGACTGGTTTCATGTCACTGTTAGTCTAAATATAACAGTGGTTAAGATTTATATTAATGGATTCCTTGATAGCAGGTTAGAAAATATACCACCAATGAACAAGAAAGGAAATTGTACCATTGGTATATCATATTCGTCAAGCTCGTCCAGTATATTAGATATGATATATGATGAAATAAAAATATACAATAATACCTTAAATGATGATCAAATAAGAGCTGAATTTGAAAAAATTTAGAATTTTTTTTCAATTTAAAGGTTAATAAACATTCTTATTTTATTTTTTAATTTCTATCACATTTTTATATTATTAAATTGTTTATTAAACAAATAAAGAAATAATAATTCAAATATTTAAGTATGAGGACTGCTAAATAAATAAAATAATTTATTTCTCTATTCATTTAATAAATCTATATTTGATACCAATAAAGTAGTTGCTTCTAAATTTTTTGCTGTCGATCTTGTGGTTTGTTAATGCAGACCCTGAAAAAAGTCTTTCAATTTTTCGACTGGTCTTGATAAAAACTTTTGTGCAAGCGCTGATAGAGCAAGTAACTCTGACTTAAAACTGTGACTTATGAACAAGTCTGATTTAGAGTAAGTAAAAACGATCACATAAGTAATGAATAAAGTACAGCGGGTGTTCCTCGACGATCTATAGTGAACTTTTGTCACATAAAATTAATTTACTCCTTATATTTATATCCTTAAATATTGTGGTTCATTAAGTTTCTTGTAGATAGTTCTAATCTAGTCTCATAAAAAAATAACTAGACTGATAACTGGACTAAAAAATAAAAAAGAAGATTCCCAGTCAAAACTGTAATAATGATTCATCGAGGTATCAGCCAAGACCATAGTAAAATCATCAAATAAACCAATGAAATTACGATGAGACTTTAAAATCCAATTTTTTTTCAAAAAAAGAAGTCTTACTTGAACTTTTTATGAACTTTGAGCGTATG
Organism: Brachionus rotundiformis; assembly: GCA_016802295.1. Lineage (NCBI taxonomy): Eukaryota > Metazoa > Rotifera > Eurotatoria > Ploima > Brachionidae > Brachionus > Brachionus rotundiformis. The sequence continues at coordinate 6,569,015 of JAESIW010000137.1, forward strand.
CAATATTAAGAAATGACATATGCATTAAAAAAAAATAGAATGAGCTTTTCAAAATCTGTTTTCCTGTATTGTGATATAATTGTGAGGAACGAAGTGACGTAGTTAAAAACCAGATGTGAAATAGCAATGCTAAGATTAAAACGATCGCTCAATTATACTATAGGATTATAAAGTGTAGAAATCTAATTTACAAAAGATAATAAAAAATTATCCTTTACTCAATTGATTTTTCGTTATTTAAATTTCTGGCAAAGGGTTCGTTGCTCGCAATATCAAAAGCTTTGTTTCTTACACAAATTTTTTACATGATACATGAAATCTCTTTTGAGCGACCGATCAGAAGTAAATCCATTTGATCTTCACCATGATCGAATTTAATACGTCACAGTCTGAATAATGACTAGTAAAAAATTAATATTTCTTTAGTTACTAATAATTGTATTTAATTTTTCTTTGCTTAACATTTGAATATTTTCGTTTAAATTGTATTTTTGTCATTATTTAATTGAATAAATAATTGTTTAAATTAAATTTTTTTACTAAAAAATATGCAAAAATTAAAATTTCATCAGTTATCCATCGATGACACATGATGAAATGTATCACTCCTCATTGATTATGCATCAAGTTTATTTTACGTGTTTGCATTGATGTCTCATTTTAAAATTTTTAACTGGGTTTTGAAATAGTCAAATTAAGTTTGGCAATAAATTTCAAACACTAGAAGAGAAAATTTTCAATAAAAATGGTCATTTGGATTATTTATTTTATCTCTTTTATTTGTTTACAAAATCTGATATTAAAAGGTTGAGAGGAGTTTTTACTCCTTGGTTGTAAATCAAAATCGGCATATCCCAATTTAGTCAGTTTTCTTTATAAGCAGTTTTCCGAATCAATTTTTCGATATCATTTAGATTTGGTCTTTATTAGTGAAAATAAACTAAATGAACTAGACATAAGACAACATTTATTAAATAAAAGAGCACTGGGAATTAAGGGATTTTCAAGAATTAGAACTCTGTTAGAAACATTGCACTTAGAGATGGTTGAACAACTTTACATGAGACACGAGGTATTCTTCTTAAAGCAAGTAAAAAATAGCTCAGTTTGTTGGAATATCTTGACTTTCCTTCGCGACAACTATAAAATGTTTGATCAGAAAAATACCTCTTTTTGCAAACAACTAAATAATTTGTAGAAAAAAACTCATATTGATGTAATGGACTATAGTTTAAAGACTTCTCTAGCAATAATCGATCATTTATTTATCCAAGAAAATCATGGTCTAGTTGATTCAATTAGATTTATTGTGGCCAAAGTCAAATTAAATATGGAATTAAACTTAGCTTGCTTTAAATTTTATGATTTATTAAATGATCTTTTAAGGATAGATTTTTATAAATAATTATGTTTTTTTCTTCTTCTTTTTATTTCTTTTAAATTTATATATACTTTAATTTGTCCATGGGACTTAAACTCAAACTTAAATAAATAAATAAGTATTAAAAAGTGAAAAAATATGAATTTAATAAAAGTTACATTAATGAATTGAAACCAAATGCCAAGAATAAATTCAAGTCCTTGATACTAAATTAATCTCTAAATGAATGATAATGAATGAAAGAAGTTAAAGAACATTGGAAATATTAAAATATGCTTAATTTAATACTTTGGCGATATTACCTGGTTTAGAAAATTGTTTAATTATCATTAAAACTTTAATTTTATTTATTTAGTTTAATTGTTTACCTTTATTAATAAATAATTAAAAAATAATGAGATAAAGTGATATAATAGTTTTACATCAGATTCGTTTTAATTTAAATTACTAATTATCAGAGACAATTTATTCCAAATATGCTGGTATATTGTGACTTTGGTAAAGCGTTGGTAATTTTTCATTCATACATTTGACTTTTTTGCCATAATTTCACAACAATTATTTTCATATTTCTGAAATATTTATTTTTGATTAAAAGTAAAAATTTACAGGTTAGCATGGCAAAGTGGTTACTTCGATGAAACGTTTTCTTGAAAAAAACTCCTTTCTCTTCCCAAGAGACAAACCACTTGCGCGATCTAACTTTTTGCCATTCTTGCTCAGCAACAGATATACCAAATAATTGATTATGTTGATGTATAGATTACCAAGGTTTTATAATCTGAACAGGGTTCCTGATCTGGTCAAAATTTAACTTCTTGGTTTTTCAATTTATTTTGATGGAAATAAACCAATTCAAGTCCTTAAGTCCAGAATTATTTTAATGCACCAATTTTGGATTTAAACTATTTACTAAGAAGATAATTAAATATTCTAATTATATTTATTTTATTTGCCATTCGTTATTATCATCAGACATATCAAATAATTTTTATGGTAACATATGGTCAAAATCAAGAGTTGGTAAACAAATAGTTACCTGAAATTGGTCAAATAATTTTCAAAAAAAAAAAAAAATAATTTATTAAAACACAATTAATAAATTTTTAAAATTTAAATGCTTTATTTTCAATAGGAGTGGTTATTTAAAATATATGAAAAAGTTTATATCATTTATTACTTTAATTGTTTCTAATTATATCCATGATATAATTCTTTTTTGGATAGACCTTGGAAAAAAAGCCTGGCCTCTTGTACAAACACTTAATTTTTCCGTCATTGTTAGACTCAGCAAATACATACGAAGTAACACCTTCGAGGGACCAGCTTTCAGATATTTGGTCAAAATAGGCCAATGGTCCACCTTTAAGGACATTGAACACTTTATTACTTAATTTAATTTATCCTACCGCTATCGCCACTACAGGTCATAGAGTAGGGCCTTGTGCTAGATGATTTGACGCAAAATACATCATTCTTTTCCCATATATTTCCAATTTGGCATTTTTTCTCATCATCTATCACCCTTACATAGGTTTGCTGCAATTTTTCAGGTAATTTTTGGTCAAAAGTTTTGCTTATTGAGCCCCAGCCAGCTGTGACAAGACATTTGCCAATAAAACTGTCACCAGGTGTAACAGATAACTTAATTTTGTCCACTTTTTTACCAAATAAAATGTCTCTGTCCAGCTTCAAAAGAGCTATGTCATTTTCAAATATGAAAGATTGGTCAAATTGACTAAAAGCTTTGGTAACATTATAGGTGTCTGAAAAGGTGTAAATGTTTCTGTCATGCAAACCAGTTATAATTGTATAAACACCATAGGGTACTTGAAGTTTGTCAACACAGTGTCCAGCGGTCAGAATCCATCGCTTGTCTATTATGCTCCCTCCACATACATGACCATAGTTCTTGTACTGTATTGAAACGATCCATGGATAGCTGTGCGGCACTGCCTCTTCGCCATTTATAATCTTAGTATTTGTTTGGTTTATGGGTCTAAAATCGGACGGATCACATTTCTGGTCCGAGGAAAATCTGTATAATGAAAAAAATAAGACAATGCTTAATAAGATAAAAACGAAAGCAATCAAGGATATCAATATGATGCGTTTGTATTTTTGCTGGTTATACTGCACCACATGGTACCTTTCAGATATTTTCATTTTCTATTAAGCTAATTTGTCACAAAGATTTAAATTTACTCTACTAGCATTAGATAATTAATATCATAAATTAAATATTAAATTATCTTTTATGTAAATAGATTAATTTCAAAATTTGTGAGTAAAATTTAGACAGATAAGGTTAATAGATGAAGAAATTAAAAAATTATTTTAACTAATAATTATATTTAATATTAAAGAATAGTTGGTGACATATTTTTTTTTGCATAGTTACCAAAAATGTAGCAAAAAAATTATCTTTCAATTCGAGTAGATAATTAATGAGATTTTTTAAAATAATTTTACCGATTTGATGTTCTTTTAAAAATTTATTATCAAAAATGAATTTGTTAATTAAAAGTTTATTTAAACAAATTTAATTAGCTAATACAATTCGAACAAGTTCTAAAAAAAGGTCATAGGAGCCATTGGTAGAAATTATGTTCTTACGTGATTCATTACAGACTAGGTAATGTCATCTTAAAATCCTGACATTATTTGGTATATCTGTTGCTGAGCAAGAATGGCAAAAAGTTAGATCGCGCAAGTGGTTTGTCTCTTTGGGAGGAGAAAGGAGTTTTTTTCAAGAAAACGTTTCATCGAAGTAACCACTTTGCCATGCTAACCTGTAAATTTTTACTTTTAATCAAAAATAGATATTTCAGAAATATGAAAATAATTGTTGTGAAATTATGGCAAAAAAGTCAAATGTATGAATGAAAAATTACCAAAGCTTTACCAAAGTCACAATATTCCAGCATATTTGGAATCAATTGTCTCTGATAATTAATAATTTAAATTAAAACAAATCTGATGTAAAACTATTATATCACTTTATCTCATTATTTTTCAATTATTTATTAATAAAGGTAAACAATTAAACTAAATAAATAAAATTAAATTTTTTAATGATAATTAAACAATTTTCTAAACCAGGTAATATCGCCAAAGTATTAAATTAAGCATATTTTAATACGATTTAATATTTTATTTTTTTTAAATCTTTACAATTGATAAATAAATTGAATTTTTAATATTTTTATTAATTTTGAAAATTAGCTTCTTAAATTATTTTAAAATTATAGAGAAAAAATGCTTCTTATTTTTATAATACTTTTTCTATTTAAAATTGGAAAAAGTACCAAACTGGACAATGGATTAACTTATCATTCATATGAGTGCAAACTAAGTTCTTTAGATAAAATTGAACAAGAATTTAGAGCCAAAAATTTAATGATCTGCCTTAAAAAATGCAGCTTGAACCAAAACTGCACCATGGTTCAGTTCAATTTTGAGCACAATGTGTGCACATTGGGCCATTTGACCAACAATTCAAAAGCAGCTCTGTCCAAAACATCAAAATTATACACAAAAAAGTTTTTATTTCATTAATTATCTATTAATAGATAAGTAAAAGTTGTTGTTTTAAGTGATAATCTTGTTGGCTGCATGCTGGATGGTTTGGTGCACTACTGGCCCTTTTCGGCAAACACTCTCGACATTATGACAGGTGAACAAATTGAAGGTAATGTGTATGGACTGACCAAAGACAGGTTCAATGATACAAACTCTGCCTTGAGACTGGTTGGCGATTTTCTCTACCTGCCCAATAATGTTGTCTTTTATGAGAGCTTTACCTTTATGGCATGGATCAAAATTATAAATGCTAAAAATTATACCAGAATTTTGTCTTGTAGTGATAAAGAATTTGCTATTACTTTACATAAATTTGATAAAATAAAGTTAATTCGAAACTTTCAAAATGCATCATATGAGCTTACAAGCCAGAAGAATGACATTTATCTCACTGACTGGTTTCATGTGACTGTCAGTGCAAATTTAACAGACTTCACCATTTACATTAATGGTGAAGTAGAAAAAACAAATAGTATGCCGTCAATAAACAAAATAGAAAATTGCACCATTGGTATATCATTTCCAGCAAATTCTTCCAATTTATTAGATATGATATATGATGAAATAAAAATATTCAATAAGACTTTAAATTTTTATCAAATTAGAGATCAATTTCAAAAAAATTAAATTGATATTTTATTTAAGATTTTTTTTTTTTGAAAAAGTTTAATTTTTGTCTAAAAAAATAAATTCAATTGAATAAATTAATTTTTATTTGTTTTAATCGAAGACTAATTAGCTCTGCTCCTATGAAAATAAATAAATCATCAAGTTATTATCTTGATGTTTTAATTAATACTAGAAAGCCCGGCTGATTTATTACAAATATTTCAAATTAAAATATCAAAAAATTTATATAAATTTATTTATATAAAGAAATAGAAAAAATTTATTTAATATATGATATAAAAATTTAAGTATTACGAGTTGATTTTAAGTTACTCTGTTTGAGTAATTTTTGATAACTTTATTTCTTTGAGATAATGTTCTAGTTTGTATTTTTAAAAAGGGGTTTTAAAAATCTTCCCAGGGTTTCTGGTGTTAAGCTAAAATTAAGTCTCATTAAAACTCCATTTATTTAAGTAATATAAAATAAATTTTACAAATTAAAAATGAATAAATTTTTTTATAAAACGTAAAACATCGAAATATTTAAATTAAATTTTTTGAATTTTTTTACAAAATCTGAGAAAATTAAATTGATATTATTAAAAATTGAATGCTTAAGTGTTTTAAATTTCACCATTGATCTTTTGATCACAAAGCAATTTATAAGTCTTGAGTAGAAAAATCCAAAAGCTTTTTCGCCATCTACAGATTTTGATTTTGGTTCTATCAGATTCTCATTTTTAAATTCTGCTTAAGATTTTCAGGAGAATAATGAAAATAAAGTGTTTTATAGGCAAAAGATGACAAGATGTTGAAAAGCATAGTTGTTAATATCATTAAAATTGTTTACTTCAAATTTGAACTTAAACAGTTTAATTATAGCCTCTTTTGAGAAACAGCATAGAAGAGTCGAGCAATAATCAAAATAAGGCAATGCAAAGGTCTTAAAAAACTGTATTTTTACAGAAGTTGATAGATAGAATAGTCTCTTAATGCTGAATAATTTTTTATTCACAATTAAAATTAGAAAAATTTAGATTTTGAACAATTTTAAAACCTAAAAGAGTTATTCAATTTCCACAGAGATAAATCATTTGGGGAATAATACTATTTTTATTTGAAAAGATCATACAATAGGTTTTTGACCAATTAATATCAACCTTGTTATAATAACACCAACTACTAAGATTATGAATAGTACCCGAAATATTTATCAACTGACACCAAATTGATTAAAATGACAATAGAAATTAAAAAATGGCATTTTTTTGCTATTCGGACAAGTCCCGTAACGTCTCATTTGCTTTGCCCATTCCGAGGGTTATGAGGCCCTCAGATTAGATCACCTGTTCCTCTACGATCCTCTAATTTCTGCAGTTTAATTATACTTTAAAAAAAATTTAATTAAATTCATAATTTGATGCAAATAGGCAATTGATTATTTGTGTACATGCACAATATATGTGAATAATCAGCTAGCTTCTCGGCACAGTCAGCAGTGGTGACTAATGCTAGTTATTCGACTACAGATTGTCTGTGTCGGCTCTACATGGCCCCAATGCGCCCCTGTAACTAACACTATTTGCACTCACACACTGCACCAAGCGTATACTAATACTTGCTTGGAGCATATTGCATTTATAATTAAAGCAAAATGATGCATTTTTTAATTTAGTAACAATAAAATTTCTAAACTAAGCAAAAGCCTTAGTTAGCTTGATTAGAAGAACACTTAGAGCGAATAATGTCCGAGGATATACCGCTAGTGAACGGCAAAAGCGTCAAAAATGACTCGCTGTGCACATGTCTCAACATGACCGAGACGAATCTAATGCAGACAAGCACTTTGTCCTCCTATAAGTCAAACGAAAACCTAAAAAAGTACTCTTTGCCACCGCTTTCTTTCCATGTTATCTCAACTAGTATCTTAATTTGATATAATCTAGAGCTGGCCTCTTTAATCTCTTTAATTTGTCCTTTAGACTTAATATTTAAGACAAAATAGACTACACTGTGTCCGAATGTGCCTAAGCGCAATTCTAAATGATTCTTAATGGAAGAAATACCACTTGTTCACACCCGACCATTAGCCAATAACCAATCGATTAGTGACACTGTGCCAACAGCCAAGCCTGAACGGGTAACCAATTTAAAAAGTTTTTTTAGACCAAATCGTGTCCGGTACACACTGGTTGACTCATCCGAGCCGGACTCTGACAACGAAATAATTATTAAACCTCATTCTAATTCAAAGTGCTGCTCTAACTGCTGTCTTTCGGGCAAACATTTAACCATGTGTTTTAAGTAATTAAGGCTACTAGATTATATTAAATTGGCACAGTTGCAGTGTAAATTAATTATTTTCTTTTTTGTTTTCTAGTTCATGCAATTGTTTGAGCAAGTCGAAGGGGTTCGAAGCGCGGACTGTCTACATTGGCAAGAGCACTGAGCTCAATAGACACAAGTATCCCAAAAATGTGGTCCGCAATCAGAAATATTCCATTTTTACATTCATTCCCATTGTAATCAATTCAAATAAATTCAATTAAGTGTTTGTTTATTTTTTTATTTTGACAGGTGCTGTTCCAACAGTTTGCGGTGTTTTTGAATCTTTACTTTCTGGTAATGGCCATGTCCCAGTTCATACCATCGATACGCATAGGGCTTTTGTATACGTACTGGGCACCATTGGCGTTCGTCATTACTGTCACCATGCTCAGAGAGGCCTATGACGACTTCAAAAGGTATCTCAGAGACAAAGAGCTCAACTCGCAGCTGTACAAAATTTTGACCTATGACGGCATCAAAATGGTGCCGAGCTCACAGCTTAAAGTATCCGATGTAATAATCATCGAAAAGGTATGTAAATTTGCCGCTTGTTAATTCCTATGTCGACCATTTTCATTTAGTCACAATGTACTATTCATCTCACCAATCTGAAAGGTCTGTTGAAGAGCTCTGTTGGGTATTCGTATTCTTTTCATTCTAAGTACATGTCCAAGCCATCGCAGTCTTTTATTCTTGATACATTGGCTCACTAGCTCTGACTTCATTCTTCTGTATAGTTCATCGTTTGACAATATTTCAGGCTATTGCTTCATCTAACTAAGACATTCTCCATTCTATTTTATTACTGACTTTATTCCAAGTATCTCATGATAGGTTTTTAGAAGTAATGACTAACTTTGAGTTCAAAATCAAATCCTACAAGTTATTCTATTAACTATTTAATTGGTTAAAGTCAGCTTAAATGGGTCTCAACTCTTATTAACCTGAATAATAAAGATATATGATTTATTAGGCTTTGGTTGAATTTATCCTATCAGTAAAATAATTGAAGAATCATTTTCTGCTGATACTGACTGACTGACTGACTGACTGATTATATAGTTTGTGATGGTTTAGGTTGATTAGCATAACAGGATTATGCGTACCACCCATCGTCCAGTCACCGAATTGCTTTAAGGCTCGGCCTTTTTCAACCCATTTTTCTTTGTTTATTTGTTGTTTATTGTCTATTTTCTTTGTTTAGCTAATATGTTGCCAGTTTTGAGTTGTAAACTGTTGCAACAGTTTTCTGCTGATAAAATGATGGGCCCAAAAAATACCTATTTTAAACTAGACATGATTACTTATGTTGTAAACAACAGGTCATAAATAAGGGATAGTTATTTCTAGCAATTTTCTTATTTGAGAAAATGCGCTAAGTTCTTTCTGCACCATGAAGTTAAGGCTTGGCTTCTTAACAGTTGACTGTAACGTATTTTTACTCCAGTCAATTCAAAGAACCAATCAGAAAAGACCTACTGTAAAAGGCATCACTTAGTCCCCTTTGATTTTAGAAACATGACTGTGCTTGTCTAAAAAGCTAATTCAATTCTTTTTCTTTCAAAATTTATCTGGGTGATCAAAAATAAAATTAATCACTTTAATTAAATAATTTTATCAATAAATATTATATTAAAATTTTTTGTCAATTTATTTAATTATTTATCTCTGATAGAAGAGCATAGGCTCATTACTTTTGATTTGATTTTCATCCAGGTCACTTGGGAGGCGTCCATTGGACAGCTCTGTTTGGTATTCGTATTCTTTTCATTCTAAGTACATGTCCAAGCCATCGCAGTCTTTTATTCTTGATACATTGGCTCACTAGCTCTGACTTCATTCTTCTGTATAGTTCATGGTTTTTAACTAAAATAATAATGTTCAAAAGATATTATCTAATAAAGACTTTTTAACCATTCTTTTATTTTAAAATTTAATTAAGAGACATATTTTTATGGTTAACATTGAATAGTGCCAAAATATTAGATGCATACTCATGCATGATGTTAGGTAATGGTCAACATGGTTTGCCAAACATAAAAACATGTCTTAAATCAAATTTCAAAATAAAAAAATAATAAAAAGTCTTTATTAGATAATAATTTTGATAATAATTTATCATTTAAAAATGTGATATTGACCCATTGCTTCATTTGATTCATTTTGTTGCCTAGTTCTGCAAAATCACTGGCCAAAATGATTGTCTAAGCTAATTTTCCTAAAAACTTTTCAAATGAGTAGTTAATTAAGTAATTTATCTGTTGAAGAATCAACGAGTGCCTGCTGACATGGTATTGTTAAAAACTTCGGAAAAATCTGGCACTTGTTTCATTAGAACAGACCAACTTGACGGCGAAACAGACTGGAAGCTGCGTGTGGCCGTATCGACCACTCAAAACTCGGATAAAATCTCCGATCTGTTGGACATAGGCGCGCAAATCTACGCCGAAAAGCCTCAGCTCAGAATAAACGCCTTCGAGGGCATATTCATTAGAGTAAGTAGTGGTCAATAGTTAGAATAAAATAATTCTCTACAATTGTAGAACGATGCCGAAAAGACCCAGGAACCATTGAACATTGAGAACACACTCTGGTCCAACACAGTCTTGGCCAGTGGCACCGCTTACGGCGCCATCATCTACACAGGCTGCGAGACTCGTTCGGTCATGAACACTAGCAAGCCGTCGAACAAGACCGGCCTGCTGGACAACGAAATAAACAACCTGACCAAACTTTTGTTCATGGCCGTGGTTATGCTCAGTCTGGTAATGGTCGCGCTCAAAGGATTCCACGGACCTTGGTACAGATACCTATTCAGATTTATTCTCCTCTTCTCCTACATCATACCCATCAGCTTAAGGGTGAACATAGACATGGCCAAGACTGTCTATTCGTGGTTCATTCAACATGACAAAGAAATACCAAACACTCTGGTCCGCTCAAGCACCATGTCCGAAGAGCTCGGACGCATTTCCTACATGCTTTCGGACAAAACAGGAACACTAACCCAGAACGAAATGGTCTTCAAACGACTCCATTTGGGAACTGTTTCGTTCGGCTCGGACTCAATGGACGAAATAATGCACCACTTGCTTATTTCGTTCAGACAACAGACACCCAACAAGAATGAGCCGATGATAATGAGGCGAACCATAGTGACCAGGATTAGAGATGCCATAGAAGCGCTAGCCCTGTGTCATAATGTCACACCGGTCTATGAGGCCAATATGGCTGAAGTACTTAACAAACCATTGGAAGAGATTGGCGAAGAGGTCAAAGATTTGAGAGTGGCCTATCAAGCGAGCAGTCCCGATGAGATCGCTCTGGTGTCCTGGACCGAGAGCATCGGCTTGACTCTTATCAAGCGCGACCTTAACTCAATGGTGCTCAGAGGCCCCCAGAACGAGCTCCTAGACTATGACATACTTCAGCTGTTTCCATTCACATCAGAAACCAAACGAATGGGAATCATAATCAGAGATAAGCAAACCGATGAGATAGTGTTCTTTCTCAAAGGAGCAGATACAGTCATGCAGTCAATAGTCCAATACAACGATTGGCTTAATGAAGAGGTAATTATAAAGGATCATTTATTTGTTGAAAAGATAAATTCAAAAGTTTATAATCAAATTTGACCTTTGGTCTTGCTGAATTCGGTTTGTCAATTTAATTAGCTAGGAAATACCCTCTATTTTACTCTAACAAAAAATTGTCTTTACTCTCTAAAAAACAATCAATAAACAAGTTAAGCTTAGAATAGTAAAAAGCTTAAATTGACTTATTTTCTATTTCTTTTTTTTTTTAATTTAAATTTAATTTAAACCAAATGTACATGTTAAAAGTAATTGGCACGAACCCCGGCATTGTGAATTTTAAAAACAAACAGAACAAAAATTTTTCCTATTTTGATGAATTAAAACTTATTAAGCTTGATTCAGCAAGCTTACAGTTCGATGTTAATAATTTTACCAGAAATAAAATTTTTTTTCGTTTTTTTTAGGGTAAACAAAATAGACAATTAATATATGTTTTATTGATGCTTTGCTTTTTGTCTTTTATCTACATCAGAAAAATTACTTTAGGTATAAAGGATGCAGCAAAGGATGTGGTACTATGTTGCAGTATTTTTTTAAACATATTTTACTTTAGTAAATTTTAATTTATCAAAATATGAAAAATTTATGTTCTGTTTGTCTTTGAAATTCGCAATACCGGAACTCCTTTGTTCCAATAGATTAGCATGCTTTATTAATCTAAAAGATTTATTGTTATAAAAGTTTTATTGATTAAAAAACGTTCTTAGATAATAAGAATTGAAGACCGCAGGCAAGATGTGAGCTACTAGATAAATGTGTACGCGATACGCATAGTCTAGCATTGTCACCAAAAGTGAATATTTCAGTTCCATAAATTATACCTTATTTCATTTCATATTTCAAATCTTCTTTTAGACAAGATACTTTTTTATGTAAATAAATAATTCAAATAAAGGATAATTTTTGATTGAAATACAAGCAAGTCTCTTCTATGTGTAGTTAGCGCATTTTCTATTCATATTGAGGAGAGAAGTGCTTTCTGCACAATGAACTTAAGGCTTGGCTTCTTAACAGTTGACTGTAACGTATTTTTACTCCAGTCAATTCAAAGAGCCAATCAGAAAAGACCTACTGTAAAAGGCATTACTTAGTCCCCTTTGATTTTAGAAACACGACTGTGCATGTCTAAAAAACTAATTCAATTCTTTTTCTTTCAAAATTTATCTGGGTGATCAAAAATAAAATTAATCACTTTAATTAAATAATTTTATCAATAAATATTATATTAAAATTTTTTGTCAATTTATTTAATTATTTATCTCTGATAGAAGAGCATAGGCTCATTACTTTTGATTTGATTTTCAGCCAGGTTACTTGAGAGGCGTCCATTGGACAGCTCTGTTTGGTATTCGTATTCTTTTCATTCTAAGTACATGTCCAAGCCATCGCAGTCTTTTATTCTTGATACATTGGCTCACTAGCTCTGACTTCATTCTTCTGTATAGTTCATGGTTTTTAACTAAAATAATAATGTTCAAAAGATATTATCTAATAAAGACTTTTTAACCATTCTTTTATTTTTAAATTTAATTCAGAGACATATTTTTATGCTTGACAAACAATTTTGACCATAGAATTATGTCTCAGATTAGATTACAAAATAAGCTAATAATTTGCCAAATTCATTTATTTACTTTTTACCACAATTGGTTTAAAAAAAACTTTTGTATCTCTGATTATACAAATTAAATAAAACATTTATCATTTAGTGTAGTAATATGGCCCGCGAAGGTCTGAGAACACTGGTGGTGGCCAAAAAAGTCCTGACCACAGAACAATATTCAGACTTTGAACAACGGCTTACTAAAGCCAAGCTGAGCATTCAGGATCGCAATCAAAAGATCCAAAATGTGATTGAAAGCCTGGAAAAAGACCTGGAACTGCTGTGTTTGACTGGCGTTGAGGACAAACTGCAAACCAATGTTAGAACAACCTTGGAAACGCTGCGCAATGCCGGCGTCAAAATATGGATGCTGACAGGAGATAAACTGGAAACTGCCACTTGCATAGCCAAAAGTTCCAAACTAGTTGCCAGAGATCAGGACATATACACTTTCAAACCAATCGACAACCGAGACGATGCTCGCAACGAAATGAACAACTTTAGGCGCAAGGTCGACACTGCTTTGGTCATCCTTGGCGAATCTTTGGAAGTAAATAAATTAATTGGCAAAAAAAAAAAAATCCTATGAATTATTTTATTAGAATGTATTAAAATTTTATGAGCAGGAATTTATTGAAATTGTGGTAAATTGTCCAGCAGTGGTTGTGTGCAGATGTTCGCCAACTCAAAAAGCCCAAGTGGTCCATTTGCTGAAGAAGTACGCCAAAGGACGCATATTGGCCATTGGCGACGGAGGCAACGACGTGAGCATGATCCAAGCGGCTCACGTCGGCGTGGGCATCCAGGGCAAAGAGGGCGTACAGGCGTCCCTAGCCGCCGACTTCTCCATCACCCAGTTTAGTCACGTGGCAAGACTAATTCTTGTGCACGGCCGCAACAGCTACAAGCGTTCGGCCTCGCTGTCCCAGTTTGTCATGCACAGGGGTCTCATCATATCCATAATCCAGGCCATCTTTTCATCTGTCTACTACTACGCTTCCATATCTCTGTACCAAGGCTTTCTCCTGGTCGGCTACGCAACAGTCTACACCATGTTTCCCGTGTTTTCTCTTGTCCTGGACAAGGATGTCTCGCCGCAGATAGCGCTCACCTATCCCGAGCTTTACAAAGAGCTCACCAAAGGCCGCTCCCTCTCCTACAAGACCTTCCTGCTCTGGGTGCTGATCAGCATTTACCAGGGCGCTGCCATCATCTACGGCGCGCTGCTCCTCTTCGAGCAGGACTTTAACCACATCGTGGCCATCACCTTCACTGCTCTCATCCTCACCGAGCTTCTTATGGTAGGGCTCACTGTCCGCTCATGGCACTATCTCATGATCGTCGCCATGATGCTCAGCTTGGTATGCTACATTTTTTCCCTGCTTATATTCAAAGACTATTTTGGTAAACATTTTATTTATAGAAAAAAAAAAATCTAAAAAAATCTTATTAATTTTTCAAAATAAAGATGCCGAGTTTATACAGTCAATTGAGTTCGGATGGAAGGTGATCGTGATCACGTTGGTATCGTGTTTGCCACTGTATATACTTAAATGTATAAGGATCAAATTCTCGCCACCCAATTACGCTAAATTGATGCAGTCGCATGGCAAATGAACTAGTGGTGACAATGACGACTGCTCGATTGGCTTAGGGTCTATGTTTGCCAATTGAGGCCGGTCAGATTAACTTTACTCTTATTCTTCTACTCTTTTCTTTTTTTTTTCTATACTTAAAACTTGAAATTATAAAATTAAAACTATTTAAGAATTATTATTTTTTTATATATATATGTTATTTATTAATAAAAAATATATTTTTATTTTTGGATGAATAGCGGTTTTTGATAAAAACACCGACACGAAGATGTAATACTCTTCGAGCCAAGTGTTTATCTCTTTTTTTGGTAATTTTTTTTTGGTAAAAATAAGATATGGCAAAATTTATATATAATATATACATTTTTTAACTTAATTTTTAATATTAAGATAGGCTAGCAGAGCTTTATAAACGCGAATAGCGCGCCTGATAAAATGTTAAGTTAAATTTGCAACTTTTTTTAAAAATAACTTGCAATGTGTTTGAAAAAAATGTGCAAATTTAACTTAACATTTTCTCAGTCTCGCTTTTATTAATCCTGCTTATTAGGTTTGTTAAATAAAATTTTTAAATAAAGGTTTATTGATAACAAATTTGTTTATTTAAATAAATATTTTTTGATAAGATAAATTTAATTGGTGGGGTCTTTTGGAAAAAATATGGTCAAAGTGATGTCAAGTCAGACTTTTCTGTTTATAAGCTTAACAATCATTCATGCACCATCTGCTCAGTCCTCTCTCTGGGCCTTGATTTTTCCAAATCTGCTTTGATACGCTGGTATGTTTTGATTGTCGGTGATTGAAAGCGCTTTTTCTTTAACTGTGGTTACTACGATCCAACTTCATTTACCATGTATCTGTCCACTCAGTAAGCTGTCTGGCGTGGCTATGGAGTTTAATCTGTTGCAAACAATTGCCATTTAATTTTTAACTATTTGAAATTATCCAATCCGTACCAATCTTTACCCTGAACTGGTCTAAACTGTCACTAATAATTTTTTCTTTACCAAATCCACTCTTTCAGGTCCAATAAACTTTTTGGTTTATTCATTTAGATTAAAAGCTAAAATATGCTGAGACTTTTTAGCAGTTCAAAATTTTTAAGACCATTGGTCAATAGTCAAGTAGTGAGCTCAAGCTTGCACACGACCACCAAACGGCTTGGCGGAGGCGATGCTGAATTCATAGTAGGTCACTTAAAAGGCTAGGGATTTATTAATAGTTTATGTAGCATAGAGACACACCAGAGAATAACGAAAGCACACCATTCGACTTTACCAAAGAGAATTATGCCAGAGTGGAGACAATCAAGAGCTTGTATCCCGATGGTCACGTACAAGCGGCTGTTATTCCAATGCTGGACCTAGCTCAGCGCCAAAATGGAGGCTGGCTGCCACTTTCAGCAATGAACAAAGTGGCCGAACTGCTCAATATGCCAAAAATGCGCGTCTACGAGGTAGCCACATTTTACACCATGTTCATTCGCTATCCAATTGGAAAATATCACATCCAAATATGCACAACCACGCCGTGTATGCTGCGCGATTCGGACAGCATCCTACATGCCATTGAGAAAAAGCTTGGAATTCATGTAGGTGAAACTACCAAGGACAAGTTGTTTACTCTAACTGAAGTTGAGTGTCTTGGCGCTTGTGTCAACGCGCCCATGGTCCAAATAAATGATGACTATTATGTGAGCTTTGGCAAGAAGTATTAGTTTATTTTTATCTATTGAATTTTTTATTCAAAGGAAGACTTGAAGCCTTCTGATATTGAGCAAATAATTGATGACCTAAAGGCTGGTAAAAAGCCGGCAGCTGGTCCCCGAAGTGGCAGATTCGCTTCGGAGCCTTTTACTGGTTTGACTTCGCTGAAAGAGCCTCCCAAAGGACCTGGTTTTGGAGTCCGAAGTGATCTTTAAAGCCAAACTATTCACCTTAAGCTAAAAATTTACCTTAATTCTTTCGACTTTAATTTAGAAAATAAATTTTTTAAATAAATTATTTTTTCATGTTATCTTGGTAATTAAGCTCAAGAATTTGTTACTGCAAGCTTTTTGTCTTCAGGAACACTTTCTGTACACAGTACATTATTAATAAAAGAATTGTTATAACTAAATACTTTATTGAGATTTTGTTTATTAAAATTAAAATATGTTTTATAATAAAGATATTTAAGGCATTGTGAAATTTGGAACAAAAAACAAAAACAAAATATCAAAAATGCAGTTCTGAAAAAGTAAAGCATGCTCTGTAAATTGAAACACCTGGTACATTCTTTGTACATAAAATTCTGAATTTTGCAGACTTAATGCAGAGTTTTACAGAATCATATTATTGGTGGTACAAAGCATGTACCAAGTGCTACAATTCACGGAACATGTTTTGTTCCTTTTGGACTAGAGCTTTGGCATTTTTGATATTTTGTTTTTGTTTTTGTTCCAAATTTCACAATGCCGATATTTAAGTTCTTTATCGTATTTATATTATACAAAATCTGCCGATATATAGTAAAAAGTACTTAATGGTAGCACTGTTAAGCAATTAATGTTGTTTGTTTTAAATTAATGTAAATTTTTTAAAATTAATGTTAACTGCAAATTTGAAAAAATTTAATTAACGCATGTTTGATATAATAAATGCACGTTTAAAATAATTAATGCTTGTCCAATACAATTAATGTTATTTCAAAGAAATTAATGCCAAATATTATTATTGCTCAAATCAATAAAATTAATGCTCATTTAAATATAAGTCCAAAATATATGGTGTGTTATCGAACAAATAAAGAATGATTTATTTCAATTGGGACGTTATGTGACAAATAACAATATTGAAAAAACTAATCTAGTAACTGATTTAAACTCAGAATACATACCTAGAATATACTAAGAAAAAAAAGTGAATTTATAGAAGTTACTGTTCGTGAAGCAGTAACAATCCTGTCAATAGGGCACGGACAAGGTTTTTTAAAATGTTCATGTACTAGAGAATGTGCTACTATGCGATTCTCGTGCCGAACAACTGAGTTGAAATGCAGCTCAAGTGTCATGGTAAAAGTTTTATTTATAAAAACTGTGATTAATATCTGACTTTAGTAAGATATGTTGATTTTGCTTAATTTTTTTTTTATATTTTATTTGAATTTATTTAAAAAAAATTAAATGCCACGAAACATTTATTTAAAACATAAATTTGTGTTATTAATTGTGTAGTTTTATTTTTTGGTTAAATAACAAAATAAAATAAAATTTAAAAAACCTTATAAACAAAATCATTAACTTAATCTGATTAAATCAGATGTAAAAGCTGATAATTGATTTTTGAAAATAGACTAAAAAAGTCGAAAAAAACACTTGTAAGTCTTTAACCAAGGCCAAACTGATAAAATTTGTATTGTGCCAAGGATAAAATTTTCTCTATTAAATCCATAGAGACAGTTTAAGCCAATTTTTTGCTAAAAGCTTTACCATATTCAAAATGGTACCAATTAAATACCACCTTTAAGATTTCAATTGGTCTTTTTGTTAATTTAATAATTGATCAAAAGTTGATAAAAAATTTTATTAAAAAAAGGCCTCGAGTTGGTTCACCTCGAGCTTCAATCAATAAATGTTTATTTTGTTTGATAATTCAAAATTAAAACAACAGACAATTTTTGTTATTTTTTTCTAATAAATAAAAAGTTTTACCTTTATTATTATTCATTTTATTTGTCTACAGTCTAAGTATCATAATTAAGCTCAAAATGTCTGGCTGCATTTTTACCAAAAAAAAAATATATTTCTATAAAAAATTTGCCCTCTTTTTTAATAGGAAAAAAAGCATAATTAATAAAAAAAAAGCCTCACATTATTTTGCATGAAAATCTAAAAATTTTCGTATTTAATATAATAATTTATAGGGCGTGATAAATTTGGTGGGTACAAATTGGCAGGAGGAAAATTGCTACTTTTTTCCAGCTGTCTTTCCAAGCAGCCCACCAGTTTACTATGACATAATTGATGGCAAATTTTGCCAACCTAAACTCCCTGATATCTAAATGCATATAATAAATTACAATTGGCAATACAATGCTTATCAAATGCGCAATTATCTTTTATAATGAAGTTACGTAATTGCATTACATAACATATAAGCTGAAAACAAGTTTACTTATTGTGCAGTTTAGCTGGGTTGTCTAGGTTATCAATTAAGCATATGATACAAAAATGGTTACACCCGAGAAATGAATTTATTTAAAATGTCTGAAGATTGGATCACTTTTCCTCAAAAAAATAAAAAAGAAGAATGGTAGATGTAAAATTGGTGGAGACCAAAGCCTCGGTCGGACTCGGCAGCCAGCCACGCCGCCTAAGTAATTTGGCTTTTTAAACATGTTATAGAAATAGTTAGTGTGTAGTTATACCATCAGCTTGGAAACTAATAAAATTTGAAAAAAAAATCCAATCTTTTGTGTGTTATGTAATTAGTTCTTATTGGAAAAAAATAAAATTTTAAAAGGTTAAAATATTCATGATTTGGGATTTTGGAAAAGGCCAATTTATTACCAAATAAGGCCAAAGTCTGATGCAAATGACATAATCTATAGACTCGTATAAAAATAATCTTTTTCATTCTCTGAAATCTTATTTTTAATTAATTTACCAAAAGAATTTTTACCACATTTTAAATTTTTAATTAAAATTAAGAGAATCTTTTTCAAAATTAGTTCAAAATTGCGCAACATTATTAAAAAGTCCAAATTAATTTTAATTTTGATTAATTTTTTATCATAAAATAATACAAAATATAAAATTATTATTGTGAATGAGAGTGGATATCAAGTGACCCCATTTCAAAATTTAGTATTTTAATTAGACCCTAAAAATAGGGTCATATTGTTATTTCAAATTAATTATTTGCTATCATAGTCAAGACCATTGGTAAATTTATCTATTTTTCAAGTGACCAATTGTTCTTTTATAAGATTTTTAAGATCATTTTTAATTAGAGTTTAAATTGTGTTACGAGACACGTTGTGAAATTTTTTAATCAACTGACATATTTTTCATTGGCAATTTTTGCAAAGGTGGTTAGATTTTCCATAGATTAATTTACTCAATTTGCTTTGCTTATTAGATTTACATATTAAAGTCACATTTTCAGAGACTTAACCTAATTTCACTGATTTAGACAAATAGAAGATAAGGTATATAAAAATCTACGCCTAAATGATGACTTCATTTTTGCTTGTTTAATGGAGAATTTTATATAAAGAGTTGTTGTTCAGATTTGTTTGTATTAAAATAAAGTCGGGCTCTTTGGACTTGTAAAGCTTGCCTTTGACTACTTAGTGACTAAAATTTTGTCTTCATACTTAAACGCCTGAGGTCACAATTGAAAAAACGCGTTTTTTGCACTTTTCCAAAGTCAAAATTTTCTATGATCCTATTGAGTGACCACAACTTCCAAGTAGTATGTTAGAGTGCATCTACTGAGATTGCCTATGAGTACCTGGGGACCTCCGTGGGCCAAAAGATCATAGAGAAATGAGGTCCTGAAGGAGACTTTAATTCTCAAAGTTGAATTTCTCTATCAATTTTTAGAGTTTTTCTGCACTTCAAAAGCCAAAGTCAAGATAATTTGAACATTGTAGGTATTTTTGTTGTCTCTTGGCCACTTAAAACCCAAATCAGGCCAATTAAGAGAAAATTGTTTTCAAATATTTTTCTTCATTTCTTATTTTATCATAAATATAATTGCAAAGTGTACCAATTTTTGCAATACAGTGCATACAGTATAGCTCAAATTATGGATAATACTATAAAGGCATCCATGATAGGTAGATACATAAGACTCTAGTAGGACAAATAATTAAATTCACTGGTGCTGTCACTTCGGTAACTTCAGAGCAGTGCTTAATTACCATTTTCAAAGTGACAGTGAGTATTTCTAATGATCTTGGTTCCTGATTGGCAATTTCGTTTTCCCAAAAGCATCTTGCGTCAAGTCAAGCATGACAAAGTTAACAAATCTATTTACAAGTTGTTATGTAATAGTTTTCTATGGAAACAATGATTTATTTTTGATATCATCAAAGAGCTCAATAAAGCTAGGCGCCTTTGATTATGTGTGGCTGAATTTTTTATGCTAAAAGAGTGCTTGCGTTATTCAGAGAAAGAGAGAGAGAGGAGAAGAGAAGAGAGAAGCTCGAATTGTTTGAATTCGATAAACACAGCAAAATATGCGCTATCGAACCCTCATTTCGAGTCTCTCTGCTTCTACTTAACCGTCATTCGCTAGCTGAATGACTAAACTCAAAACATTACATTCATAGATTTTATGCCAAGTCGCAATTTAGCACAAGTATAAAAACGCGCTCAAACAAAAAATCAATAGCTCATTTTTATTTTGTGAGAGTTAGAAAGAAATGAATAGCAAGAGAGAGGATGATTAATTGAATTTTTATTTTCTTGTTTAGATTACAGAGCCAGATTGGCTGCTTTAACTCGAAGCCTAGTTGTCTTGACCCCTAAAGCGGTTAAAATGCACAAAGCGTTTTAAGAGTGTCCTAACATCCTGAAGATCATTGAGGGTTTTTACTAAGCCGCACACACACACACAACTATTTTTATAACAAGTCTAAAAATAACCTTGAACCTTTGTATACGAACATCCTTAACTCTTTAGGGGTAATCACAACTTCAACTAAAATGAATCCAAAGAGAGAAGACAAATTGATTAAACACGAAATCAAAGAAGCAGTTAAGCTTTACATGAATGAGAAATTTCTGCGCTGTGTCAAAAAAGTCAACCCAAATGTGGACTCAAAGTCAATAGTGGACAGGGCGACACGCAAGCCCATCGAGCAGGTGCTCATGGCTCTGGACGACCTGGACGAACACAATCTGGACCAAGTACAGCAGTTTGTGGACACGCACCTGCACGAGCCGGGCATAGAGATCACTAGAGCCGAACTGACAGACTGGGTTGAAGAGCCGCGCTTCCTCAAACACATCCACAGCGAGGAGCTGCGCCACTTTTGCACCGCTCTAAACCGTGTTTGGTTAGAGTTGTACAAAAAGTTGGACATGAGCAAACTGGAGCACGAGTGCGTCACCAGCCATCTGCCGATGCGCTATCCCTTCATTGTGCCGGGCGGTAGATTCATCGAGATCTACTACTGGGACACCTACTGGACCATAGAGGGGCTGCTCGTTTGCGGCATGATTGACACAGTCAGACAAATGATTGAGAACTTTATATTTTTCATTAAAAAATTTGGCTTCATTCCCAACGGCTCGCGAATCTACTACCTAAATCGGAGCCAGCCACCTTACTTCGCTCAAATGGTCATGCGCTACTACGACTACTGCATGAACTGCGACCACCTGAGCCCCGAAGCCAAACAACAAGTGGAAGACTTTGTTCTCACCGACGCCTACAAATGCATCCTAATCGAATACCGATACTGGACTAGGCAAAAGTCGGTCGAAATGGTCATCGACAAGAGAACAAAGCGAAAATTCAAATTCAGCAGATACACAGTTAACACCAACATGCCACGGCCAGAGTCCTACTTTGAGGACATGCACACGGCCAGCGAGTGCAAAACCGAGGCCGAGAGGCAAAAAATGTACTGTGACATAACCGCCGCGGCCGAGAGTGGCTACGATTTTAGTTCAAGATGGTTCAAAGACCCAATGAACATGTCCACCATTCAGACCACCGATCTAATACCGGTCGATCTGAACGCTGTCTTGTACAAGAACGAGCTCATACTAAGCTCTCTAAGCGAGCTCAGAGGAGACGACCTAAAGGCCAAGCTGTTCAAGCGGCTCGCCATTAAGAGACGTTATGCTATCAACAAACTGTTATGGTCAAAAGAAAATTACTGCTGGGCCGATTATAACCTGAAGAGTGGTCGACTAACTGACCACTTTTACACGTCGAATCTAGCACCGCTATGGTTCGACATGAGACCGCCATCTGGCGTTAGAGCGTCTGATATAATCGGCAAGCACCGCGGAGTCTTTGACAGCTATGACGGCGGCGTGCCTGTCTCATTGCTAAAGACAACACAGCAATGGGACTTTAACAACGTATGGGCGCCGAACCAGCACTCTTACATCATGATGCTGTTGAAGCATGACCCGCGCATGGCTCTGAAATTGGCCAGAAAATTTTTCAACACAGTTTATTATGGATGGAAAAGAACTGGAATGATTTATGAGAAGTATGACGTGCATGTGCCAGGAGAACGTGGCGCTGGTGGTGAATATGACGTACAGACTGGCTTCGGATGGACCAATGGTGTCATTTTTTCACTAATTGAAATTTTTAAAGATGACATTTTAGTGCCAGTGGCAATTTAACCAAAAATTTTGAAGACTTTTATTTCTTTTATTTTTAATCATTTTCTAAAAATTATCATTTTTTTTTCTTGATTAACTTGATTTTTTTTTTTGATGTTATAAAATAGCTGTCGTTCGGACTCAATTTATATGGAAAAAAATTATTACCAAAGCACAACAAAAAAATAATAAAGCCCTGAAATTGTTTTTATGTTAAAATTTAATTTTTAATTGCTCCAAAAATCCCTAATTATTTTTGCTTTAGTTTTTCATACATAATTTTTAGCCTAATTTTATTTGCACTTCCAAAGTTGCTTGAGAAATTTTTCCAACAAGGTTAAGTAAATGAGATAGATTTATATTGTTTTTTTACATTTTACATACTTGAATCTAACACTTATTGCATAATCTTTAAATTAAGACATTAATCAATCTTTAATTAGACATAAATGATGTGCGTCTAGACCTTTGTGCAATAAGCAAAGTAAAATTTTTGATCAAATTTCAGGCGCTCAGTCTTGCTCAAACATTTTTAGATGCGCAATTAAATTTCATTGCATTTTTAGAAATTACAATCCTTTTCTTCAAAAGTTTGAAAATAAAGCTCTGAAATGTTAAAAGAATAAAAAATCAGCGATGAAATTTAATTGCGCATCTAAAAATGTTTGAGCAAGATTGAGCGCTTGAAATTTGATCAAAAATTTTACTTTGCTTGTTCAATACTGTATTTTATTTAACAATTAAGGCCTGAGTTAAGATAAATATAAATTGAAATGGCTGTCAGTAATTAACGCAATAAAATTAGTAAAATTACCACAAATCTATTTAAAAAATCAACAAAAGTTAAAAAATTTTTATCTCTTTCTTTTTTTTTCCCCAACTTATTATAAATAAAAAAATTAAATTAATGAAAACATAAAACATTTAATAGATTTACACCTTTTACTTATAAATTACAACTAAAATCATTAAAGCTCAATATATTTATTTAATTGACTCAAATCAAGTCCTCGTCCAGTTAGTAAAAGACTTGAAATTCATTATAAAAATTGTCAACATTTTAGTAACTAAGTTCGTGCACTTGTTCATACTGGCTAAAAAATTATTTTTGTTGTCATTCTATAGCATATTGTTACAGGCTAAGTAAGTATTAAAATTAAAAAAAATTTTCTTTAAATTTATTAATATTAATTTTTTTGGAATTGATGAACTTTAATGATATTGGCATGGATATACCATTGAACAACAAGCCAAAGCGGGGATAAAAAAAAACGGCACTAAATTTCTACTACACCAAATAATTATTAAATACTTCACCAAAATAAATCACCAAAAAATATTAAAAAATGAACCAAATAAATATATTTTTCAACAAAACAATTTTATTTCACCAAAAAAAATATTATTTTTTCACCAAAATAAAAGAGTTTTTATCACCAATAATAATACAAATATAACCAAACAATAATTACTGAATTATCAAGGCTTGTTTTGCCTTTGCAGGTCTTCCAGCTTTTTTCTTTTCGTCGATAGGAATATTTTTCGCTGATAGTGGTATTTCAACGAAAAATAACATAACGAAAAATACTTTTTATAATATTTTTGGTGAATAAAAAATTGAATTGGTGAAATATAAATTAATTAGGTTAAATTAAGATTAATCTGGTTTAGAAAACTATTTTGAATTGGTGATTTGATTTGCACAGGTAATTTTGATTTTTTGGTGTCAATTAAGAATAGATTTGCGACAAATAACACCAATTAGGTGTTAAATTTTGGTAATCGTAAATAAAATATAATCTAAGTTTCGCCTTAGATTATATTTTTTTGATGATATTCTTTATTATTTTGGTGAATAAAAAAAATATTAGTGGTTAACGATACTTGTATGCCAAAAAAAAACAAGTACGTGCCTACAACATCAACCAGGGGACTGTATTCAGAATGAAGAGAATATCTTACTTGAATCTGAATAAGATTCGGATAAAGAACTTGAACAAGTTCCAACATCATCTAATAGACACAAGCCGAAAACTTGTTATGTCCCAATGAAGAAAAAAGGAGGTTTTTATTGCACAAATAGTTGTACTAGGAAAAAAATGAAATTTTTTGATAATTTTTTTTTTCACATTTTTTATTTTTTTATTGATTTAATGGAAAAATTTATTTTTATAGGGTATTATTACTATTTATATTAATTTTAAATAAAAATATTGACACAAAATTAATATTTTTATTTTTTTATATATTTATGGGTTTTTTACTATTTATGTGGAATTTTTATTAAAAATATTGTGCACAAATATTAAGAGTCAATTGAAATATTAAAATTAATTAAGATTGTAGACAATGGTCGCTGCAATAACAAATTTAAAATACTGTAATCTTCAACATTGATCTTTTTCAATTAATAATCTTGAATAGAAATAATCAAATCATTTTTTCCCTTTTGATTTGGTCATCGATTCAGGTTTGTAACCGGTTTAAAATAAAACAATGTTTAATCTTTAAAAGCTTTATTTAAATAAAAGAATCGAATTCTTATTTATACCTAAATGGTCGTGTTAAGAACACGAGCTTATAATTAAGACAAGATGTGAGCTGAGTGGTAAATGTATTTGTCAGCATTTCGAAGCGTCTAACTTCTGAGATACATGACAAGTATAATTCTCACTTATCTTTGTGCATCAGTTAATAAGCTGATGAATAAGTGATAGTTCAAGGTAACAGGTTGTTACTATTGCTAGAGCCTGAAGTGAAGTCTTTATATGCAGTTTTTCAAAACAATAGTTTCTTCATAAAAACTATTACATAACTCATTTTATTTACCAACGCTTTGCTAAAAAAAAGGACTTAATTCTATTATGTCTAAAATAGAAGAAAAAAAGTGAAGTTTTTCTTTTGAATGAGTCACTTTTTTTCAATGAAAAATTTCGAAAAGAAGAAATCCTCTCCTGGTTCCTTTTATTTCTAATTGAAGACAGTTTACTCTCGCATCTGTGTTTAATTGCATCAACAGTCTTTTATGTCTAGCTTTGATTAACGGTTCTAATAGTGCCAATCTGACTCAGAGACCAGTAAATCAAGTGAGCCACTACACAGAAGAACAAACCCTCAATCGAATGCACTGAGACTCTAAAAAACAAAAATAATATTTTCTAGAACAAAAATACTAAAAGCTACTTTGATCTAATTGAAATAAATATAAATCTAAAAAAATCAACTTAAATAATTAATTTATAGATGAGTAAATTGATGTTATACATAAAGGAAATTATTAAGCTAGACAATATTCACTATTCAAAAAATGTCTATTATCGAAGAAATACCAAACAGCTTAAGCCAAGATGAGTCCATTGAACGAGAACAAATGAAAAAAACTAGAGAAAAGGAAAAAGTTTACCTCCCTTTCTGTAACTTAGTAGCAGCTCAAGGACATCTAGCTATGACTTTTGCCGATAACGATTTGATCTGTAAACGGGCCACAGAGAATTTGCCTGGCGATATCATTTGATATCAATGTACAAAATGT
The DNA here is from genome assembly GCA_016802295.1 of Brachionus rotundiformis. Lineage (NCBI taxonomy): Eukaryota > Metazoa > Rotifera > Eurotatoria > Ploima > Brachionidae > Brachionus > Brachionus rotundiformis. The sequence continues at coordinate 6,595,579 of JAESIW010000137.1, forward strand.
ACAATTCGTTTAAAGCTTTATAGATTCAACGACTCTATCATTATTGAAATGACAGACGAAGTTCATGATCATTTAAAATGGAAAGGGAAAAAGACGAATTATGTCATCAGAGAGCCAGTGAGAAGTAGAATCATTGAATTCGAAAAATAGAGAATGAAAATATTATTATTAGTAAAATTCTTTTCAAAATGATATTTAATTATAAACATAGCTAGGTATCAAAATTTCACTATCTTATCATTATCGGTTTATGATTTATTTCCTAATGAATTAAATTGTCTAGCTGCTGATTTATTACACTCTCTTGATCTGGTTTATAAGATCCCGCGTGGTCTAGTGGTTAGGATTTGACGCTCTCACCGTCAAGGCCCGGGTTCAATTCCGGGCACGGGAAAATTTTTTCTTATCTACTCATTAAAATCGATTCAAACAATTAATTTTATTAATAGATAAATACTGTCTGAGCCTGAATTGGAAAAGTCTCTATATCTTCGGTTCTTTATTACCTGTTTGTTAACACAAAACAAATTCCAAATCGAAAAGAGTTTACCAAACTAATTTTTTCACTTATTATTTTAAATTAAGTCCCTGAGTAGCTCTGGCTAGGGAACAGGCTTATCAAAAATGGATCACAACAATAGATAAATACAATCCGTGATAGTATAGTGGTGAGTATCCCCGCCTGTCACGCGGGAGACCGGGGTTCAATTCCCCGTCACGGAGATTTTTTCTCCATTAATAAATAAATTAATAATTAATAAATAAACAATGCTTGTCTTATATTTTATTATTTTTATTTATTGTATCTATATTTATAAATTTCCTATATGCTTCAAATATCCAACTACACCAGCATAAAGCTCTTGGCCAACTTTTGGAACCCTTTAAGAACCAGATAAATTGATTGAGTTGATAATTTGGTAAAGTGTTGATTACCTGTCTTCTGGAAGGGCGAATCCGTAGATGGCATCGGCGCTAGAGTCACCTGGAGACAACTCCAAGGTGCAAGCATATTTTATGTTGGCTTCGCCTTTAGCCCAGTCATCGCTTACGCCGGACAATCGGCCAAAAAGAACACCAGAGTGTCCGGTTGTGTACTGGGTGCCGTGAAGCGCTCTTAGAGCGGCGGCACCTTTGTCTGCAGCTAGTTTTAAATCATTGTAATCTGATGGATAGGCTGTTGTGTAGCTCCATGAAGTTAGCCAATATTGACCGTATGTGTGAATGGTCAAATAGGCGTCCCAGAAGTTTTCTTTGTCCAAAATGGCCTTTTCAACTGTTTTTGTTTCTAGTTCTGAATCAGCGCTTGGACCAGCGTATGTGTCACTGCATGGATTTGTTGAAGAGCCACCAGTCTAGTGGTAAAACGTTACTCTCCTAATAATAATATCTGAATTGAACCTACTCTCCATTGAAAACCAAAGTTTCGGTTCAGATCAGTACCAATACAGCTTGAGCCTGAGTTTGGATTTCTGTTTTTGCGCCACATTCGGTTCTTTATTTAAAAGACAGTTTTAATAGATAAATAAATTAATTGATAAATTTTATTCTACTGTAGTGTGAGTGTATTCGTAGCCGTCTGGGTTTACCAATGGCAAAATGTGAATTTCGTATTTATTCAGAATAGCTTGCATATCACTGTCTCCATCGTTGAAGCTACGATGCATCTAGACAAAAATAGTTATCTACAGATACATAGATACAAGTTCTAAAACCAACTTGGTCAATCATCCAAATGCAAGAGGACACAGCGATCCATTCTCGCTGAAAAAATAAAAAAATTTTATATTAATTATTTTATTAAAATAAATATTATTATTAATAGTTGAACAAAGGTATAATTTTTGATTAATAACTTTTGACCATGTCATTAAATTTTGACTATATAGTTCAATTTTCCAGTCTATGGCAAAAATTACTAATTGATATGATCTACGATCCTGAATATCAATAAATAATCAATTTTTTTAAATTAAATTTAAAAATTTTAAGTATCATTAATTAATGTTCATCAATATTTATGTTAACCATAAGTATTTATTGATAAATAAATATAGATAATAAAAATGCCATGGCGAATTAACAAATTGAAGATTTTTATTTTTAAATAAGAAATTAGGATAATAATTTGTTCTGTTTCATTTTAAATTTTGTTAATTTTTTAGTCATATGAATTGACTTTGACCTTGTGACTTATGAAGAATAAAATTAAGACGCATGTCTTGACATGTGTCTACGAATTATTTAGAGTTGGATGTTCTAAGATTAACTGTTTTTAAAACACAAGTTCTAGCTACTTTGACTTCAAGTGGGCTAACCAATTAAAATATTGCACAATACCTGAAGTTGTATTTCGGGTACGATTACTAAAAGTTTCAGAAATTTAAGCATTGATACAGTGAGAATACTTTACACAGTACTGATTAGAACTCATTTAGAATTTGCAATAAGTTCATGGTGCCCATTATGAGACGCATGAGAGGGGACCTAATCCAACTTTTTAAAATTATTAACAGATATGAAATTATCAATTTTGAAAATGGTATAAATTTTTCTCCTAGTCAGTCGTACAACTTAACATGTATTTTTAGAGAATATGTGAAAAGTTGCATGCAACGATATCATTTCTTAAAAATTGAGTAGTTAATGTTTGGAATAGTCTACCTCAGTACATTGTCAATTCCGAATCAATCATTAATTTCACTAATTAACTTTAATTAATTAACCTTGACAAATCAAGAAACAGTCTAACCCACTTCTAACCTAACCGAAAAGATTAGTTATATAAACAACCATTGTCTACAATCTTAATTAATTTTAATATTTTAATTTAAAATTTATCTTGACTTTAGAATGACCTTTTTTAATTGAGTAGCTCAATTACTTAATAAAATAAAATATAAAAAAACAATTAAAATCTATCTCATTTACTTAACCTTATCTGAGGGTATGAAAAATGGTAACGGAGACAAAAATTGGAAAAACTTACCGCATGAAATCCACAATCAATGAAAATACCTCTGCTAGAAGTGGATGTCTTAAAGACAAGAGCCTTGATTATTCTGTTTTGGTAGGTTGTTCCAGCAATGTAAGAAGAAGCAATGCTTGGTGAGCTTGAGACCACATCATCAATAAAGTTGTTTATTTCGCTGTATCTTGGAAATTTGCCAACAATGTTTTTGACATCGCGTCTGGTTCTGTTCATTGATTGTTGCTGCAAATCCAACTGTCTTTAATTACACACAAATTAACCTGTAAATATATCACTTTTTCTGCTTACCTCTGAATATTGCTGTCTACTATTTGGTAGCTGATTTCATTTTGGGAAAATATTTGGGAATATTTAAGCAAAGAAAGGGGGGAAACAACTACAAAAATTGGTTCGTTGACTACTCTGATTCGGTTTAGTACATCAAGCTATGGTAAAAATTTAGACAATTTTATAAATATTGCCATATTTTGGCTTACATCAGGATCGTGCTGAAGTTGGTCTAGTAGCTGTAAGTGCTGCTCGCTCTCGGGTACCAATCTGAGCATTTTATAGCCCTCAAAAGAGACCTTTTCAGCGCATACCGAGGCTATTGCCAAGGCAAACAAACCTATAAACTTAAACGAATTCATTTTTCTATACAAAAAATATCAAGAATATTCAATAATTTATAATTATTTGCTACAAACACCTGCTACTTTTTGCTTGATAACATAAATATGTTTTATCAAAAAGAATTTATTTTTCAAGTCATTTAGCTTGGTTAATTACCAAAATAATCTGAAGCAAAATGATCAAGTGTTAGAAAAGCATTTAATTTGAGTTTTAAAAAGATTATTATCTTTTATTTTAATTTTATTTGAATAAATATGAACTTTTAAAAATTAAATTTCAATCAAAAAAAAAAGATTAAAAAAATACTGTAAATAGTTAAACTTTATTAATTAATAGATGATGAAGAGTTGAATTACCACAAAAATCTTCGAGAAAACTCATCGACGCAATTACTTAAAAAGCTCTAACTTTTTAGACAATCACTATCTATTTATAATCTGCTTTTATGAAAGAAAAACATTTAAAAATACAATAATCTCAAATTAAATGACTTCCAAGAGGCCAAGTCGCACTGAATAGTTGGCTAAGATAAACATTCATTTATATCTTCTCAACTAACTGCTACTTCCTCTACACTCTTGATAATTATCACTACACATAACAATCGTAAGCGGCAACAAGTTTACTGTAGAACGATTTCAGAAATATCTTTTTCAAGAAATGGACACCACATGAACTAATGGCAAACTCTAAATGAGGTCTAACCAGTGCTGTGTAGAGCATTCTCAATGTATCAATGTTTAAATTCTTGAAACTTTTTCTAATCATAGCTAAAATACGATTTCCTCGACTCGTGAAATATTTTACTTAGTTAGTCTACTTCAAGTCACTTTGAATATATACACCTAAATCTTTTTCGAGAAGTGTTTTAGATAAATTCTTATATAATTATTTTAAAAAGTAAAACATTGAAATATTTAAATTAAATTTTTTGAATTTTTTTACAAAATCTGAGAAAATTAGATTTATGTTATTAAAAATTGAATGCTTAAATGTTGTAAATTTCAACATTGATCTCTTGATCACAAAGCAACTTATAAAATCCACAAGTTTTTTCACCATTTACTGATTTTGATGTTGGTTCTATCAGATTCTCACTGTTCCTTAAATTATATTTCAAATTTCTTCTTTAATTCATTCTTCTATCTTATAAATTAAAAAAGATAACATTCTACCTACTCTATGTTGGAATGCATATTAGCCATACTTTTCAAAACCTAAACAATTTAATTATCGACAACTAATAACTCTTGGCCAATTTAATTATTGCCTCTTTTGAGAAACAATCCAATTTTGAAGACTCGTGAATCGTCTAATCTTTTCTAGACGATGTTTTGTTTTTGTTTGTGGATGTGATGGTTTCTGTTGCTAGCTTGTTCCAATTTTTGACCACTCTTTTTAACAGAAAATGTTTATGATCAAATTAAAATGATCATGCTCAAAAATTAAAACAAAAATAGGATTTTGAACGAAAAGTGAGAAATGCTGGAAGACCAAAGATGGCCTGGAGGAGAACAGTTGAAAGAGATGAAACTTACTTGGGGACAAGCAGACTTCAATATGCCAGAAACTGTTCTTTTCCAGACGGTGCTTGTTTCCGCTGGTCCACCAACTGTAATAGAGCTCATCAGATTATTCAGGTTGTGCAAGTCCACTCTACTTAATCTAATACTTCCATTTTTTATGAAATTAAATAATGTTATTAGAAATTTTGTTAGAAAAGAATTGCAAAAAATAAAAAATTATTAAGAAAGTAAATTTTATTAATTGAACAAATGGTAGAGAAAAATCCTCAAACGCTTTTATACTTAGCATAAAACTCGCTGAGATAAATTCAAACCAAAATGTCATTTCTTCAAACCTCTCTTCTTACTCACCGTCAGCGTGTCCTACGCTTGTACAAAGCCGCGGTCAAAAATGAACGCAGCTGGTACCCGGAAAGGTTTGGTAAACATAAAATGGCCAAAAATCCATTAAATTCAGTTTATTTGCAGAGATGAGTGGCGCTTTAGAGCAATTCTGTTAAGGGACAGATTTGAAAAGAACCGAAATGTGCAAGACTTGGTCAAAGCGCAGGCATTGCTGGCCCAAGGCGAGCAAGAGTTGGACAAAAACCGTCACCCGAACCCGCTCCAATGTAACCTTAAGCTCTTGTAGGCAAATTTTATAATATTTTTTAAAGATCCCAACTGTCCGGGCGGAGTTGCCTACGGTCGTGAGCCTGGCTCGCCCGACTGGGTCTTGGACACATGGCACCCGATGGAAAAAGCCCAATTTCCGGACTATTTCGCCAAAAGGATCGCTCTTAAAAAGGACCACATTGACTGGTATGTGAAGAAATACGGCGTGACCAAGTACAATCCTGAAGAGGAGGGTCATCCGCATGAAATTCACGACATAGATGCTCACCATTAACACAAATTATCTCTATTAATAAACAAAGATTCAAAAATTTAAATTAAAAATAAAAATTGTTTTAATAAAAAAAAATTTTATTTATAATTTTAGATAAAAGAGAAAAATTAGTCCATAACGGTGGCTTTCAGTCGTCGTCTTTCAATAATTCATCTTCAATGCCAAATATTAGTTGCGAAAACACATCTTAATTAGTTTCAAATTAGTTAATTAAAATTTAAACAGAAAAAAAAATTTTAATAATTTTTTCCCACAGTAACGCATAATGTTAAGTTAGTTTTGCTCAGCGAATAAAATCGATTTGTAAGCTTACGTTACTTCTAAGAAAAATTTTCAACTACTAAAATAGACCACTCCAATAATCTGAATCACTCATGAAATCTCTTTAGTAGTTTGTTAATGTCAAGACCCAATCATTTTGGTATTAAATTGTTTAATCTCAAAGTGCTTGCTTTAGCAACTTTTTAAACCACTAACTATTTGTTATAATTTTGGATTCCATTAAATAAACTCTTAATTAAACTCAATAGTTTTACTTATTTCTTGGCTTAAATCCCTAAAGTCCAGAAGCGACACTTTACATTTACACTTCAAGACCGTAGAAGTTTTTTTTACTTCTTTTTTAAAATTTAAACTCTAGTATTATCTTGAAGTTCATTTTGAAGAATAAAGTTAAGACGCATGTCTTGGGATGTCTTTACGAATTATTTAGAGTTGCATGTTCTAAGATTAACTGTTCTTAAAACACACGTTCTAGCTACTTTGACTTCAAGTGGACTAACCAATTAAAATATTGCACAATACCTGAAGTTGTATTTCGGGTACGATTACTAAAAGTTTCAGAAATCTGAGCATTGATACATTGAGAATACTTTACCCAGCACTGATTAGAACTCATTTAGAGTTTGCAATAAGTTCATGATGCCCATTATGAGACGCATGAGAGGGGACTTAATCCAACTTTTTAAAATATACAGATATGAAACTATCAATTTTGAAAATGGTATAAATTTTTCTCCTAGTCATTGTTAGAGAATATGTGAAAAGTTGCATGCAACGATATCATTTCTTAAAAATTGAGTAGTTAATGTTTGGAATAGTCTACCTCAGTACATTGTCAATTCCGAATCAATCATTAATTTCAAAATTAACCTTGACTAATGTCTACAATCTTAATTAATTTTAATATACTCTATTATATTTTTAAAGTATTGTGTCAAGTTAAAAATTAAGATATGAAAACAGTTTGAAATTTGACCATAAAAAACTTTTTTGCTCTTGTAGTGTTATCAACTTGGTCCAATCACCTATCAAAATGGTACTAAGAAGGGGAAGAAGGACCACACTAATGGTTACTAAAGAATACAATTTAATAAACTTATTTGGCATTATTTGCTAATTTTGATACTTAATTAATAAATTTATAAAATCAAATAATTTATTAATTATTGAGAAAATTTTTCTTTATTTAAAAATCTACCTTGACTCATTTCTTTTTGGCTAGTTTGATGCGGTGCGCCCAGATCACTGGTCGATTTGACCAATTTTTGGTTTTGATTTCGGTTAAAGCTAAAATTCCGGTTGTTTTTGTTGGCCGGAACTTGGTATGGAGCGGGTCTTGGCGCCTTGGCTACCGAGGTGCCAAGACACGACTTGTTCGAGCTTGTATTCATCTTGATTAAACTAGTATCTATAAAAACATATGTCTTGTCAAAATGGTCAATCAAGTCTTTGAGCGTGTCAGATCTGAACTCGTTGAATTCGCATCGCTGCACTTTATTTTCACTTTTGTGGTACACCATGACCAAATTGGGCTTGTTTATGTTCAAATGGTAGCCGTTTTTTGCATGATTGACCCTTAGTAGACAAACCTTTGGCAAAAGTAAAGCACAAATAATGCCAGCGATTATAACAAGTTACATTTTGGAGCAAAAGAACAGAACCAATGTGAAGTAGGTGCCAATTATTGGAAGAAATAAGCTTTGAAATGGTTCCCTTGATGGACTCGACGCCGTCAGTGAGGGTCACTGTGGCGTTCGAGTTTCGGTCATTTCGACTTATTTCCTTTATCCATACACACAACAATGGTAGCTTGCGAAGACCATTTTCACATATCCTAAGCAAACTATAATCAAAAAACTAAATAAGATAAGATAAGATAAATTTTTAATTAATATTTAACTATCTATTTTATTTACTTTTTTATAATAAAAGTCTATAGTGTATTTTTTGAGCATATTTGGGTCCAGACCAAGATTGAACAAGCGTTTGCTTAGGTCTAGCTGAGCCTGGTGCCAAATATTAAGATCTGAATTGGAGCTGGTTTCAGATATGGTCTCATTAACAGAGTGGATCTTTTTAAGAAGCTCTCCAGCGGACTGAGTGCTGATAATTATTTCGCATGGAGACTTGGGCGAGTCGCCTTTGGCTGTACAGATGTCAGGCGATTTTGTCGACTGGGTGCTGGAAAACATTGGCTGTGTACGGATTAGAAAATCCTCCTCGTCTTCACCATCAAACAAATCGTCCAGCGTTGTTTCCAGCATCTTCTGGTGTCCCGTGATTATTGACTCATTAAGGTCCGGCTTGGGAATTTCAGGCACTTTAAACTGGGAGCTTTTGTTGTTGTTCGGGTCAGTTGGATTCGCTTTTGTGGACTCATCCTCTTCATCCAAGTCCAGATTTAGGTCATCATCGTCCAGTTGGGACAAGTTGATGCGCGACGTGCAGTCAAATACTGACATTACATTAACTTAATTATTAATATTAATATTATTCAATTAATCTTGTTAAGTTTTATTAATAAATATATAACATGGTTTGCTTTTAAATTATTCAGGTCCGATTTTTTTTTTGTTAAAAAAAGTTCAATATAATTTATGATAAATTTTAAATGTATTAATTAAGAGTATTATTAATTCAATTTCAAATTTTATTTAACATTTTATTTTTAAAAAATTAAACATATGACATGAATGACCAATAGCTTTCATAATATTCTTCCATTAATGCCATTTTTTAAATGATTAATTTCTGAGAAATTACCTTGACTACACTGGTGTCTACATTACTTATCTTAATTGTAAATTCAAGCTATCAAAATTGTATTCCCCAGTGGTATCTCAGTGATATTTATTGTTTGATCATATCTTGTTATCTTAATTTTATTTCATTATTTTCATGATAGCAAAAAAAATTAACTGATACATATTATTAAAAATAATATTAATTTTTATTGATGATATAAAAAAATACAAAAAAATAGAAGAAAAAGAATTTTTGGCTCTCAGAGTGAATTTTCTTTGAGAATTTTGGTCTTTTCCCAAAGTATAGCAAATAAATGATATTGATTAGTAATAGTAGTCGTAGGTAGTGGTGTCGGGAAATAAACCCAAACCGTGGCAACAGAAGATCCCCTGTTTTAACTAGGATATTAGTTGTAACTTTTTGTGACTTGTTTTTTGAAAAAATTACTAGTCATTTGTATAAATTAATTATCAAAAAAAATAAAAATTAATTGTTTAATGAACTTTATTAAATTTAAAGTGAATTTTAGGTTTCTCTTATCACAATAAAAGCAAAATAAAATATTGATTAAAAAATATGTATATTGAAAAAAAAGTTATCTCTATGTTGGAGCCTCGAAATTCCTCTATAATATTTGAAGCAGTGACCTGACATTACCTATTCTATTTCATGCATGAACTTGTATAATTGAATTAGATCACCTCTTTTTCTTCTTTACACCAGATTTGGAATGTTCAAAGCCTTCAATCTGGTTTCATACGGTTTGTTTCTAATTGTTAATATTGTTACAAAAAATTTCTTGATACCACTGATAGCATTGAAATACACTCCTTAACAAACTCATTTATGAATTTAACGATTTTGTAGTGTATCTGCAGTCAAAATCTTTTAGACACCCGATATCTGCCAATCAAATTTAAAAAGAATGTTTTTCCGTTACGTCCTCCTTATGACACGTGTTAATACCCTTGTCTTGACATGTCTCTACTTATTTAGTTACAATTTCACATTATTTAAACCACTAACTATTTGTTATAATTTTGGATTCCATTAAATAAACTCTTAACTAAACTTAATATAACTTAAATAATTTTACTTATTTCTTGGCTTAAATCCCTAAAGTCCAAAAGCGAGACTCTACAGCTGCTACTTGTTTTGAATAAACTTTATGTTTGGCGCCAATTTTTTCCTCAAATTATTATTATAAGCATTGAGATGTAGAACGGTAGAGTGAGGATAATATTTTAGTAGGGTTCAAACTGCTGAGTATTATTATCAGGGAATGAACTGAAATTTAATTAAAATTTATTTATTTTTAATATTTAATTAATATGTAATAAAATTTTTATAAATCCATGTCCAAAATTATTTAAGGCTATTGGGATGTAAAATTTTGAATTGGTCAATGGAGGCAAATAGCCAATTGACCTTAACAGAGAAAAGGTATTTGTGCCTAATGTCGATCTTGACCTTGCTAGCGTCATAAATTAAAAAATGAGAGCAACAAAAACTGTTGTCATATGCCAAGTCCAAGTGATGTGGTATTTCATTTGTAATCAGCTCATCAACCCGCTCCAATTTGGGCTCGCGTTTCAGTATTTTGGCGCCAGCTTGTTCGGCCAACTTAATCAAGTCTTGTTTATCAAAAACATTAAATTCTCCGTGAAAGTAAAGGTAACAATCTTCGAACAATTTTGGTGACTAGAAGAACCAGCATTAAAAATGATACAAACTAATTGTTCTCAGTTACTTGAGCTGATGCGTTCAGGCGGCCCTTGAACGGGCCATTTGAGTCGGGCATTTTCACCGAGCCTCTGGCTTCATAGTCATTTTCAGCCAGTAGAGCATTACTTTCAAAGCTGTCCTCCAGCCCTGTAGCAATAAAATTAGACAATAGCAGTTTTATTTAAGACAAATTGAAGGTCATCAGGACGTAACAGGAGAAAAATTTATTTAATGGAATCCAAAATTATAACAAATAGTTAGTGGTTTAAATAATGTGAAATTGTAACTAAATAAGTAGAGACATGTCATAAGGAGGACGTAACGGAAAACACTCTTTTTAAATTTGATTGGCAGGTATCGGGTGTCTTGAAGATTTTGACTGCAGATTATATCGTGCATTTAAACACACATAAAAATCTTACACATTAAATCATGAATACAAAACATTTTTTTTTTAGAAAGACAAAACTTTACTTTATTTTATTCTACTTTTTATATAATTTTTTTTTTTACATCACCCTTGCGGTGTTTATTGAATAAATAATAATTATAATAATAATTAATTGTAAGATTTTAGTTAAGTGCTTAAACCAAACAGCAAACTAATCTGTCAATTATTTAGACCTAATAAACAACATATACAGTAAAGATTTAAACAATAATGGGTGATGCGTTTAACTATGCTAACATGCCCCCTCCATCACAAAACCATATTCTCAGTCAGTCAGTAAGTGCTTAAATGAAGGAGTGTGTATCAATGGAAGCCTAAAAGAGAAGCCTAAATTTCACTTTTTATTAGGCTATAAAATCAAATATTTGGTGCTTTTATGTTTAGAATATTAATAAAGTTTTCTAAAACAATTGTCTATTCTTTAATTCTGTAGTGACATAATCAGACTATTAAAGAGAGAGGTGATCAAGAATTGTGCTCAAAGATACAACTTTTTCCTTTCACCTCCTTTTTTATTTTAATAAAGTGTTTTGCTAGTACTAAGCTTATCATTATCACACCTGACCTGTACTACAGAAGAATTTAATCTTGGAAAAGCTCCCAACCATCCCTCAGTTCCGAAAATGCAAAATAGCTAAATTTACATTTTAAATTAACAATCCAAATGCCCATTAAAATAGCCTTCATGTAGTTTATGGTCCTAGCGCATGTATTCGATGTGGTAAAAACAACATGTGTAACTTGAAGACAAAAAATCAGTCTTTGCTGAATAAATATTCTCATTTTTACCAGTATTGCTCATTTCTCTGGCAATTTGAATACCAAATTTAGACGCCAATCGGCCCATCTTGGCCTTCTCCTCATCCTTCATCCCACTGCCATATATTACAATTTTTTTTGTCTTCCCTTTCACCCTTTTGCTCACATAACTTGAGCTAATATCTACTTTTGGCGATGCTGTGGTTGCTTTGGCCACTGTTCTATTGAACAAAATCAAAAATTCTGGCTCACCACGCACAAAATCTTTTGCCAAAACACCAAAATCGTTTCTAATAGACTGGTCAGCGCCTTGTTCGAGCAAAAACTTGACCGATTCAAAGCGCTTGTTTAAAGCTGCTTCATGCAATGGTGTGTTGTTCTGGTAGCCACAAGCATTAATGTCCGCATTGTGCTCAATTAGCAATTTTATCATCTCTATATTATCTTTATTAACTGCTTCATGCTAAAAATTTAAATTTAATTAGGAAATATATCATGACAGATTTTACCAATGGTGTCCATCCAGCAAAGTCTTTTGCATTTATGTCAACCAAGGGCTCCAAGAGCATTTCTTTAAGCTTATCTAAATCATTCTTTTAGCAAAAATAAAATATTATCTATTAGAAATTAATTTTTTATCTATCTACATTCATGACAGCTAAATGCAGAGGTGTTTCGCCTTTGTCATTTTTTCGCACTCGTTTGGCCGACTGGGTTCTGGGCTTTTGAGAAGCCAGGGCCTCAGGCTCGGTCTGGGTTGACTTTCTGGCCCGGGTGGACTGGCTACGAGTGGCCACTTGACTACTGTTTGCTGGTTTGGCATTTTTCCGCGATCTGATCTTGGCTTGGGTTGAAGTTGATGTCTGGACTACTGGTTCTGGTAAGGCAAAGGTGTCTGATTCGCCATTTTTAGCATTAGGATTGAGCTCAATGTCTGGCAAGTTGTCAGAATTTTTTTGACTGACCATTCCGATTATTTGATTCACGTAGAGTATGGCCTCTTTGATCATTTTGTTCACATGAAGATCTTTTTGGTAAAAAGCAGCCTCGCAATTTGGACACTCATTGGACTTGGATATACATGCTCTAAAAAAAGTGTGAAAGACACTTCTAAAATGATTTAAATAGCCTTTACTTGCAAAGTAAGTGGTCACATACACCGGTGAAGTATGGTTCCAATGGTAGAGTATTGCTTTATTGACAAAAAAGTATTCATTTTTATTCTATTTTGGCAAATATTTACCAATTTATGCATTTGAACGATTCTTTTAGATGCCGGGCAGCCGCTAGAGTCTCAGGAAAGCTCTTGTCCATTTCATTAATTCATTAAAATAAATTTTAAATAGATAAGTTAATTGTCCTTTTTTTTCTTTTGTTAAATTAAATATTTTATTTTTTATTTTAATTTAAAATTAATTATTTAACAGAAAAATTTAAATTTGGAAAAAAAAATTGTCTTAATTATTGACCAATTTATCTGTTGAAAATTATTTTAAATTTTCTAATTAATTTAGAGATTTAAACCTTGAAAATAATTAATTTTTTAAAAAATCTCATTTAATTGTCTCAAGAAATTAATTAAAAAAGAAAAGCTTAATTAATTGAGTGCTAAAAACAGAAGCAAAGATAAAATTAGGCTAAATGAATTCTCGAACTGGATTAATGACCATTTCGGATGACCAAACTTTTCATTTGACCATGAATTGAAAAATACCAACCCAAAAAATCTTGCCATCTAGAAAATAAAGAAAGAGTATATTCTTTGCTGCTTTTCCAATAGATGGCAAATTTCTAAATTCAATTTATCAAGGCTTTGATACTACAAAATAAATTTTCTTGTTGAACAATCTGATCTGTAGATTGGTAATAGGTGAAATGGTTAGAATAGGTGACAGTTTCCATACCATACTCTACCATCACATGAAATGATCATTTTTTGACCATTGGATTCAACAACGGCATTGCTTGATTAGAAAAGAATTGGAACAAATCTATGGTGCACCGAGTTCTAAATTTTATTTGGCAAAATTTAACCAAATTTTTTACGCACTAGATTAACAAAAGATAAACCCAAAAAAAAAACGATTGCTCGAGTGAAAAAAATTTCTTTGGAACAAGTTCATGTTTGCTTTAAGCAACCAATTTGGGAGCCAAAATAAGCAATTTAATCTGGACAATAAAGTGTTCCAAATGGTATAATACAGTGAACCAATTATATTTGTTTATTAATTCCTTAAACATGGTTTTATTTGGTAAAAAAAAATATTTTTTTCCAAAATTTTGAATTGCCATTTATTTAAGCCAAAGTGGTAGTTTCAAAATTTATTCTCATAAATTTACAAATCAATATTTTTTTTAATTATGGCTGTTCCAGAATAGTTTAAATTTTATTATTTTTAAATATAATTTTTATTTTATCTTTTAGGGAAAAAACTTTAACTAGTCTTCAAATTTTAAGCTAGACTTTCCAAAAAGCATACATTTGAGATAACTCTCGGCAAGTCTGTGTTGAAAATTGGCAATAATTAAAACATTTTTGGTAAAATAAGATTCTAATTTTGAATGGACATTTATCAAAGTGGTAGATCCAAAATTAATTCGGATAAATTTATTTATCAGTCTTTTTTCTATTCATTGATACCAAGATACTACCAATGAATCATTTAGGGTGTCCAATTAACCTTTTTTTGTTGTCAAGATTTAATTACAAGCCAACATATTCAAATAAGAATACCAAAATGAATAATTTTTTTAAGTAGACATTTACTTCTATTATCTTTTATTACGTAACAATAAAAATATAAATTTTTAAAATTAAAACTTCTTATCATCTTAATTATGAATTAAACTAAATTATGAAAATTTTTATTTTTAATTGAAGTTAGCTAAAATAGAAAAACAAAAAGATGGATGAGACAAAAAAAGCTCCAATCGAGCTCAGTCTGTGCGCAGTGAAGGAGTTCTTGTGGACCAAAGGCGGCAAATGCAAATACTCAGAGCTGTTCGAGCACTTCCGCAGCTCAATTACCGAATCAGAGCATGGTAAAGCCATCATTGGCATTTTAATAGTCTAAATAAACTTTTTTCCAGATGAAAAGTTCCAAGAGTTTATATCCAACATAGCTGTAAAGAAATACGATGAGCCAAACGAAGAGTGGGTTATTCTGAAGAAAAAGTTCCAAGATCCGGCAAACGCGCACTCTGGCTTCTTTGCGAGCACTTTTCAAAAGACCAAGAACAACTTGTCCAAACTGTCCAATAAAGCATTCCAGAAAGACAAAGAAAACAAATTGAACATGTCGGAGAGCATCGAGAGCTCGCCAAAGCGAAGCAGCTCGCTCATGAGCCTTGCCAATGTGAACGCCGAGTCGCAAGATGCCGAGCCTGGTGCCAAGATCGGAGCATCCTTGTCAATGCAGTCACTGAACTCCACCATTGTGGACGAGCAGACCAAATCGGTAAAGGAACAAGCCAGAGAGCTGAACCGCAAGAACACCGAGTCCGAACTCAGACTACGGGCCAGGAACATGTCCGAATCGAAGCTTTCGCTTGCCAAAAGCACTCCCAGGGTCAACAAGCATGAAGAGGTTGAGTATTTCGACTTTTCTGATGTAAGACAATTAACAAGTCTAGTCTTTGTAATTAATTTGGTTAACCAAAGCCCCAAGCGCATGAAAAAGAGTGGATTTTGGTATGCTCAAGAGGCGATTACATGCAAATAGCCAAGTTGTTGTTCAAACAGCCCTATCTTGCTCAAAAGAAGGACCCCTTTAATGTAAATTATGGCAACAAATTTCATCTTATCTAAAATTTATTTTATTAATTTTTAAAAGGGCGTAATTTTTTATTAAAAAATTTTATACATTTTTAAAATTAATTTATTCTAATTTGCCAATGTATGCTTGGACAGTATGTAAGTGTGTTATGGCAAATAGAATTTTTAAGAGAGATATTTTATTTTTTTTAAAAAAAGACTGTGGTACATTGGGCTTGTAAATATGGCAATTTAGATTTGCTCAAGTTGGTCGCTTCAACGCTGGAAAATGACGCCAAGACCAATCCCAAAGCGATCAGAATCAATCATTTAATCAACAGCAGGACAGTAAGTTACATAGCTTGGTTAACGCAATATCAATGAGATAGGAGCATTCCTTGACTCAAATACACATTGGTTCTTGATGGCATATTTTGCCAAAGGCTTGAGCAATTTAGTTTCTGATAGTGGGTTTAGACAAGCGACAAGGAAAAGAATAATCTTTAACAGATCCAACTAAGGTGCTATAGCTTAGACGCCACTTTTTGTTAGACAGAATCTTGTTAAACAAGTTCAACCTCGAGCTACAATGCTCTTTGATTTCATCTATCATTTATTTAATAGATAATTTATTGTCAAATTTCATTAAGGTCATTTCTTTATTTTAAGTTAAAATAACAATCACCCTTTCTTTACCAAACAGACCAAAAAATGACACAAAAAGTTAGAATCAAAAGCATTTTAAGCTTTAAAATTATCAAATTATTACAGATTTTAGTCGGAATTTTCAACCATGCATCATGGAGGACTGAGGTTATCCTTTAATTAAGCAATTTTATTTAGTAATTATCAAAAGTATCAGGGGTTGTGAAGTTGGTTTCAATTCGATCATTTCAATTCAGAAAAACTTGAATAACTATTTTACTAAAAGAGATAATTTAGTTATATAAAATGCTCAATTAAAAGCAAATTTTCTTTATTCAGTAAAATAAGTCTGCAAAATACTCTGCAATTTTATGCATTTTGCACGTCATTAAAAAGTATTCAAATCAATTGTGCACTCACTTTGCAGAGTTTTTGCAGACATATATTTTCGTATTAAGCAAAGTTGCTTAAACATTAAGCAGTTTACAGAACTAAATTAGTAAAAAAGTTAATCAAATTTTTCTGAATTGAAAAGAACTTCACAGCCCCAAAGTATCAAAGATTAATCATAAAATTGTAAAGCTGATGAATAAGATTACAATCATGTCTCCAATTATTAGCTTTACTTCTTTTAGGAATATCATTAATAAATATACTAAATAGGATAGTGCGGTATGTACATTCTAATGAGCTCATGTACATACCGCATTATCCTATTACATATAAGGGACATATGTGCCTAGCGCTCCCATCAAGATCTTCGAATATTTTAGCTTTTTCCGAAGTTTCAAAAAGTTTAAATAGTAGTGCTTTAGCTGCAGGAGTGTTCGACTTCGACAGAGATGCCAACTTTTTTGTCTTATAATTTTTTTTTTCATTATTCACTCCTTGTGGAGCATAGGGTCATTACTTTTGATTTCCACTCAAGTCGATCTTTTGCCGTCACCCTGGCTTCTTCTTGGTGAGCTCTTTCGTGATTGTTGACCTCCATGTTACTGCTGGTCGTCCTACCTTACGTCGCCCTTGCGGTGTCCATTGAAGGGCCCTTTTTGGTATCCGTGTATCTTTCATTCTAAGTACATGTCCGAGCCATCGAAGCCTTTTGTTCTTGATGTATTGACTTAATGGCTCTGATTTTGTCATTCTGTATAGGTCAGCATTCGACAGTGTCTCAGGCCAGTGTATCCCGA
Source organism: Brachionus rotundiformis (assembly GCA_016802295.1). Lineage (NCBI taxonomy): Eukaryota > Metazoa > Rotifera > Eurotatoria > Ploima > Brachionidae > Brachionus > Brachionus rotundiformis. The sequence continues at coordinate 6,613,149 of JAESIW010000137.1, forward strand.
GAATCCTCGGCAGGCTTCCAGTGTCGAGTTCCAGGTGTTAAGGCTTTTTCTGTCAGATTCACTCATCCCCCAACATTCACTTCCGTACATCAATGTTGCTTTTACTAAACTGTTGTATAGTTTAAGCTTTGTTTCCTTGCTGTAGCTTTTTGATTTCCATGCTGGTCGGAGTCTAGACACTCTTTGCTTTAGCAAGTCTATTCTTAATGTGTGTTCCCAAAGTTGTACTGATAGTGCTACCTAGGTATGTGAATTCATTTACACACTCGATTTGTGTACCATCGATAGTGATCGGGGTATCCTTATAAAAAAAAATTAAATTTAAAGATTGACTAATAATAATAAATAAAAAAATTAATTTTGTTTTAAATTTTTCTACTCAATTATATTGCTTAGAATTATGTGAATATAAAATAATTTTTTTTCCAAGAGAGTAAGATAAATTAATTGATGTAATAGTTGATTGACAATTTATTTAATTTTTACAATTAAATAAAATTCAAACAGTCGGTAAGTTATTGGTGAAAAATGGAGCTTTGGGTCCTAATATTTCATTCCAAGGGCTACACATGTCTTCACATAGCGTACATGTACAACCACAGCGAACTTGTGCCATACTTAAAGACTTACGGTTTTTAAACTAATTAATAAATTGTAAATTGGCAAAAAATTTAATTAAAGGAGCCGAGCCACTTACTGACTACAATGGCAAAAATGGCATTGACTACAGCCACGCTCAGTCTCTTCTGGAGCATCATATTTTGGTCAACATGGACGACTCGCGGTCACCCGACGTCCTTAACGGTAGGTGCCACACCAACCAGATAAAGTCTCAATTATAGATAAATTTTAACATATAGATAAATTATTTAAGAAATTAAAATATTGTAATTTTTATGCCCCAATATGCACATAATGTTGCTTTGACCACATAAACTGACCTTACCAGCTTTTCTTTTATAGCTTAAAAAGTCCATTAGTTGCTAATTAATTTTGTTTTTAAATTTTAATTAAACCAAGACGCGAGCAACTTGGTGAAGCGAAGTAACTCGGCTTTGGTTGGCAAGGAAAAGGACAAAGTTTGACCATTTGAATTTATTTTATAATTGTAAGCTATCTTTGGTAAAGGACAGTGTGGGCTTTTGTTCAATGAAAGGCCTGGAGAGCAGAAAAGTGAGGCCCAAAATAGTGACTCTCAATTTGGCCGATTCGCCTCTGCGACGCAATCAGCAGATTTTGGCCCACTCTTCGCCAATGAACCCTGTTGACCAGCTAATGCCTCCGCCAAAGACTACGAGCATTCAAAAACCCAAGACCAATGCCAAAAATCAGTAGATCCTATAAACACCTATTAAATAATTAAACTTTTATCTCTTTTAGATTCGAAGATAATGAAACTCTGCACGAATCCAAAGAAAATATTTTTGTTTAAAATAAGCTTTGTTTATTTAATTAGTTTTTAAAAATAAATTGTATTCATATTTCTTTAATTATTATCTATTTATTTAATAAGCTAATTGTGTCAAAGTTGATGTTCAAATTTGGTTTTAAGCTACTGGCTATTCAGAGTCTAAGATGTTCAAGATGAGGTCTGTCACAGATTTGGCATCACAAATATTTTTCATTATTTAATAATAGATAATTTATTTTGAAAAATATATTTTTCTACCAAATATAATCATGCATTCAATAGTTATACAGAATTAATAAGATAAAATTGTTTTTTTTCTTGAGTTTATCTTTTGTTAATCTAGTATGTAAAAAATTTGGTTAGATTTTGCCAAATTAAATTTAGAACTCGGTGCATTTAGAAATTTGCCATTTATTGGAAAAGCATTGGATTGGTGTTTTTCAATTGGTCAAATGAAAAGTTTGGTCATTCGAAATGTCCGAAAATTTTAAATAATTTTCAACTTAATAATAAATTGGTCAATAATTAAGACAATTTTTTTTTCCTGATTTAAATTTTTTCTCTTAAATAATTAATTTTAAATTAAAATAAAAAATAAAATATTTAATTTAACAAAAGAATAAAAAAGGACAATTAACTTATCTATTTAAAATTTATTTTAATGAATTAATGAAATGGACAAGAGCTTTCCTGAGACTCTAGCGGCTGCCCGGCATCTAAAAGAATCGTTCAAATGCATAAATTGGTAAATATTTGCCAAAATAGAATAAAAATGAATACTTTTTTGTCAATAAAGCAATACTCTACCATTGGAACCATACTTCATATTATTTCTTACATGTGGTATCTTCTATCTAATTAAATAAATTTATCAAAAACATTTATTTTTTTCTCTAAATAGCTTCTAGTTCAAATTAATTTAAATTAAAAAATATTCTCCTAATTAAAATCATCATCTCACCTGTGAAAATAAAAAATTTTTCTCATTTTTTTAGTTTATAGTTTTATTTCCGTGACTATTTATCTAAAGTAAATATCTATTTTTAATAATGTCAATGAATGAAAGTGGCCAGTCGTGTTTGTTCAGATGTCTTGGCCATTTGGATCAAACACGAGCTTCTCGAAGACGCTCAGCTAAAGATTGTGCTCGATACCAAATTGGGTGGTCAAGACCTACTTGGATTAAGAGGCGTGGAGCTAATCATGGACAAATATTGGCCATGTACTTGCACAGATATGTCCAAAATGACAAAAATTATATTTGTTTTAAACTGTAGCTCCTAATCCCGCACTTAACCAAGCGATTAGATAATAGCCAAGAATTTTGTTAGCTTGAGATAAACAAGGAAACAATTTTAATTACTTTTATTCAAATTAAAGGCCTTGATCAAGACGTCAGTCCAATTTCCGCTTAGGATTTCAAGCTCTATTAAAAACCTTGCCAAAAGTGTCACCAAACGAGCCTAAGTTTATGATGCATGAAAGATAAATTGCTTAAATTTATAGATAAATGGCTATAATAGATAGAAAGATAGATAGATTAGTTCAAGATATGTGTAAATAGGTTAAGCCAAGATTTAGCATTGGGCTAATTAATTCAAATGAAGTTAGACTTTAGATCAATTTGGAGTTATGCAAAGCATTTTTGGCTTGTTGGTACCTTGGTTAATTATTTCCACTTCAAAGTCTGAAATTAATCATAATTTTGGTTTGAAATTAAATTATTATTCTAATTTCTAAAAATCTCAGGTAGACCTTTTTTTCACCAAATGTTAAACCGGTGACTCAGCAAATAAATAATCAAGCAAACTTTGGCAAAGTTTATTCTTTATAATTTTTAGAATTCAAGAATAGATTTTTTTATTTAAATTTAAAACATAGTCAGATAAAAATAGATAATAATTTTTATTATTCAAATACATGAGGTACCATGCACATGGTCGAGCTAGCTAATCGATTTAGTTGAACCATGCTCAAGTTTGCACACCTCATTTGCTCAATTGTAGTAACATGAATGGTTATTCTCGCCCTACATATTTATAGAATATGTATGTCAAGACAATTAAGATATCTCCTTGTAAAATTAGTGTGATACAAATTTTGAAATATTTAAACTATTTTTGCAAAGGTATCAAATCTAATAGTAGTTGTTCGTCTCCTTTATTGATACCTTTTGGAGACAAGACTGTAATTTATTTCAGTACGGAACCATTCAGTTAGGAAAAAACGATGTCTAACACACACTGATCAGGTTAACCTTTTCCAGTCCATTGACTAATTTGTACATTTCAATCAAGTCCCTTCTTACTCTTCTTTTACTCAACCTTGTCAAAACCACTTTAGTCGGCCTCAATTTAAAAGTTAAAATATTTTTTTAACATTAAAATTGTCCACTGTGTACGACAGAGGCGTTGTAAGACTCATCTCCTTGCTTAAACGTCCGACCTTGTGCTTGTATTCCAAATTCAGTCTCAGATTTAATGAAGGAATTTTTTATATTAAGATCCTTGAGGTAGAAAATATTATTAATTATTTATTTATTTGTACCGAGCTAAAATGGTTTAATAAAAAATTTTAAAAAATTTTATTGTAACAGGAATTGACAGGCAAATCATGATTAAATTATATTTGAGGTTTTAGCTGAAAGAGAAGAAATAGTTAGGTAGCAATTACACAATGAAGTCCGGTATTCGAGATATCTTGATCCGAAGCCTGGTTTACATTCTTCAACCAGTTTGACCACTAATGGAACAGAATTACTTAGTCCAGTCCTCACATATCTCTCACTCAATTCAACCAGTCGATTTGAGATGTTAGTAGTTTAAGTTTATTAGAGGCCTCGTGATGTAAAATGTTAGTGGCAGTATCATAATTTAGTTTAAGTATAGACATAGATCTAACGGCAGAGAATTGGATAACCTGTAATTTTGTCATAAGTTAGGCGAGCTGTGCATGCGTGAACGTGAATGTAACAAATGTGTTAGTAAATGAATGACTTGAGAACCGAGGGATCTGATTGGTCATCATCCATAACGGTTGCGATTTTAGCCCATTACTCCAACAGCGACTGATTTTGTGTCTTATCGCAATTTTTTCATCACCATTTAGCACAATGCTCTCTCCTGCTTTAGTAAAAAGCTAATTTATGATTATTAAGGTCAAAATTTATAAATAAAAATTTAAATTAAAAAATAAACCATTTAAGTGAAGTATTATTTATATTTCCTTTTAAAAAGTAAAAATAATTTAAAACCGAGGCATAATTTGGCCAATTTTGCTATGTGTTTGACCTTGTTGGCACAACTTTCAATCCTGTGACAACTCCTAATCTTTTATTTGTTGTATAATATTTAAATTAAAACAAATCCAAACAATAAGTTAACAAATTGCTTTCTATTTTGTTCTAAAAAAAGTTAAGTTTGTTCAAAGGCCAGCCAATTGGCTTGGCTAATTATTCTCTCATATATGGAATTGAATTAAATTAGAAAAAAATTCAAATTAATTAAATTTAGAAATAGTTTAATGAACCAATAAGTTTTGTTGTAAGACAATGGTTGTGGAGTACACGGAGTTCAAGCATTGTTTTGGGGTAAGAAACACTTGACCAAAGTGAAAAAGTGACACCTAAAGAGACTTATTTTTACCCAAGGGTCCGAGTGGTTTCGAAGAGCTCAAGAAGTATATGCGCATTGGCAACGATTTTTGCAAAGACCTTGCCAGTGTGCTGACAGAGCGGGCCGACAGCGAGCTGGCCTACGCCAAGAACTTGAACAAGTCGAGCCTCCGACTGCAGAAGCTGGCCAAGGACTTTCACGGCAACTTGTCGGACGCCTGGCTCCAAGTATCGCTGCAGTTCGACGCCGAGGCCGAAATGCACCGCTCGCTAGGCAACACTCTGCACGAGGAAGTGGTCAAGCCCATCAAAATCCTCGTCGACAACAACAACAAGTCCCGCAAGCCCATCGAGCTCAAGGTCGACAAAGCAGTCCGCAATTACGCGGACAAAAAGGCCGAAGACTACAAGGTCAGTTCAGCAGACCATTTTTTTGTCTTATTAATAAAATTAAAATTTGCTTCCTTTTTTATTTAAAATTAACTATTGATCAATTTTGTTATCTCTTTAAAATATCAAGAACTTGTATCTCCTGACAGTTTTATATACCATTTTGTAGAGAATTTTCTTCTGATTAAAATGAGCTATAATAATGCTAGTACCAACTAGGCACTTGATCTGAATTAAAGCTTTTTTGTATGTCTCCTCTTGATACTTCATTTCAAAGTTGATTCTGGAAATTGTGGTTGCAATTGTGGTACTACTTGTACACTTTAAGTGTGGTTAAGGCCGTAGGACTTTTTTCTGTCTGATCCAGTACCAGTACCACTTGAAAAAATAGCAATAAATAAGACTATTGTTAGCAGAAAGATGCCCGAGCTTGGTCAAATGGGTCTGGTTGGGTATTTTGGTGAGAAAAGGACAAGAGTGTGTTTGGGCTGGTCATGACATTTAGCATGGCTATGATACTTGAACATGGTTTATTTGAAGACCTAGCTGTGCAACTAGAATTCTGATTGGGACTTCTGATAGTGCTCTGGTACACAAAATGTTCCAGTACCACTTCTACATAATAAAATTAAACAAAAAAAAATTATTAAGCAAAACAATGGTCTTTTGGTTAAAATTCTCTTTTATTATCTATTTAATGATTAAAATAAATTAAATTTGTTCAATTAAGTACCGGTCACGGTGTTTTCAACTGGTGAAAGAGATAGAAAAGTCGATGTACAGTTTGGACGAGGCGCAGAAAGGCGTGGCGGGCAGACCGCCGAATACCAAGGACATACAAAAGCTCGAGTGTCAGATAGCCAAGTCGCGCGAGCAGTTGGAAAAATCGGAGAGCAAATTTCACAAGGCTTGCTCGGCATTCGAGCTGGCCAGACAAGACTGGAAGCTGGAGACAATGGACGCGTGCAGCCAAATGCAGCTGATTGAGCTGGACCGACTGAGCCAATTGGAACAATTCATCAAGAAAATAGCCATACAAATGGGTTTGATGTCGAAAAAAAGGCTCAAAATTAGCGATGTATACCAAAGTTTGGATCTAAATGTACAGCAAGATATAGGCTTGGCATGCAAGAAGTATGGCACTGGTGGCAATGAGACAGATATGCATTTGTACGACATTTATGCCGAGAATACCAAGAACATGATGAACAAGGACCGTAGGATAGAGAACTTGACCAAATGGGCCGACATGTTCAGAACAGATGTCAAAGCGCAGCTTAAGTCACGCGAGGGTCTCGAAAAGGTCAAGCTTTTTTCCAAAGAAAACCCCAACTTTAACAGCAACGAGGCCGACGTAGATCTCAAGCTCGAGTCGGTCCGTTTGCTGCAAATTTTGTACCAAGCTAGCTTGTTCAAGATAGAGTACGCACTGGCCGAGCTGAGCGACCAGGCCAAGCCGGACAGCGACCTATTGAGCCGCATGAACACCACCTATGACCGTCAAGCAGTGCCTTGTACCACTCTCAAGCTCGCCGAAGACAACTTAAGTGTCAACACACTCACTGTCGCTTCGGCGCCCTCGCCCACCCTTTCCCCCGGTAATGTTCAAACACCTATAAGAATGCCCATGCCTTGCTTTGATAGCAATTACACAAGTGGCGCAGAGTCGGTTGTGTCGACCAATTTGTCGTCCTCGTCGACTCTGTCCTCTTCATCGTCTTCTTTGACAAATAACCGGCATTCTTGTATACTAACTGCTCCTGCACAGTTTGATAGACCATCGCATGCTTACTACACGACTAATATCGGCCTGAAAAACGCCGACTCTTTGCAGCTTAATACTTATGATTCAATTAATAAAATAGTTGAAAATCAGTATAACAACAGCAATCGGTCTCTGTCAGATGGTAACTATTCTATCTTATTACTAGTTGTTTGATAGTTCTGTTTCTAACTGGACTTAAAAAGTTTAACTGATTACTCAACAGCCTCAGTGCATGTCTGTTGGCATTCTACATGACGTACATGACCAAACCTTTTAGATCATCTTTGGCGTATCTTTATAGCTCAGGGTTTGGCACTGTAAAGTCTGAGTTTTATACTTTAGGGATTTAAGCCAAGAAATAATTAAACAATTTAATTTAGTTAAAAGTTTATTAAATGGAATCCGAAATTATAACAATTAAGTAGTGGATTAAATAGTAGCGAAACCAGCTACAGACTATATAAGTTGAACGCTAAAAATATAAGTTGATCATTTAATAAATCATAAAAATTTAAGTTAATTCCATATTTAATTTGATTTGGGCAAAAACAAACATAATTGAATCAGCTAGACCACGATTTTCTTCGATAAATAAGTGATCGATTATTGCTAATGAAGTCTTCGAACTATAGTCTATAACAATAATATAAGTATTTTTCTCCACATTATTAAGTTGCTTGCAAAAGGAGGTATTTATCTGATCGAACTTTTTATAATTACCGCGAAGGAAAGTCATATCCCAGCATACTGAACTGTTCTTTAATTGCTTTAAGAAGAATATCTTGGGTTTCATGTACAGTTGTTCAACCATCTCTAAAGTTTCTAACAGAGGTATCTAACAGCGGAAAATTTCTTGGTTCCCAGTGCTCTTTTAACTAATAAATTTTGTCTCATGTCTATCATATTAATTTGATTGATTAAATCAGTTAATAAAAAGCAAATTATCTCTTTTATTTATTTTTTAAAAAGACTAAATAACATATATGCTTTTATTGCAAGACAAAAAGCTGTGTGTGCATGCAGCCGATTTAACGCTTTTGGGGAAAAGTGCAAAATAAAGTTAACTTTTGTTCAGCTTTTATATTTTATTAAACAACTTATGCGTTCTTGGTAAAAATTAAGAAATAATTTCAATTTTGACATTTAAGATGACGACTCGGACTGGGATGACGAGCCAGCCAAGACAATAAGCAAATGCATGGCCAAGTTCGATTTTAAATCGACCCGTGATGACGAAATAACCATTCAAGCTGGTGACCAAATTGAAATTTTGGAGAAAAGAGATGATGGATGGTGGCGTGGCAAACTAAATGATAAAATTGGTTTATTCCCTAGCACATATGTCAGCCAAATAACATAATGACAATAAAAGATAATTTTTTTTAATTTATTTTTTTTATTTATTTTTGGTCAATGCCTCGGCTCGAGGTCTTTAAATTTTTGAACAGTATTATTTAATAAATATAAATATTTTAATAATTAAATCACTGTTAATTGATCAATGGCCTTAATTAGTCATTGAGTTAATTTACTTGTCCACCTAGAATTTAACTGTAAACTAAGATGTCTAATTTGCACAAAAAAGTCCTAACTGGTAATCCAGGCATTGGCGGTCTTCCTCCACGTGCACCCCACGACCATTCAAAAAGGCCCAAGAACAAACGAGATTACACGCCTTTGCCATGGACGGGCTATTTCGATCGCTCAGTGGACATTGAGACTGCTCAAGGCAAAAACAAGTTTAAGGTGTACATCAAGGGAAGCACTGGTCCGGTGATATTTCTCCTGCATGGTGGGGGATTTTCGGCTCTCACCTGGAGTTTGCTATCTTCAGTATTAACTAGTCAAATTGAATGCCAGTGTTACGGGTTGGACATACGTGGACATGGTGACACTCATACTGAGAACGACGAGGACTTGTCAATTGAAACAATGTCCAGGTCAGTGGTCTCAAAAAAATAATGATGATTAATTATAAAAAATTGAATAGGCCAATAATTAACTCTTAAGCCATTCATTAGAAATGAACTAAATATTTATTAATTAGAGTTAAATATAATTAAATTTTTAATTTTATTCAAAATATTTCAAAATGTCTTTTGGGCTCTTTTTTGCCAAAATGACACCATATTTTTGATAAAAAGTTCTTTATTCCTAGAATTGTTGATTCGAGCCTTCAACAAATTAATTTAGGTTCGAATCTACCATTCTACAATCTCATCTATAGATTGAACTGTATTTTTCATGTTGGTATCTGATAATGAGCTTAAATTGAAAAAAATCCTCTTAAAATGCTAATTAAATATTTAAAAAAGTAGCTCTATCATCATTTTCTTTGGTTTTCCTGAATTTTGAACATTTTTAAGCCATTCTATTTGCTCAATCAAGTGTACCAGCTCTTTTACACCAAGTTTTTCTAGTTAACCTATGTTTTATCAAAAATCTTTATTTTAGTTATTGAACGTTCTGAAGTTCTTAAAAAGGAGTTAAGTGATAAATGAAAGATTTGTAAGCATCTCGAAACTTCAGAGTTACATGACAAGTATAATTCTTCCTTATATTTGAGCATTAGTTGAGGCTGTGAAGTTCCTCTCTATAGGATCGTTTCAATTCAGAAAAACTTGAATAATTTTTTTACTATAAGGAATAATTTAGTTCTGTAAAATGCTTGATCTTAAAGCATATTTGCTTAATGCAATGAAATAACTCTGCGAGGTTTCTGCATTTTGCACACAATCAAAAAGTATTCTCAAAAACTATCTGACTGACAGAAACTTAACAACCCTGTATTAGTTTAAGAAAATGAAATAGTAATAATTCAATGTAAAACATAACTTAGACTAAAAAAATTATTTGAAATGAGCACATTTTTTCGACCTTGACCTTTAAGACAAACAGCTTCTTCTATTATTTTTGTGAATGGCTATTTTAAAAATATTCTGTCATGTCAAGGTCATTTGAAATTAAAATTCCAATTTTGCTCCCAGTCATCTGATTTGCTCATTGCCAATTTAAAATTAATTTTAAAGAGACGTTAAAGAAGTGATTGAGACTATTTGGAGAGATGATTGTCCACCAATTGTTCTAGTTGGTCACTCGATGGGCGGAGCTCTGGCTGTGCACGTGTCTCATGCAGGTTATGTCAAAAATTTGGCAGCACTGGTGGTCATAGATGTGGTTGAGGGCAGTGCAATGGAAGCCTTGAGCGGAATGCAGACATTCCTACAAGGCCGGCCTAAATTTTTCAATTCAGTCGAACAAGCCATCGAATACAAGTGAGAGATAGCTGTCATTTAAAATTGTCTTAATGCTTTAATGACTTAAGTGTACGCATAGGTGCCATAAGAAACGTGGAGTCAGCTCGCGTGTCCATAGTCGGCCAGCTGAAGAAAGTGGCCAGGACTTCTGAAGTGGCAGAGACAGATGTACTAGTTGGCAGCCAATCTCACGAGGTTATGAACACAGAAATTCTGGAAGAAGATGAAGAAAGTGAGAGTGCTGGTGTGGCGCGTGAGCCAGAGGTGCACGAGTTTGCCCGACCAGACTCGGTAAGATTAAACTAAAGAAAGAAACCATTTTTAATTTGACCAATGTAAGTCTGAGCGGTACGAGTGGAGAATAGACTTGGCCAAGACAGAAAAGTTCTGGAAGGACTGGTTCAGAGGCTTGTCTTCCATGTTCTTGAATGTTCATGTACCAAAGTTGCTATTGCTCGCTGGCGTGGACAGACTGGACAAGGATTTGATGGTCGGTCAGATGCAGGGAAAATTTCAAATGCAAATCCTGCCTCTTTGTGGACACGCGGTCCACGAAGACGCTCCAGATGAAGTTGCTGACGCGCTGGCTAATTTCATTTTGAGGCACAAATTTACCAACGCTCTAGACGAGATCAAACCTCCAAGACTCTCATGTTAAATTAATTTCTCTATACATCATTTAGAATGACTCAATTTTTACTCATTTAATTTTTTACAATTTTAAATTAATAAAAACTAATAATATTTATTTAATTAGAGTTAATAAAGTAATTTAGACTTTTTATAATCAATTTCTTAATTCTCTTTTTAATTATAAATATTAATTTCGAGAATAATACTTTTTTCATTAAGAAAAGATCATACAATAGGTTTTTGACCAATTTATATCAACCTTGTTAAAATAACACCAATCACTATTTTGATTAAGTCACTAAGTCTGATGCACACAGAAATGACCTAAATGAAAACTAAAACTGGACCAAAAGATAGCTTATTAATCTAAATAAAGGTAAGTTCAAAGTTTTACACGTCATTAATCAACGGTCCTCGTAATGAATACAACATAATCAGTACCAAACAAGAGAAAGACTTAGGTATCACTATATCTGAAGGCTTAAAGTGATCAACTAGCATTAATTCTTCAATTAAAAAAGCGAATAATGTTCTTGGAATGATAAAACGATCATTCTAATTTCACAATAAGGTCAATTTGTCAGACCTCATTTTTAGTATGGAGTTACAATTTGGAAACCTTAGTTGAAGAAAGACAAAAAGACAAAAACGCAATTAAGATCACATGAATTCCAGATAGAAAAAGAGGGCATTAAGCGTTCGGAATAATCTACCAAAAGAAGAAGTCCAATCAAATGGGGCATTAGGAAATTTGGAACAGAAAACAAAAACAAAATATCAAAAATGCCAAAGCTCAAGTTCAGAAGCAGTAAATTATATTCCGTGAATTGAAGCACTTGGTACATCCTTTGTACCACCAATATTATGATTCTGCAAAACTCTGCAATAAGTCTGCGTAACTCAAAACAAAAGGATGTACCAGGTGTTTCAACTTAGAGAGTATGATTTGCTTCTTCTGAACTTGAGCTTTGGCATTTTTGATATTTTGTTTTTGTTTTCAAAAACAAGTGTAAGAATCTGAAAATGAACACAATAATCACCTTAAAGCTGCCTTACTGATGCTCTATAATGCAGATAACTTGCATGCGAAAATTTAAATTCAAATATTTATTTATTTATTTTAATATTTTAATTATGAATTTCTTTAAATATATTAATATTCTGAAAATAAGAATAATGAATGACATTATAATTAATTTGTAATAGTGTTTAATTAATTTTTTGCCAATAATTATTATTATTCAAAAAGATTAAGGAAAGATACGAAAGCCAGAGCTTTATTACAGCCATTTCAAATCGTTTTAAAGTTTTGAAATGTACTAACATTTTGTTTTGAGTTTTTGAGATAAAATGTGTATGTAAAAAACACTTAAATGCCATAAGTTAAAAACTGATAGCATTTAAGGAGACTTATATAGCAGTTAATTGACACCCTTTTTGACCACTCCTCCTACTATTTATAATGCTATAAAAGATGAGACTTTTTTTCTGCAGATTTTCACTATAATAATTAATGTAGCATAAAAAGCTACAGCAAGCGAGCTTGTGACTTACTCGGAAGCCATCTATGGTAGCTAATCGCGCAAAAATCGAGAGATAAATTAAGGAACTACAATGAAAGTAACATAGACGAAACTGACATCAATTTATTGAGACTTTACATATATTACATAAGATTATACAGAACATTACAGATAAATAAAAAGATAAATAGAAAATGGCTCCGTATCAAAACAGCAATTATCAAAATAGCTATTATTAAAACCGCTAATTTTTTTTTAGCTATTTTTTTCCGCTAATTGTTAAATTAAATTTGCAATTATCAAAATAGCTACAAACAAAAGTTTCAAAAAATCTTTCAATTAAATAAAAATTTTATTGTGATTTATTTTATTAGTAATAAGTAAATGATAATTGATAATTTTTCTAATAATTAAGAGTATGTTGAATAAACATCCATTGGTCTATTCTTTGGTATATTCGCTAATAAAGGAACAAAAAAGAACAGAAAATGAACTTGTTAGATTAAAAACTGGAGTAATTTATAAAAGAAAGCCAAAATATTTATTGCTAGACGAACGTATCCAAAATATAATCAAAGAATATGATTCGTTCGATAAAGAAAAAACTTTAATTAGTTTATTTTTAAAATATTAATATTAGGGATGATTTTTATGATTTTTATTGGATTTTTATTTAATTTGACTAAAAAAATAAATTAGCTATTTTAATTTAATTAATTTTTGTTTATAGCTATTTTTAATTGGCATTTAGCGATATTTAATTTAGCCAATTTGATTAAAATAAAAATCTCAGGTAAATTTTTAGCTATTTCGATAATTGCTATTTTAATACGCTCCCATAGAAAATAATTTACAGAGACTATGGTTAAAAATTTAAATATAGATAGAAAATTTCGAATATAAAGTTACAAGATTGTATAAAAAGAAAGTTATGTAAATACAACATGCAAATTTGCACATACATTTAAATTCTGCATCTCTGCAAAATGCACTTGTACAAAATTTGTCCGAATTTAAATTATGATAAATTTGCAGAGTTATGCCTGAATGTTTTTGAACAGTAAGAGACAAAATTACCACTTTGACTCATTTTCAAGCTTATGATATAATATTTTAATAAAACATAAACATTAATTAAATTAACATATAAAATAATCATTGCCGGCACCGATTGATGCCAGAAAAGATTTAAATTGACCAAGTCAGAGTGATTTTGATGGCACGATTTCAGCCCTTTTTAATAAAATTTAATTGACTCTTTATTAAATAATTTAATTACAAAAAAGACATAAAATTTGCTGCATGTGCTTTTAATGGAAAACAACAAACTCTAATTAAAAGCACCAATTTTCAAACAAAAATCCAAATGCTCATTTCAAAATGGCTCTAAATCTACAAGAAACCGAACTAATCTCAACATTTGACTATGGTATATCACTTGGAGACGTGATCGCAGGTAAGCAATGACCAAATTTTGCCTAAATATCACCAAAACTAACTTAAATGTGCTCAATTCAGGCTCGGAGAATATCTGGTGCGTCAACTCAAAGGACAACAGTCTAGCCATCAAAAGCAGCCGCGAGGTCGCACAAACATCGCTGCCCTACCACGACTTTGGCATTTTGTCCCATGTAGGCCAGCGAATATACTTTGGCAAATAAGAAGTTTAATTTGTTTTGTTTTATAAAGGAAAAATTTAGCATCATCACTGGCACTGACTTTGAATACAACAAACAGAGATACCTGGTCTTGTCCATTGAGGTATCTGGTCCGAATCAAAGAAACTTGTTGAGCATCTTCAAGCTATCTGTGTCCAAAGTAACATGCTCGTTTCAGGTGCCTTGCAAAGTGACCCACTTACAAGTGTTGGTCAAAAATGTTCATTACATTGAGACAAGCAAGAATGCGAGTTTTATTGGCAACTTTGAAGTAAGCTGTCTGGCTGCGTGTGCTGGTGGTGCTGTTCAGATATTTGACATAACGCCGAGCGAGCTCTACGAGCTGAACTCGAGCGAATGTGAGCCTTTGCAGGTCTACTGGGTGGACAATAGTGATGAGTTGGTAAACGAGGACATTGACCGCGGAAAACAAATCGCGCTCAACCAGTCCAAGATTTTTGCTTTTTTCATCAATCGCAACTCGTTTAACAAAAATAATTTTGACTATGTGATGGCTAATGATCAGGCTACAGCCTCTTTACCAACTGAATTGGTAAAAGTGACCAGTCTTAAGTATGAAAAGCAAATTGATTCAGTTCTAATTGGCTTCAACTTTGGCTGTTTTCAAATATGGAGCATGAAAACATTGTCCATTGAGTAAATTATTTTTATCTTGTTATGTTTTATTAAATCAGCTTTATATATTAATTTCATTTATTTAACATAAATTTAATAAGTTCCTCAAGATTATTTTATTATAAATTTTATTTTAGCGACATTTCTAGTATTTTGTTCTCTTATGGTAGCTTAAATCAAGACCACTGACCAAATTTGGAATGATAAGCTTAGAATTCGTTTAAACACTTTAATATTAATAATTTATTTTATTAAAAAAAAATAAAATAAAAAGCCAAAATATAACTAATTAATTGAAATTTAAATAGAAAAAATGTATGTAACCGGTTTATAATAAAACAATATTTAATCTTTAAAAGCTTTATTTAAATAAATGAACGTTCTGAAGTTCTAAGAATGGAATTCTTATTTATACCTAAATGATCGTGCTATTAACACGAGCTTATAATTAAGACAAGATGTGAGCATTGTGGTATTTCATATATGTTGATTTCTGTATTTTTTATCCAGGGTATGTGGAACTGAATTTTTTAATAGCATGTGTTTTTTTTATATTAATTTCTGAGAATGAATTTAAACAAGGAAAAGAATAGTCTAAAATTGATCCTAAATTGTGTGAATGATAAGCTTAGTATTTGGTTAAACACTTTCAAATTCAATAAAAGTCTGATAATGTACTATACAACGGTCTAGGTTTTCGCCATTGGCCTGGGTCCAACATTTTTCAAAAAATAAACTCTCCTTCTTGTTTTGTAACGAACACGCTCATTCACCCTTGACCTTTGAGGCAAGCAACTTTTCTTAGCTAAATTTTTATTGGTTATTTTTTTTGAATGTCTAAATGTCAAGGTCATTTAAAACTAAAATTCAAATCTTTGTTTCTAATAAAGAACCGATTTAAATAAATAAAAATTTAAGATAAATTTAAAAATAATTATACTAAATTGATGTAGATCGAGTAGTGGCTATGGTGAAAATAGCAAGCCAGTGGTGGGATTTTCTCTTCTGCAGCCTCAGAACGATCCCCAAAAGTGTGTCTACTTAATTGTAGCGCATAGTCGATCTCTTAAAGAAGCTGGTTGCCATGACAAAAAAGCCCAAAAGGAGACGACCAACTTGGACGAGACCAGCGATGAAAATCAATCAAGCAATGAGTTTGAGATTGATGACGATGACGATGAGTCCGAGTCAAGCCTTATGCTCATGTACCAGCTTATGTACGACAAATGTGTGAACATATTTCTCAATCAGAACGAGTCGTACATGCTCTATGAGGTAATAATGGCACTTGACCACAATTCACAGTTCAAATGCATTAATTTAAGGGCATAAATCACTGTGGAGTGGTATTTGACCACGAGTTTTGCTTGGACACGCTCAAATGCGTCAAAACAAATTATTCCAGTGAGCTTAGCAAAGAGTTCTCAACAACTCTGAGCGAGTTATTTACCAATGAGCAAATAGACAGCTCCAATTCAAAGATAATTTCCATACAGACCACTAGTGTCAGCAATAACAGACTACAATTGGACATGGCGTGCATCATTTGGGCTCTGGCGGACAAAAAGAGCGCTTCGTCGGACAACTTTTTCCTGTCTGTGTTCAATTTGAACAATTGGTACATGCAATGCATGCCGTCCAAGATGGGACCAATGGCGGACAATTGTCCGTCAAGAAAAAATGCCTACTTCACCAACTACACTCTGTCTATTAATTGTGAACTAGATGCTATAAAGTTTATTTCGCTGGTGGATACCAAGATTCGCAAGGTCAAGAACCAGAACAACTTGAGCTTGGGCAACTCGCTGAGAGAACTGTTGGTAAATGCGTGCAACGCAATGTACGAGTGTGATGACACAATTGGATATGACATGGACGAAGAGACGTATCTGTCAATGAGTTTTGGTAAGAAAAAAGATTGGAAATTTTCGCCCTATTAATATTTTTTGTCAAGATTTAATGATGCTTACCCCATTTACCTTGACCAAGCTGAGCATCAAGCCCATAGAGCATCAGGTTTGCTCAAAAATAAAAAAAAAAAACTATTTTAATAAAATTTTATTAATTAACTATTTAAAAAAAGATTCATCAGTTTATCAGTCAGCAGGACGATTTGATTCATTACCCGGAAAAAGTGTTTTATCTATTGAGCAGATACAATTTGATTGATAAATTTGTAACCAATGAGTCGCAGGTAAGTTTATTTTAAGTTTTGTTTAAATGACCAGCAGAGGTATCTTTCTGGTACACTCTATCTCGTATCTGTTGTGATCCGCCTTTAATAGGCCTGTTCCATAACCAGAGGTAATCAGGGGCTTAATTGAGGATTGATTAATTAATTAAGGGAAAAAAGTCTTTTTGTAATATTAAATACTAACTGCAGAAAAGCACATGCAACATTAAGTATTTTTTTATTTTTTTCTATTAAATATATAATTGAGAGGAATACGCCAGGATTCGTCCGAATGGCACTAGCCTTCGTTTAAACCCTCCAGTTTGAAACCTTTTTAGGTTTTTACAAAATTAGATTAAGTTAAAAGTTGAATTTTACAAAAAAAGTAAAATTAATTGAAACAAATTGCAACATTAAGTACTAAAGAAAATCTCAGGTTCGTATACTTGTGTTCATGGCTACTTATACTTTCGTCTGATTGAGTAAATTTACAGAATTTAGTTCTCAGATGTGAGGAATATTTTTGTTTTGAACACTTAAGCTATTAAATCAATCTTTAAGATCCTCTTAATTCGGGATAAGCCTCGTCGCTCTTCTCGACTCGTTATGTGTTTTATGATATTAATTTCTGAGAATGAATTTAAACAAGGAAAAGAATAGTCTAAAATTGATTCTAAATTGTGTGAATGATAAGCTTAGTATTTGGTTAAACACTTTCAAAATCAATAAAAGTCTGATAATGTGACTATACAACGGTCTAGGTTTTCGCCATTGGCCTGGATCCAACTTTTTTCAAAAATTAAACTCTCCTTTTCGCACTCTACTTTTTGTTTTGTAACGAACACGCTAATTCACCCTTGACCTTTGAGGCAAACAACTTTTTCTATTTAACTTTTTGCTGTGAACTAAAAAATTTTAGAACCTTGAAGTGAAGGTCATTTGAAACTAAAATTCGAATTTTTACTTTTTTGATAATTTCCTATTGAATTTAGTTATCAAGAGACAAATATTTATAGATAGTTCTAAAAGATATTATTTAGGCAAAATTTATTCCAATATTCAACTACTTGCTGGAAACATCTCAGATATACGCTATTTTAAAATCGATTTGGAAGCTGAACAGCGACCAGACAGTAATAATGTCCGATTGCTCGCTTAAAACAGTGCTCGAGTGGTCTTGGTCCAAGGTTTGCATGGTCAAGAAAGAGCTGAATAACCTCAACCAAAAGATATGTACTCAGCTCAAAAACCATTTTAACCACAACCCGATCGATTCCATCGAAAGGGAGAATTTGAGCGAGTTCTTGAACCGCGAGAACAACATTTTGGACAACTTGATTCAAATTTTTAAACAATTTCTTAAATTGAACTCGACTGACGAAGGCTATGAACAGCTAAACAAGAAACTATGTGCCTTGGAGTCAATCAAATGCTACGTAGAGCATTTAATCTTGTTCAACAAGTACGAGCTTTTGTTGCCGCCTTCTGTGAACAGCCACGAGACCGATTTGAACGAAAGCTCCTGTCTGTTCAAGAATTATCTTAACGAAATCCAAGGCAACCTGAAAATAATCCAAAACAGGTGCTCGAAGAGGCGACAAGAGCAGACCAAACAAAAGTACCCATTCACCTACATGATTGATTGTTTGGTCGAAGAGTGTCGTCCATACGCCAATGTGTCCAAGTTTTTCGACAAAAATAAAAAACAAGTCAAGTTCAGTGACGAAGCCATTGACGAAAGCCAAGTCTATCCACCCAAGTCCATTCTAGTACTTTAAACTCTTTCCCATTTGATTTTTTAACTTTTTTCAATCTGAAGCAACTGCTCGAAGTCTGCCTCGAGTGCAACCTTAGCACTAAAATGAAGCAAATACTCATTTTGTATGTTTTATGCGATCTGATGCATACTGAAATGTCCGAAGCGGTCAAAAAACACGTAAGTAATTGCCTAAATACAATAGACATATGGTTTCGACACTCTCCGGGTTGGGACTTTAGGAAATTAGGCCAATAAATAATTAGAACAAATCTATTTTGAGGTTATTTAATGGAATCCAAAATTATAACAAAAAGTTAGTGGTTCATATAGAAGCTAGAGAGTGTGTCTTAGTTGCAGTTTTAAAAAAATAAATAAAACAATTAAATTTAGTCTAAGATTAAAGTTAGTTATATTTATAGTTGAATTTTTGGCGTGTATTGCAGGAGACTTTGAGACCTGGGTCTTCATCTTGACGTCTGTTAGAACGGTTTTAAAATCCATTTATGTTTTTAAGCGGAGACCATCAACACCTTGGTCTTACAGGCACCAAATACCCTTGTGCTAAAGACTCTAAGAGTTTAGTCCAAATGCACCTTTTTTTCTTTTAGAGTTAATTACATAGTTGCTATGGTATAACGATTAAAATTTAAGTAGTTAAAAAATATCCTGAATATGAACTATTTTCCATAAATAAAGCCAAAATTTAACTTTTAATCTAACAAAATCTCTGTTTGGAATGGATCTTGGTCCACTCTTTCAGCCAGATGACCAATGTTCTTTATATCTTAAAAAAAATAGATGTTAGTAAGGAAAAGTTAAAATACAAAGGTTCAATAGGGACTCGAATAAAATTATTGAATTGTTTTGTATAATTCTTAATTGTTTAAATTGCAATTAAAAACTAGATAAAGATAAACGATAAATTTGATAGAATAGGGATAGATCTTGTTTTAGGATTGCCTGAAACTGCTCAGGGCTACAATGGTATACTAGTGATTGTAATTCCAATCAAATCTAAAACTGTCCAAGAAATATTCAAACACCTTTGTGATAAAAAAGAAAAAGATAAATAAAATAGGTTTAATTAAATAAATGAATTGTGAGTCAAACAGCATGCGAAATCTCTGACATAATTCATGAATTTTCTTTTAAACAAAAATAAATTTTTTAAATAAATAATTCAACTAAAGGATGATTTATCATTAAAGTCTGAGTAAGTTTCTTGAACTCCTCTAGTTTCTCGAGATCCAACAGTTTTCATAGAATTATTTTGTAACGAACATTGAGGCAAACAACTTCTCCTACTTAAATTTGTTTTTGAGAAAAGCTATTTGTAAAGTGTTCAAATGTCAAGGTCATTAGAAAAAAAATTCAATTAAAATACTAGAAATAGAATGAATGGAAATTTCTGAGTCCGTTCTACAAATGACTGTTGACCATTTTTCTGACCTGTCACAAATTTTGTCTCTTCTTCAGCTACCCAACCCTGACCAACTGTTTCAAACACTTATCTAAATTTATAAATATAATTTTGATAACTTTTATCTTAAGATTCTAAAAGTAATAAATGCATACTGTTCGACTTCATTTACCATAATGTCGACAAACCTGGACGCGGCCATAAGCGTTCCATGGTCGTCGTCTGTCACATCTATAGTGTCGCTGGGCACCGATCCGAACAATCCGAACCAGTCGTCTTGTCTATTCGACTTGGTAAACGGCTTGTACCTGATCGACTCTCATTTTGCCGAGAGAGCCTTCAAATACTTGCGCGGCATTGACATCAACTACTTGGAGTTCTATGAAAAGTACTTCATTTTGTACAACTCGGCCTGTTTGAATGACTTCAAGATGGCTGGTCAGTACTTGTGGCTATTTCAGAAGCTAAACGCTTCGTCCATACCTGCAGCGGCTGGTTTTATTGATACCATGTCCAAGAATACAAATGACCAATCCAGCACAGAGTTGTTCAAGATGTTCCCAAAGACAATTTCAGTTGACACCAATTCGCCATGCTCAGCCCATTTACATGAGCAACTTATGCACGCCAGATTGATGCTTACCATTTATTTGGCAAATTCGTAAGTGCATTTGGACAAAATAAAAATAAATCAAATTAGAAAATAATAAAATTGAATTTTTTAAAGATTGGTAAATGAGGCATATGAGCTGGTAAAGCCGCACATAGTTCACTTGAAGACACGGGCTGTGTCGGCAAGCAAGTTGAGCAAAGATTTGCTGGTTCACTTTTTCTCTGAGTGTGAGAACTTCAAGCAATGGAAGCAGTTGATTAAGCTTACTTCAATGGATGGCGACTTGTTACTTGTCTTGTTGAATTACCTAGAGGCAAAGAAAGATGTGGACTCGATCGGAAGAGCGATCGATCTTCATGTGAATAGCAGAAATTATAAAAAAGCCATTCAGCTTTACGAAAAGCACCATCACCTGATTTCAACTTCGAATGAATTTACCTATCTGTCATCAATGATCGAAATTGCCAAAGAAATGCAAAATGATTATGTCAATAACAGCTCAATTAGTCAGTACAACTTAATAACAAGTTCAGACATAAGGTAATTGCAGCCTTTTTACCATCACTGACATGGCTGACTCAATCAAAGAGTCAACTACTCAGAGGGTTTTTATAAAGAATAAAATAAGCATTGAAATAATATTTAACACTAGAAGCAAATGACTCTTTAAAATTAAAGATGTTTTAAGGCTTTATTCGATAAAAAAGATATACTAAATTAATCATATATCAATTTTAAATCATGTAATAAAAAAAAAGATTCCCGAAGAAATTATTTCTCAAATTTTTTACAAATAATCACACGTTCGATTGTACCTTGTCCGCATACTGATTTATTACAGTTTTTACAAATTAAATTAGTTTTATTATTGTTGCAAAGGCGAATTTGATACTTAACACGCTTCGGAGAACTGCTTTCTTGATCATCTAAACTTTGGGCTCTTTTACATACACTTTTAGGTGTTTGTGGTGTAGAATGGGTAACTGCCTTTTATCGTAAGCTTAACTCTGAGACCTTTTGAGCAGTCTTCAGGTATGACTTATTGGCGCCATTGCTAAACAGATCGTGCAATATCTCTATTGTACAACTTCCATCATAATTTTTAGCATTACTGCTGTTAAGAACTTATCTGTTTTTCAGATACTTTACTGCAGTCTTAATTTTACTTAGGAGTTTCTTTATCGAGTTCACTTCTAGAGGTTTCAAGGGGCTTCAGGGTGTATAGTCTTTTTAGGTTCTGGTCTATCTTTGTTACTGCTCTTCTTCTCTAGTAAAGATACACCCTTCTTTACAAGAAGAATAATGAAATTTTATGATAACCTATGTTAAGTATGTTATGTATTATGGAACAATTCCTTTAATTCTAAGTACATGTCCAAGCCATTTATTCTTATTTCATTGACTTAGCGTTTGACACTGTATCATGCTAGTGGATCCCAAATATCTTTCCAAGACTTGCACCAGTGTGAAAAATACCATCATATACTAAAATATGATTAAGCTTATTTAGGATCGAACTGAAATTCACATGATGCTTGATCATGTATTGCTTCTTTGTATGTGAACTTGTACTAAATGGTTTTAAATTTAGGGAGTCAGCTGAATTTGAGTACAAATTTTCGCTTCCGCTAAAAGATGTGTGCAAAAATTCAAAGCGCTGCTTGAATTTGTTGAATACGTCGGATGACATTGACTACATAAACTTGCTCAAATTTCCAGATATGGAGCATTTGGAGAGTGCGTCCAAGGTGCAAGTTGGAAGCGAAATTACAAATATTCTCTCGAATGAGACGCCTAGCCGAGAGTTTATCGCCTCGGCCTGCAAGAAACGCAAAGCTTCCACTCCTCATCCGAACCACATCAAGCACATGATTGGACTAGAGACTCCGGACGAAAAGCCCGTTGCCAAACACCTATTCATGTCCGAGTTCAAGGACCGAGTGCTTACTTCGGCCCTCAAGTCCAAAAACATCACCCAAAGCGCCTCAAAGTCAGTCAAATTTAAATCAACTAGATTTACTCGCGAGTTCAACAATGATAATGTGTATGATCGTGAAGAGGCTGAGAAAAACTATGATGAAAATCAGGAGAACATTTCGTTTGATGATGCGCCAAAACGGCTTGAGTTTGACGAAGGAGAGGAAAGAAGTGAGAGCGAATTGAAGGAGGCAAGCATGGCTTCAGAAAAGTCAACAATGGCTGATAGTGAATTTGAGCTTAAGCTCGAAGAGTCGACCAAATTAGAAGATGAATCAATGCCGTTTGAGGAGAAAAAAATCGACATCGACCAGATGATGTCCGAGATACCAATCCTGACCAAAACAGAAGAGATCAGAAAATCAATATTCGAAAAAGTTACGTCTTCAGCAAGAAAATCAATTGGCGATATGAACGAGCCTGTTAAGTCATCTATAAGCATCGAGCCGATAGTGAATGCTGCTATCTTACACAAGTGCTCGACTGTCAAAGACTTCGAGTCTCCTTTCAAGACAAATAACAAGTATTCCCTGGCAACTACGCCATTTTCTCCAATTTCAAATGAGACCAGTTCAGACGTACAGATAAAATCTACACGCAAAGTAGCCCAGGAGGATGTCTTGAATCAAGAGTTCATTGAGACAAGAAGTGAAAATGTTGAAGACAAGAACAAGGTCGGTTTAGACTTACAAGGCAATGTGGCTTGTATAGAAGAGAGGGAAAAGGACCCTGTAAAAGAGAAAGAGAATGCATGTACACTGGTTGAAGATGCAAAGAGCAAAGGTGATTACGTAATCAGTGAAACGATGGATGAAGAAGGTCCTGCATGTACAGTGGCTGAAGATGCAAAGAGCAAGGGTGATTACGTAATCAGTGAAACGATGGATGAAGAAGGTCCTGCATGTACACTGGTTGAAGATGCAAATAGCAAGGGTGATTACGTAATCAGTGAAACGATGGATGAAGAAGGTCCTGCATGTACACTGGTTGAAGATGCAAATAGCAATGTAGAACGTGAAAAAGAGACAAGTGATTTGTCTCCTGAAGGTTTAGCCAATCAAATAAATGAGGATGAAAAAATGGAAGATGAAAGCAATGTGATTTCTGTTGAACAGGAAAACCTATCTGGAAATAATAAACATTTGGAAAATATTATTTTAACTGATCAATTAGAAAGCGCTAATGAAGAAAATTACCAAAAAGATGATAGAATTGATCGAATTTGTGATTTGTCTCCTGAGAACAGAAAAGAGAAAATAGTAAATTTTGAGGCAGAGATAAATGAGGAAATTGAAGGTGAAATCTTGAATAAAAAACTTGAGGACAAGAAAGTGGAAAATCTTGTTTCAAAAGAAAATATAGAAGATAATAAACTAATTAATGAAGCTGAGACACCTGATTGTACAAAGAATAAACAGTATACAAATCCTGACGATAAAATGAAGTCATCAGCCAATGACAATAAGACAATACCTCCACTTGATCCTGTCGAAGACAAAAAACAAGTCGATACATGTTCCAAATTACACCCCCAGCCTGCAATTGAATCAGAGGCCAAACTTGACTCATCCATTACATCTGCTTGTTCTTCTCTGCTTGTGAGCGGCTCTCAAGCATCTGTTTTTAGCGAGAGTACGGTTGACACGTCCTTGAACTCGGCCGACAAAACTCTAGAAGAAAAAATCGAAAGCAACGAAGAATGCGATCTGAACATGAGCTCTGTGTCCAACACGGAGCCAAAGCAAGCCTCGAGTCACGACTCGGCAGAAAAGCTCGAGCTCCCGGACGAGCCTCAGCCGGGCCTTTCGCGTAGCAGCTCACAAACAAGCCTCTACTCGCAAATAAGCTCCGTGTCCGAACACCAGGACGAAAAAGACAAACGCGGTCTCAAGCGACGCGCTCCGGTCACCAAAACCCGGCCGGACGACGCCAAGGCCGAGCCCAGAGCCACCAGGACCAGCACTCTGAGGCGCAAAAGCGAAATGCCCAAACTGGACACAGAAACGCGTGTAACACGCGGCAAATCCACCAGAGCCTCTCTAGAACCCACCACACGAACAGTCACTCGACGTAACTCCAAGCGTGTCGACACCAAGCTCGAAAAAGTGACCGAAGATGAGCCAGTGGTCACAATTTCAGCAGCCAATCTCAAAAAACACAACGCCCAAATCGAATCAGACGAGTCGAAGCCCAAAACGGCTCGTTTGACGCGCTCCAAAGCCAGATCGCCCAGTCCATCCGCTTCCAGCATAGTTTCTTGTTCGAGCGTGGCCTCGCTCGAGTCCACATCGACCGTCACCTCGGTCAAGACCAGATCCAGACGCTCCAAAAAGACCGACGATGACCAAATGGACAAAACGATCAAGAATGATGAGCCGACTGAGCCAAAGGAGCAAAGCTCGCCGACCAATTCGGTCTCGAGCGTTAACTCATCGGCGAGTGCACGTGTGACCAGAAAATCGACCAGGTTGAAGAAAGAAGAAGACGTTGCCGAGGAGGAGAGCTCGCCGAAGGCCGTGAGAAAGTACAGCTTGAGAAAAAAGAAAGAGGAAGAGGACGAGGCGGCCAAAGCGGCCAAGAGTGTCAAGAAAACAACCAGGACTAGATCGTTCAGAGAGGCCAAGACTGACGAGGCCGAGAGGCCCAAGGTGACCCGAACTCGTTCATTGCGCTCTTCAACCAGTGAGATCAAGAATGGCGAGGAAAAAGCCAAGCCCAGTCTGAGCAAAATAAGCGAAGCAACTGAATCCAAAGCCGATGGTAAGCCTGCAGTTCCAAGGGGCCTATTGAGAAGGAACGACACTCAGAAATAATTTCTATCCATTAATTTTTTTTTACAAATTCCA
Organism: Brachionus rotundiformis; assembly: GCA_016802295.1. Classification (NCBI taxonomy): domain Eukaryota; kingdom Metazoa; phylum Rotifera; class Eurotatoria; order Ploima; family Brachionidae; genus Brachionus; species Brachionus rotundiformis. Next base: position 6,638,823 of record JAESIW010000137.1, read on the forward strand.
CTTAATTAATTTTCTCAAATGTAATTTATTTTAATTAAGGCTTTTTTTTGAGACGAATTTTAATAAATTAAATCGAATATTTTATTCAATAAAAATATAAATACAAAATTGTTGGTTTTTGTTTAAATAAAACAGAGTTGTGGAATCATGGAATAAATTGCCAAAAGAAGCAATATCATCAAGGAGTGTAGATAGTTTTAGGGCTTTGATTGATAGAGAAATATCCAAGCTGAACTCATAAGGCCTATTAGCTAAGCTAATTAGATAGAGAACTTATTTGTACCAGACTCTTGTTTATGTATACAGTTTGGGATATGACCAGAGCCCATAATTTTCCTAATAAAAATAATCTATTCTAATTAAAAAAATCCAATTTAAGCGAATCTTTTTTTTTTCAAAATAACGTTTTCTCTAGTGTTTGTCTGTCAAGTCAAACTGTGAGTCCTTACCCTCTCATTTTCTCATCCGGACTTGGGACCGGCAACGGTATGATTGCAACTCAACAGTCAGCGGCCAAAGTTACATATGGGACGTTCATCATAAACAGCGCCACTCATCCGAGCACTTAATGGCTGCGAACTCGGCAACTATTTAGACTAGCTTGGAACCACAAACCAAGCGTATCTATATCTGGATACAAGCTTATCCAAACTAAAGACACTTTACTTTTTTCACTAAGGCACTTGGACCCAACAGACTATCATCAGCTCCAGCTTGTAAGCCTCCTCATCCCGGCCTCTATGCGCCTGCGTCATCATCACCCCTCCTCTTTTCTCATCCGGGCTGGGGACCGGCCATGGCAGAGTTAATAACAATGACCTTCTTTCTATTTTTTTTCCAATAATTTGTTCTTTGTTTACTTAATGTTTCAAAATTTCCTAAGATATATTTTTTTTTAAATTAAAAAACTAACTGAATTATTTCTTTGATACCAGGCTATTTATACCCTGTTAAACTAGGTAAATAAATTTTTTATCGTTAATTAATTAAATAAAAATTACATCTTTTATTGAAAAAAAATATCTAACATAATAAAAATAAAAATAAATGGGTTTTGTGAAGTTCAGTACAAAAGAGCAGAACAAAGTGTAAAAAAATGAAATAACTTTTTTTCTAAAAGTTTAAAATTAATTCTGTGAATGCAGAATGATGCAACATTCAAAGTTGCATCAACTGTAAAAGTCTGCTAATGATGTGCAAAATCTCTGCAAATGCACTACACTCGATTATATTGAAATTTAATTTCTGCTGAACTCTGCAAAATTAGCAGACATAGATATTTGATGCAACTTTGAATGTTGCACCATTCTGCGTTTAAAGAATTAGGTTTAAACCTTTAGAAAAAAAGTTATTCAATTTTTTTACACTTTTTTCTGTTCTTTTTGCCATTTTGTACTGAATTTCACAAAACCAAAAACATGGTCTTCTAGCCATTAGCATGTTGCTAGTTGAACACAATTTATTTTCTTTATTTTGAGTACCATTGTCCAACCTTTTTTTTCGCATTTGCAAAAAAATACCTAGAAGCAGTTTGATTTTAATCATCGACATTTTTAACACTTTTTGAGCATGTGCGTTGCGGTTTTTCATTTGGTCGACGCATAAATGGTGATAAAACTTAAAAAGTTAACTGGTAATACCAGATAGACAATTGTCTTATTTAACTTTCGTTTACTTATAATAAATAAATAAAATAAAAATCAGCCATTATAGCAAGTGACCTTAGGCGCTTTTTTTTTTAAAAACACTCGAAAATTTTGAATCTTTTATAGTCCTATCTCGATTTTATCAACCAACACTTCGTCTCCGTCTTCTGGAATTCTGTTAAATTTTTCGCTCCAATCTTTAACATCAAACTTGCTTTTCGAGATCTTATTTTCCTCAGTATGTTATAGAGTTTTGATTTTTGGAGGATCGATACCTAATTTGATAAGGTCTTGAAGGATAGCTTTATTTTAGATGTTTATAGCTTTCAGGCTAACACAGCCGTACTGAGGTATTTACCAATGAGACTAAAATCTTAATTTACATTTTTCTTTTGTTCATTCGTTAATTTTTAAGTAGATTAACCTTAGAGCATAATAAAAAATTCAATAAACATTTCAATCTTTTTAATAATTAATAGATATTATTATATAAACTAAAACTTGGACATGTTATGTGCTACCGGACAGTGTGGTTATTGTGCAAATTCTAGATTTAATTTAAAAATTAGAAAATGCTTCCAATAGTCTAATTAAAATCGTTTGACTAATTTTAATTTGAACAAACAAATATTGTCAACACGAAACAAATTATTCTTATTTTATTAAGCATTCTTTGCTTTTAAGTTATTAAAATTTAATAGCAACAAAAATTGCTCTTAGGTAAACAATTAAGAGAAAAGAAAACTTTCTTTAATTTATTTTAATTTAAAATAATTAAGAATTGAAGGAGTCGCGGAATGTCGCATCTAGCTCATGAGGTCTGCGGATGTGATTTTTTCATTTTGTTTTCCCCCTTCGATACCAAAGTTCTCCACATAGTCCACATACTAAAGGAATACCTAAAAGAGTAATCTCTATGCTTGCCAAAGAACACTCGTTAAATTTATTCCATTTAGGAACAAGGTCACTTTTTATAGCTCTGATTCTTTCGCCTATGACCACAACTACATCGAAACTCTCCTTCTACAGTCCATCCGAAGCAAAATTTTTATCTTTTTCATTGACAAGTACAGCATTGAAAGCGACCTATTTCTCTATTTGTACCAATATGCCAAGGTAAACTAAAATTAGCAAAAAAACTTTAATTATATCAAATTAATGATTTGTTCAGAGCTATAAAAACAGTAACTATTTACCAATTCTTATTCCGGTCTTGTGTGAAGAATCACTGAATGAGCCAAGCTCCAAAATAGCTACTTCTCTGACTGATGGATGCATGCTCAACTTTAAAATTTCACAGGTAAGTTGAGTATTTATTTGTCTTAATTCAATTAAATTTTTTTAATAAAAAATCAGCATATTCTAAGTAGATATTTTTTTCATAATAATAGATAAAAAAGTTCATCAAAATAGATAAGTATTCTTAATAGCAGATGTTTATTATTTTTGTTATAATTACTCAAATGTCATACATAGGAAAATTTATATATCGAATTGTGGCATTATTTTTAATTAAGCACCGGCTTGAATTATTTAAACAATTCATGATTTTTTAATTTTAATACTTAAAATGATAAAATTAAATAAGAGAATACTGACTCATTGTAGCACGTATAATCACAGCCGACAGTCGAAAACGTCCAAAATTGCGTTTTTTTCGAATTTTCAAGATTAAATTGTTACCTCAATCCTTACAATCCAATCAAGACAAAATATTAGTCGCTTAAAAAGCACTAAATTCTGAGAACTTTGGCTTTTAAAGTGCAGGAAAAGTCTAAAAATTGACAGAGAAATTGCACTTTGAAATTTAAAATTTTTTTATTTTTTAAAATGAATGGTCACGTTCAGGACCTTATTTCTCTATGTTCCTTTGGCCTACCGAGGTCCCCGAGTACTCAAAGGCAAGCTCAGTAGATGCTCTATAACATACTACTTGGAGGTTGTGGTCACCTGATAACTTCTGTTGTCTGTTGACATTTACTTTTTTGTATGAAAAATCAGTGGAATGCTGATTAAAATTTTCTTGATAGAAGTAGTTATGGTATGAATATAAAAAAAAACATTTAAATTGCTTAAAAAAATAAGTATAAGTGTCTTCTTTCGGTTTAAATAGTGTGCCCTAACTGCAGAGGGAGTGAAATTAAAAAATGACCATGTTGTTAAAACTCTTGTCTTAAAAATGGAAAATTCCCATGCTTAAGAGTCTTAATCTTAGCTTATTAAATTATTAGAATAATAAAATGACTGAATTAAGGTAAATTTAGTGGAAAGCTTTCTGGCATCTCTCCGCGAATCAATTAAAGAATTGGTACCCATTTGCAAGCATGGTATTAACAATTTTGTCCGTCACGATGACCGCTTCAGGCCAAAGAACTCGGCCGAAGAGGCCTTCATCACCAAAATGAAGGACCTAGAGCCTGACCTAATGAACAGTAATCACAATTAAAATTTTTTGCAAAAAGCTAATTGTTTTACCAGATATGGTCATCTCATCTACCAGCATTAAATGCCTCTTTCCTGCGCATAGAATTATCTCCTTCTTGTCCATTCCGCATGCCAGTCTCAAGTCCCACATTGACAAAATGCTGAGCGCAGATTTTCACCTCACTTGGGTTGACAGTGTCTTCATTAACAAAGCAAACTACTTTAGCTTGTTGTGGACAGCAAATGATGCCAGGCACTCGGCAACCCGCCATGCCAGACCACCACAGTACCTTGTTTTTTACGACCTCAACCCTGCTCAACTGGCAAGCATCTACAGCCAATACATCAGCAACAATTGGAGCATGGAGTTTTTAGAGTCTTACATAAGGCATAAAGACTCGGTCTTATTGAATAGAAGAAGACCAAAAAGCCGCAAGTGTCCAAAATCAAATGAGGAAATAAATTACTTTTGCCAGCTCAAATATTGCCCAGGAAAGGAGCTAAATAAGCTAAGACACAGCGTGATAGATAGCAGGTTTAGTTTGGTGAATGGTGAAATTAGTCCAGCCACTAAAAACAAGTTTCTTGTTCCGGTCAGACACACTAGAGTATCCATGAATGTAAATGTGGTCAATAATGCCCACTTTTATCACAGTATGCTAATTAGACCAATTGACTTGGAGGATAAGAGTTGCTTTGGGACGAATAGAATTTTAGATGAGAACGAATCAGTTGTGGTGGACAATGTTTACCAAATTAGAGATAACTTGACCGATGGGGACCTAATGGAGGTCTATGAAGAGCTGAATCGGTCCGGTTGGAGAATGATTGATTTAAAGGCTTACAAAGACATAAAATGCGATGTCAAGTTTTCAGCTATTTGGACCAGCTTGGAAAGCTTTCGTGAGGGAACGTCTCTTTTATTCATGGGCGTTACCAAATCCGAACTGGACAAAATAGCTGAAAAACTAAAGACAAATCACTTGTATCCAAAGTTGGTGACTAACTATGGATACGTCAACATTAAACATGAGCATGTATACGCGGTCTATTTTACCCAGGATTAAATATAGTCACCTTTGGCAAATTTTTAAAAATAAATTTAAAAAAAATTAAATTTTTTATTCAAATTAATTAATTAGTGGTAAAAATGTTAACCATTGAATAAAAAGATAAGTAAAAAAATAGATTTAAAAATGTTTTTTTTAAATTTTTTATTTTATCTAGTTGAACAATTCAACTACACAATTGATAACACTATTAACTATAAATAATTAGGGTCCGGTTGTGGTAATATTCGAATAAGACGAATATAAATGATTATAGTAAAGTTTTAAATTAAAAACGTCATCCAAAAGTCAAGATAAGTATTTAATTGAACTATTAAAATTAATAGTTTGTTAATGATAAAAAAATTTATAAAACTATCAGGCAATCTGTTCCAATGTGGAACCACTCTGTTTAAAAAGAAAACATTTCGGACTGTCACTCCAGAATTGTTTCTCAATTTGGAGGAGTTAAGATTGAAACAAAATGAGAATCAGGGAAAAGATCCAGGTTTTAATTAAATTAAAACAATCATGTGGGACACATCAAGTGAAAACTGTGAGAAAGTTAAATCTTTCGTGTCCAAGAATAGGGATTGTTAGTCAGATCGATTATTGACGGCACACAAGATCTTGTGGCAATCCTTCATCGACTAAAAAAGCATGACCTTTTAACGAATTTAAAGAAATCTGTTAAAACTGCAGCTTATTTGCCTAAGCTGTAAGTAGTGTGATATTGAATCCAGATGGAAAAAAAATCAAGTGTCCTCAAACTTTTTGACAGTTAGGTGCGTAGAGCAATGTTAAAAAAAAATAAATATTAAAGCTTTTTTTCTATCAATACTTTTTTTTTATATTTCTAAAGCCTTTGATAGGGTTTGGCATGAAGGTTTACTTTTTAAATTGATTAAAATAAATTCACCTCATTACTTGACTATCTGGATTAGATCCTTTTTAGAATCTAGGACATTTAAGGTAAATGTGAATGACCATCTGAGCGAAGAGTATCAAATAACTGCAGGTGTTCCTCAAAGCTCAGTAATTAGTCCTCTTTTGTTTAGTATTTATATTAATGGCATTCCCAAAAGAAACAAAACAAATAATGAATACTCTCTGCTTTTCGCAGATGATCTAGTTACATTCTTCATTTAAAACAAAAAGAGGAACCTAGAAAATAAAGATATCAGTTGAAAAGTCATGTCAAGTAATCTTTTCTAGGTACAAAAAAGAAAGTGATAATCTAAACTTAAAAATTTATAGAAACAGAATAGTGAGCCAAAAAGAAATCAAATTTCTTGATATTAAATTTGATTCTAAGTTAAACCTTAATATACTTGTAGACGAAATTAAAGAAAGCTGCAATAAAAGGCTAAATATTATTAAGATATTGTCAAACAAAAAATGGGTTCTTAATCAAAACACGCTAGGAAATTTATATAAATCTTTAGTCGGGTCAATTTTAGACTATTCTTTTCTTTGCTTAAATTCATTTTCAGAAAATAATATCAAAAAACTACAAGAAATTCAGAATACAGCAGTCAGATCTATTCTTAAGTTAAAATATGATACTCCCTCCAACATCGTGCATCATGAGACTCTTAATAAACTAAAATTACTAACAGTCTCAAATCGGCTTTTTGAATTGAGTGAGAGATATGTTGGGAGAGGACTGTTTCATTCTATTCCATTGGTTGTAAGACCGGCGAAGGAGTACAAAGAAGATTTCGAATTAAGATATATTGAATACCCGAATATATTGAATATTGAATAACTGGACTAATTTGACTGTTAATTTTAATTTTTATTCTTTTATCCAAAATTAAAAAAAAAAATTTAATGAAACTATTAAATTTAAATATTTTTCAAACAGAAGATTAAGTTGATATATTTAAACATTTAACTTGATTATTTTTATAGTTTTTAATTTAGATTTTATTTTTATTATGAAGCAGTCTTAGCTCGGTACAGATAAACAAATACATTATACTCATAGTCCGTAAATGAATGAATTCAATAGAATATTTCGTTTATATAGTGAAATTTTAAATTAATTAAGGTCATTTAAAAGTCAAGATAAATATTAAATTCAAGTATTAATATTTAATAGAATTAATAATGACACTAAAAATAAAAAAATCAAGATAAAATTTTTCTATTTGAGAGCAATTTTCAAAATATTTTGAAAGAAGACGAAAGGATTTAGAATTTAATAAATTAGTATCAATAATATCAGAGGTTTTTCTTAAATCAATAAACAAAGAGACAATTTTTAATTGTTTTTCTATTTACCCATTTTTCCATTGTACAATTAAAATCTATATTTATTTAATGATACGCAATCAATCACTGATTTTAATGGTTATTGCAACAGTCAATTAATAATATGATAATAAATCGTTATCTTTAACTACACTTGATTAATAGGAGCTAATCTCTAGACATGTGACTTAGAACTAAATTTGGGGCAATTAGAAATTAAATATCCTCAAAACAATTATATAGATTACTATTTAACAGAACCTCGTTGACTTTTTGTAAAATGCTTTAAATAATCATTAAGAAAAACAATAGAAAAAAAGGAGAATAAGACAATATAGCTAATCTAGTAATACTAGATGGTATTACTTAAAATTAAGTATATTATCTTATGCTCAATTTTTTCATTAGTCCCAATCTTTGGGAAAAGGATAATTCTGTTCGAAGTCTGTCTAAGATTTGATTTTTTATTGAGCCTACCATTTTTAAGTAACTAGAAGCTTTGAAACCATAGCTACAATGACTCAAGTTTTGATTTACCATAAAAAGCGAATTTAAATTACTCAAAAATGACATAGAAATAAAAAAATAATTTGGTAGATTTTGGGAATTTTTTTCCCAAAAATAAAATGTAAATCTCGTAAAATTGAATAAAAAAATAAATTAAACAAATTAAAAAATGGAAAAAGTAATTGGAAATTTTGTTGCAGAAGAATTGGTAAAAGCTCGTGAAAGAAATCGGGTAGCAGCCAAAAAGAGAAGGGTTCTAGAAAGGTCCATTGAGGACAAAAAAGAAAGCGACTTTAAAGTGGTCATTATGGAAAACTCAGCACTTCTGGCCAAAATAGACTTTTTAAATCAACTCAAAAATTTAATGCTACAATACGCCCAACAAATGCAAGAACAGAAATCTCTGGACAATCTGCTCTTCTCTAATAACTCCGTTTTAATTGACTTAGGCCCTGATTTTATTGATGATGTATTTAAATAAGATAAAAAATTTTTATTATTCAAATAAATTCAAAATTTTCTTTTTGTTATAATTGTAAAAAATATTTTTGTTAAAAAAATTGGCAAAATTTTAAACCATTTTTACTTTTTTCTTTTTAAGACCAATTTCTTAAGAAAATCAAATTCAAAAAATTTCGAAATTTTAGCTTAAAAATAAACCTTAGTCATTCGAATCAAATAAACAATAGCAAAAATGTGTTGTTTTAGAATATTTATTATTAGATAATAATAAAGGTGAGTGTAGTGCCTTATGCAGTGTATATAAGTTCTTTTAAATTCAAACAATTTAAGACAGCGCAATTCAAGCTTCCCAGTGTAAATTAAAAAAAGAATTCAAAAATATAAAAATGCTTTGCTATTGTTTAATTGATCAAGGTCTAAAACTTAAAATTGATAAATCAAAAGAGTTCCAAAAAAAGAAGACTCCCTGCAAAACTTGGGAATCCATTTAATAAACTTTAAACACTCGGCATAAAAATATAATTAAAGTTTAGAAAATGATAATCAAAAAACTTCTTCTAAAAAATAAAAAATAAAAGCCGGTTCACAAGTTTAATCCTAAGCAGTGGTCCTAGTTCAATATTTTTTCTAATCCCATTCACGCTTATTCATATTCATTTGTCCAGTATTCATAATCCAGAATTTAATAAACATTAAAACAATACAAATCTCCAATTCATGTTTAAATAAAACTAAGTAATTCATTTATTTAATTTTCAAAAGGATTGGTGTTTTTCGTCTTCTTTTTTTGATCAATTCAATCAGTTTTTTCTTTTTGAATTTTTTCTGGTGTTTTTTTGGTTTTATGTTTTTGGATTGATGACAAATAAAAATTATTAAAAAACTTGGAGGGATCAAAATGCTGCCAGAAAGATGGGACATGTGTATTTCTAAAAAAGGATTTTATTTAAGTGTCTGACAATGATTTATTTTATCTTTAATGAATAAATAAAGTCTCGAAAAAACTCATCAAACAACCTAATATTTATTCTTTGATAAAACTTTGGTGTTTGGACACAAATCCAGCCACCAAAGCTCAAAATTAAATTAAATTTGGTCTCACACAGAACCAATTTCTGCTAAACAAATAGCAGCACAAGCCCTTTTAGAGTTTCTTTAGGCCTATTCCAAGACTAAGCGTGAACAAAGCATGTACATCCTAATTATAATAAGTCGAAATTATGACTTTAGAAGCTTTGGATTATTGTGCCAACCGCCTTAGCTATCGAAGTTCTAATTGTGACAAAAAACTCATTTAATGGAAAAAACCTGACTCAAGCTTGCACACAAATCAAATTGGAAAATGTTTATTCTGACACATTTTAGGCTCAATGAAGACATGCTCTAAAAACCATTCTAATAATTAATTTCATAATTAAACAATTTAAAAAACAACATGAGTTGTTTAGTTAGTTATTTTGAAATTAAATTTAGCCAGGGCTTTTCAATTGGATTGTATAAATTTGGAAAAATAAAAAAAATTAAACTTAAAAAATTTTTAAATGAGGTAAAAATGAAAAGTAAAATGGAAGAGTCGGCATCAGTCGAGATAATGAGAGCTCGCGAGAGAAATAGACTCTCAGCCAAGAAGAGGAGAATTAAGGACAGACTTGTTGAATTGGAAAAGCAAAGCGAATACGCTCAGATTTGCCAAGAGAACGAAAGGCTCAAGAAGAAGGTGGAATTTTTGAACAGGCTCAGAGATCTCATGAACATCACGATCCAGTCCTATAGCGAGTGCAATGGTGGCAATGCCACGGCTGGCATTGATGACAGCTCGCTGAGCCACTTTATTGACCTGGAGTCCACAGAGCTTTACGAGCTAAGCTTCGAGTTTGTAAATAAAACACTTTCGAATAACCAATCCACTTTTGGCAAGGAGCAGCATTGGTACGCCCAATCGGATTGCTCCCAGCCAGACCATTTCTAAAACATCTCTTTTTATTTATCTACTTTTTTTTCTCATTTACTTATACAGTATAATAAAAAAAAATTTTTTTTTATCAATTTAATTTATTTAATAAAAAGATTCTCAAAGGCCAAATTTAATCCAATATTACACTTAATTTATAATATTGTCCAAATTTTTTATTTTTATCTTTGACACGAACGAATTAGGTGTCAATTGTCACATTTTTCGTTGGTGCAACATACTTGGTTGCATCTTTTTTACCAAAAATAATTGTTCTGGTGTGGATAAACGACAAAAAGTAAACCATCAATAAGACTTAAATTGATTATTGATTTTGTTTACCTATGCAAAAGGAGATAAGGTTTTTTTTTGGTAAAAAAAGATGCAACCAAGTATGTTACACCATGATGCAGTACTTTTTTAAAATATATTTTATTTTAGTAAAATTTTAATTTATCAAAATAGTAGGAATTTTTGTTCTGTTTGTTTTTGAAGTAATACCAATTTTGCATTTATTTTACCAAGTGAGTGAATAAATATTTTTGAATATTTTTTAAACTGTTCCAAAATTAGAATTATTGAAGTATTGGAACACTTTTGTTGGTCAATTAAATGTATTTGAAAGAATTTATCAGCTTTTTAAGCTTATCTAATGGTCGGCGGACTAAGACCACACTATTGTACAGCTAAAGTTTTCTTTTTCATGCTAATCTTAGTCTGGCAAAGGCCCTATGGCTTTTGCGGGCCTATTACGTGAATTGGCCTACCGACTAGATTTGATTGGGGCAACTAGCTTGGTGTTTATGCACATGACTTTCGTTTTGGCCACATTTATTTCAGGTTGAGTTGGTTAGACTCTTTTTTTTATGTATTTATTTTATTCTAAGCTCCAAAGTAATATAAGAACATAAAATTAAACTATTAATTGATATAATTTATATTATTAAATTTTTATTTTAATTTTTATTTAATCAAAAGTGTGCCAGTATTTTAATAATTTTAATTTTGGTTCAAGTACTGGTAAAAATGTGTGACTCAGTTGGATCAAATAGGATATTGGAGTGATAAGTGTTTTTTACTTACATTAAACTGGTTGCTTGGTAAATAGTCATTAGGCCTATCCAATAGGAGAATCAACAAGCTTTGTTGCCAGGGGCTTGGTTAATTGGAATTTGAACGCAGCATAATTGTCTGACAGAGCGTTCAAGTGGAATAGACTGAAGCAGCCCACCTTTTCAAGCCTGCACGCATTTATATTAAACTAGTACCGACATTTTTTTTGTCTTGACGCGTAGTTTGAAACTCGCTTGTTACAACAAGCCGAATTAGTAAATTTAGAAAGGTGTCTGAATTAATTAATTTATCAAAAGCTTGATTTATTAAAATTTTGTTGTTGAATTTTATCTTTTTTAATTTAAGATTGTAATTAAGTTTGAACAAAATTAACAAGACAGAAAACTTTAGACTAATTGCTATCATGCATCATTTATTTATTTTTTTGCTCGTAATAAATTTTTTAAATAGAAAATTTTGTCTTCACTTAAACACAAAAACTAAATATAAATAGTTCTATTAGTCAAGCTAATTAAGATTTTTTTAGTCGATTTAAATTAGAAAAAAGAGTTAGCAATTTTTATTTTAAACTATTTATTTAATTAACTACCATTGTTAGCATAGCTCGAGTTCTTTTTTAAATTGATGCAAATACTGAGTCATGTAGTTGTGTCTTTCCAATGCCAAACGCCTTCCGGTCTCTGTTTGCATTTTGTCTTTTATTTTGAAGAGTTTTTCGTAGAAATGGTTGACGGCAGTGCTCTCGTTTTTGATTGTCTGTTTGTTGTACTGTTCTGCAGTCATGTTTTCGATTGGTTTGAGGTGATCACAGTAGAACGGTCTGTTTTTGGCACCAGTAAAAGCCATGCACCTGGCTATGCCAACAGCGCCAATAGCATCCAGTCTGTCTGCATCGCGCACAAATTTTAGCTCTATGGGAACATGGTTTACTTTGTTGGCGAGCTCGAGCTCTTTTCGCCAAGAAATGTTTGAAACAATGAACAAAACTTGCTTGATCTTGTCTTTTGGATAGTTGAATTTGGCAAAAAACTGGTTCAATATTTGCTCGCTCACATCATCTAGATTCGATTTGTCACAATTGTACTTAAAGTCGACAATATCGTGGAACAACGATGCCAGCTCTACTATCTCCATGTCGAAATTCAGGCTTGGATCGAGCTTTTTTTCCTCATTTGCCAAATGCAGTGCCATTTTGTACACCCTCTCGACATGGTTCCAGTCGTGAGATGGGTCGTTGGACCTCATGGACTCTTTGACAAAGTTTTTAGCCTCGTTTATTAAATCTGGATTACTTGAAACCATTTTTTTAATTAATTTTTTTTCAAATTTAAATTTTAAAACCAGAAATAAAAAAACGTGCAAAATTAACTTAACATTTGTTAAGTTAAACTATTTATTTAATAATAACGCTAGATTAAATACTTTTTCATTTTATTTTTTAACAAAGCAATTTGCTACCTCAAAATATCACTTATTCGTCGGCTTATTAACTGATGCACAAAGATAAGTAAGCATTATACTTTTCACGTATCTTAGAGGCTGAACGCTTCGAAATGCTAACAAATACATTTACTATTCAGCTCACATCTTGTCTTAATTATAAGCTTGTGTTTCTGACACGAGCTATAAGTCTAAATATGAATTCCGAACTTCAGAACGTTCAATAACTTAAATTATATAACGGGTGTTCAATAATAAATGACCGTTTTTGTTTTCTAGAAAAAAAATATGTTCCAGTCAGCCGGAAACGGGCCCTTATCACCTTGACCGACTTTTGACTAAAAATGTCCTCGAAGTTTTGAATATTAAAAATTTTTGATATACACCTTTTCTGATGCCAAATTTAATGCTGATTAAAATGAGCCATAGATCATTTCTCTATTATGTTCCGTTCGGAAAAAATCTTTAAAAAACCGCTAAAAAATGACCACTTGGTAAAATTCTTAAAAATTGCTGTTTTTTGCTTCTTTTTGCTATAACTTTCAATAGAAACATTGGATCTGAATAAAATTTTACACAGTCATACATCACTAAATAAGCTTTAAATGTATATATTAAATTTGTGGGTATCACTTTTTGTTTGACCAAGGACCTTTATATAAACCAAAATTTGGTAATCCATTTTTAAGAATGTATTGACCTAAGTACTAAAAGTTAAATATTTAAAAATTATCTTAAGTTAAAAGCTAAATAAATCAGGTTTCTAAAAATATATAGGACTAAGTGGTGGTACTTTGGATTTTTGAAATTAAATTAACTAAATTATGCTTTTGTCTTGAAATTTTTTAAATTTCAGAAAGGTTGAAGATGCCAAAGGATTTTATTGTCATAAATAGATGAATTTTTGCATAAAAATTAATAAAAATATATATATTGAAAATTTTTTTTTAATAATTGATAGAAAATAATGTAATTAAAAGGTTTAAATTAGTTCAAAATTCAAAATTTTAAATTTAAAAAATTTCAAGACAAAAGCATAATTTAGTTAATTTAATTTCAAAAATCCAAAGTACCACCACTTAGTCCTATATATTTTTAGAAACCTAATTTATTTAGCTTTTAACTTAAGATAATTTTTAAATATTTAACTTTTAGTACTTAGGTCAATACATTCTTAAAAATGGATTACCAAATTTTGGTTTATATAAAGGTCCTTGGTCAAACAAAAAGTGATACCCACAAATTTAATATATACATTTAAAGCTTATTTAGTGATGTATGACTGTGTAAAATTTTATTCAGATCCAATGTTTCTATTGAAAGTTATAGCAAAAAGAAGCAAAAAACAGCAATTTTTAAGAATTTTACCAAGTGGTCATTTTTTAGCGGTTTTTTAAAGATTTTTTCCGAACGGAACATAATAGAGAAATGATCTATGGCTCATTTTAATCAGCATTAAATTTGGCATCAGAAAAGGTGTATATCAAAAATTTTTAATATTCAAAACTTCGAGGACATTTTTAGTCAAAAGTCGGTCAAGGTGATAAGGGCCCGTTTCCGTATAAATAGAGTTGGAAAGCTAAAAACACCAATTTCTTTAACAAGAAAGGTGTTAGTTTATAAGTATAAAATTTCAGCAATTTTGGCTGACTGGAACATATTTTTTTTCTAGAAAACAAAAACGGTCATTTATTATTATTAATTACAAGCATCTTGGCAACCTGATATTAAGTTAATGTAAGGAGACAAAGTCAACTTGTATGTTAAAATGAGTGAAATTCTTGATGATTCAAAAAAAAATCGTTCTTCTAAAAGATGGTAAAAAAATACAACCAAATGAAGATGTAAAGCTATTTGTTGTTGAAAAATCAGACGAAAATGGCGAGCCAATGTCTGAAATAAAGTTCAGGAAAGTATGAATTGAGTATTGTAGATAACATGCTAAATACCTTTAACATCTAAGTTATTAGAAGATATCAAAAACTTGCTTGACCAAATTTTCCATGTGGCCAAATAAATAGTCAACTCAGTTAGATTAAAATGAATGCAAAATGGTACATTGAAGTAGTTAAATGTGTGCCAATATCAGCTTTCTTGCTCGATAGGATAGACTATTCAATGCTTTTTGATAGCCATTGATAAAAATATCTATTTTATTTACAGTTAATTATAAGAATATAAAGTATATTTAGCAAAATCAAAAAATGATATTCTATCATAATTCTCAGACTCTATAATAATCAATTTTTTGCTCAGCATATTGCCAATCTCTTGTTTCTGAATTACCATGCCATGCAGGTCATAGAAAATAACATGATCACATTCAGTATTCAGTGCAACTATCTTATCATTATAAAAAATAAACTTTTTCTCCTTAATAGGCAACTTTTTATAATCTTTTAAATTAATGGAATTAATTGATAGAATTCCGTTAGGTCTTGACAAGTAAATGCCATCTCTGAAGCTTCGTAATTGGTCATACTTGTTCATCTGGTGTGCCAGACCGTCCAAATTTTCCTCATTTATTTTTATTTTTTGCAGTAAATTAAGTCTGTGATTGAATTTGAGAATCATGTTATCTTCGATTAAGCAAAAGAGAAACAAATTGTTAGCTGTCATTGACAATACCTCTGAGTTGACATTTCCTTCGTCTAGGATGCGGAAGTCCTTGTCCAAACATCTCAGCTTTTGACAATAGCTAAAGAACAAAAATATTCTATCTTTGTATATGGTTTTTTTAAACTGGCTGACTGGCTGGACAAGCTCGTACATATTCTGCACCTGGTCTTGCTCAATCATGTTAAGTATAATGTTAAAAGGCCCCATTGGATAAGCAAATAGAAAACTACCATCAGCAAAATTGTGAACATGTGAATCAAAAATGGAAAGTTTTCGAATTGTAATATATGCTAATATATGATAATATTTATCAATTTACATGGATCTTGATAATTATACTTTTTCAACATTTGTATTTAATTGTTTATTTATTAAAGATTTGAAAATCTAATTTTAAAACATTTTTTAAATAAAAATCTTGCCATATCATTTTGTATAGACTTGTTTTGTATTAAAATATGCAATAAGTTGTTTGTATACGATCATTTAAAAAATTAGTATTTTGTTAAAAAGACATTGATTCAATAACAATAACAACATCCTTTTCTACAATCTAAATGTTATCTTGTGGCTAAGTGACCAAATAATCAAAAAAATTTCAAACTTCAAAGTTGCATAACTCTGTCAATTTTTAGTGCTTTGTTCCATTGGATTTCAAAAGCTTAATTTAATGCTTTATAAGTAACCATAATTTTGTCTTGATATCTTAAGGATTGGGATCACATTACAGTATAATGTAAAACATGAATTTATTTAGTCTCTAATCAAAGGGGAAATAATTGAAATTTTACTGCTATTTCAATCACTTTTTTGCAGTGAAAATCTACGAATAGATATTTTATTTATTTAAAATATAATTTAGGAAGCTACTCCCACAGGCTTATACGAGCGGTGAAAACCCTCTTTTCAGCCTGCATGCTTTGCCACATTTAATCGACAATTAAAAATTGAAAATAAAAAATTTAGTAAATTTTAAACAAAAAAAGTTAAATTAGTCGCGATTATCTGATTAAAAATCTGGAATTTTCTGTTTTTGGCAGTATATGGTGAAAAGTTTGTTCATTCTATATTTTATCACATTTAGATTCAAACTCTGATGCATATGTACAATTGATGTTTTTAGTGGAAAATATTTTAGCAGTCTTAAAATTTTATTTTGTAACTTTTGTAGATACGAATAGATGATCGACCACCCCTACTCTGGCGAAGTCATTCGCAAACAACTTGATATTTATACGTTGTAACGGCTTTTCAACAGCCTATCCTTAATCAACCTAAAATAACAACCTTGAAAGAAAGAGCTTGTCAGTTATTTGTTTTTTTTTATTTTCAATATTTATTGAATTTTGTATTTCTTACATTAACTTTTATCTGACTTGATCAATATTTTTTATCTATTATCATGAAAAAAATTTTCTACTAAAAAATCATCTTACCCATCTATGTAAAGATGTGTGACAGATAACCAAAAATTTTCACAGGCGGACTTTATATATTTAAGTTGACTGAAGTTGTTTTTGTTTTATAGAACTTCAACATATGATCGAAAAAGGTCTTAACTAACTAGTCCAATAATAGGTTTTAAATTATCTATTCACATAATACGATTGGTAAAATAAATTAAAATATTTTATCTATCAAAAATTTACACATACATAGATTAGTATGATATAGACACATTCAAAGTAGTTTTGGTCTATTAGATTAATTTTATTCGTGAGATCTATTTTTTTAAAGGTGTCCAGCTTGAGAATACACTGACTTATGTTTTCAAATATGAGACTACCAAATGAAAAGTTTTCCGCAATTAAAGGCCTAAAAAAGACCAACTGGTCATTGAAAAGAGATTTTCTAAACTTATTAGCATGGGTTTCAATCGATTTGACCAAGCTTTGGGCTTTTTCCAACGCTTGCTTAATATCTGCCTCTCTCACTATTTGAAAATTAATGTATTCTGTCCATCTAATTTCAAAAGCTTCAGTATTGGCCAAAGTATGAGCCAAGTCATGATTTTCACTTTGGTTTAAATTGACACTGCTTTGCAAGCATTTGCTCTCGTATTTATTTATTTTGGCAATGAGCTCTTCTGCTTGGTTCTGAATCTTGCCAATGTGAGCTTTGCTTGTAGCAATTATTTCATTGCGTGTTTGTGTGCAAAAGTTTTTTATTGTCTTGGTACAATTGGTTTTTTCATTGGTCAAGTCAGTACGCGAGTCTTTTAGGGTATTTAGGACATGCTTGAACTCATTGATGAGGCTAGAGTGGCTGATTTTCAAGTTTTCCTGGTCGATGAGCTTTTGGATGCGCTTATTAGAGGGAAAAGATTCCATCGATGGCAAAAGCTGGTGAAATAATTTACAAAAGTCACATTGATAGCCATTGTTGTTTTGTTCATCGGTTTTCAGTGTTATACATTTGTTACATAGGGTTTCCCCACATGGCAGCAGTCGCGGATCATCGTACTTTTTACCGCACTTTGGACAAGTCAAAATGTCTGCCAGCAATTCTTCTTCAAAAAACATTTTTTCTTTCTAGCCGAAATAAGATAATTCTTGTGGATTTATTTTAAGGATTTTTTATTTCTAGAAAAATATTTATTAAATTTTTATCTTCTAATAATAACTGGAAATTGGTGGCATATTTTGAATAGCTTTGAAAGTCAGTCTAAATATATTAAATTTAAGCCTGGACTATTTTCATCTTGATATTATGTTCACCAGGTGAAGGGCGAAATAAGTCGAACCAGCATACTTAGCCTGGAGACTGAATAAAGAAGGGGAATCAATAGTTGTACAGTGTAGTTGTTTTTTTGCGCTTCAAAAGCCAAATCCAAGAGAATTTAGTGTTTAATAAGTGACTAAAGAGTTACAGTACTAATTTTCGTCATCTGCCATATCCCACCCTACCCATCCAACCTAGCTGATGACTCCACTATAAATAATATCAATATTTAATCTAATTTAACTAATTAATATCATCACTCAAATTTTTTATAACTCATAATCAACTCTTTATAAAAAATAAACAAAAAAAATATATTTAAACCTGCCCCATTTCAAATTTTTTACACTTAAATTTATTAATTTTATTTTATTTTAACTTCTAAAATGCTGTTTATAAAGAAGTACATTCATTTTTAAAAAGACTTGGATGAAATAAGCCAAACCCAATAATTAATAAGTGACTAAAATTTTGTCTTGATACTTTTAGATATTGAGGTCTCAATTCAATTTGGAATAATCAAAAAAAAATGTCTTTTCCACTTTTTCAAATGATTTCATAAATGAGAAATGTTTGTCCCTTCATTATTTATAGGCCTTCAAAATTGCCAAAAGTAGGCAAAATGAATTGTCTGCTGCTTTTAGCGCTAAAGTCAAAAGTTTCAAGTAATTAAACAATTAGCACTTTACAGTAGGAGGGAATAGCCTTATTCTTTTGTGTCTAGGAACTAAAATAGCTAAAAATCAAATAACAATAAAATAACTGCCAAACCTAAGAAAAGAAAATAGTCATGGATAAAGCAAGAAACCATTGAACAGCCGTTACAACGTTTAAATGGCCCAGTTCTTTATAATCATAGTTTGAATTTGTCAAAAGTGACTGACTGACTGACTGACTGACTATATGATTTTGTGATGGAGGGGACAGGCTAGCATAGTTAGTTGCATCAGCCATTTTCCAATCACCGGATTGCTTTAAGGCTCGGCCTTTTTCAACCCATTATTGCTTGAATCTTTAATGAACATATATTTTTAGTTAATCTGAATGATTGACAGATTATTTTCCTGTCGTTCTGGGTGTAGGTCGAACTAAATGTTTAATTTGTCAACAAAATTGATTAAGTTTTGCCAATTGTCTTTTTTATTATTTTTTGCTGATTAATTGATGGTGTTTGATTACAGGTCGCTGCTTGTGCTGTTTTCAAGCAACGTCATGTTTGCGTCTGATGCGCTATATCTGATAAACGGTATGTACCCCATGATTGGTCTGACGAGTGTCTTGTACGTTGTTAATAGGAGTTTTGGTGAGACACCCCAGTTTTTTCCCCTTATTGAGCGCATCATGTTGATCCTATGATCAGTCCTAGCATTGATCTCTTCAGCTCACTTTCTTGTCCAGTTTGAGTCCCAATAGTTTCGACTTGATTTCATGCTTGAGTTTTTTCCCATGTAGTTTGATGTCGAGCCTGCGATCGCCTTGTCTGTTGATACGTGTGAATAGTGTGCATACTGTGCTGAGTTTCATTCTCCAGATTGATGACCATGTTTCAACTTGTTGTATTGCTTGTTGTAGTTTACTTTCGAGTCCTTCGATTATTGGACCTGTTGTCCAAATCGAGAGATCATCAGCAAACAGACCTTTTTCTGCTGTTTTGATCTTCTCGGTGATATCATTAATGAAGATGTTAAAAAGAAGTGGTCCTAACACGCTTCCTTGTGGGTTGTCAAAAGTGACAAGATCAAATTAATTTATATAGAAGTTATTATATTGGGGAATGTAAATTATGAAAAAAAATATCGTTTAAAAGCGAATTTTTAATACTTAAACTAATAAGTAACAATTTACTATTATAAGATAATAACTTGAAGTAAAAGGACAAAATAAATGAAGCTCTTTCTGGATATAATTAGATTAAACTCGTCTCTTATTTTTGTTTGATCGAAATCTAAAAGATCAAAAAATCTTCCTGCATTTTTGTCCATAGCCAAGGTTCGGAGTTCAATAAAATTTCACAATGTAATGTAATTTAATAAAATCAGGAAGCGCTGAATTGTGTTATTAGGGAATTTGACTTAGTTATATTTACAAAGGTTAATTATCATTTTTTAAAAATTTATTTCAAGTTCAAATCATTAGAGTCTAATCAAATTACTCTCTAATCAATTAGCTTTTAGACTATAAAGATCTATTGGAGATCGATGACCAATTAGATGACTTAACCAGTTACACTGGCTTTAATAATATGGTTATATCAGTAATGGTCTAGAGTAATTTTTTATTGATGAAAGCAGCTTGTTATCCTTTTAAAGGCTTACTTATACCATGCCATGAATGTTTGCAAAAACTCGATTCCAGTCTTGACCAACCAGGAGTCCAGACTGGAACCGGGTCGAAAACGTTCGGTCTATTAACCAAAGTTTTATAGTTTTATAATTGTTAATAGTTAATTAAAATGTATTGGAATAAAATTAATGGTAAAATAAAAGTGATTAAAGAATGACGAATATTTTACATTAAACTGCATAGTGATCTCTATCCTTAAGATATAAGGAAAAATTTTCTACACTGTCACAAGGCAAGTTTAAAAGCAAGATCATTTCAAATTAAATGGGCTTATAAAAGTGACAGCTTAAAAGATTTTTAAAATTAGATGATTTTATTCTTTGTAAATAAAATTAAAAAAAAACAGTTTAATTAATTTTAAAATTTAAATTATTTTCAATGATAAGAACACTTTTAAAAGTGTGGTAAATATCTACCAAATCCAAATAAAACTTGAGAAAAGCTCCAACTAGACAAAAGTGGAAGATAAGCATAAAAATGAAGCGAAAAAAATTAACACTGATGCCATATGAAAACAATTTTGGAAAGTATCTATTCACAAGATTTATGATACCGTCGAAAAAAGACTGCAGAAAGGCATTATAGGCAGCAAAAGTGCCGCTTCTTTTGAACTTAAGGGTCTTTTTGTCTCCAATGAACAGATAAGAGTACAAAATCCAGTAGAATGTGTCTCCCGAGTACCAGACAAGCTGTAGCAAAAAGCTCATCAGTCCTTGGTGCGAGTCTGGATGATCTTTGGAGATAAGAATTTTTTCCTCAATCGCCTGTGCGGTTAGTTCTTTCCTGAACTCCTGGATAATTTGATCTTTGTCACTCAATTCGTTTATTATCAAAAAATTAACCACTGACTTGTAGTGGTGTAGATAGGCCATGAGAATATCCATTACCAGTTCGACGAATTGGATTGTAAGGAAAATGTGCCAAATTTTTTTGTACCTGACAGCCAGATAAACAAATATGATTGAAGTTGCAAGACGGTCCATGCCACGATCCATAAAGGCACCGAACTTGGATCGTTGATTGAATGAGCGCGCATAAATGCCGTCTATCATGTCCAAATTACCAGCGAGGAGATTCAATATAAAGGTCCGGAAAGGGTATTTAGAAATGCAGTAGACAACAATAATGAGCAGAATGAAGCGCACATAGTTAAGCAAATTAGGGACATAAAAAATTGATTTTAACATGTTTATCAAAAAATATTATACAAAAAATTAAGTTTCTAATATTTGCATGGATAATTTTGAAAGTTATTTTTTGGTCATGGATGAATATCAATGAAATATCTTTTTTTAAATTATAAATTAAACTAGTTTTAAAAGGATAAAAGAGAAACTGAACAAATTAATATTATTACAAATATTTAGAAAAAAATTAGTTACACTCAATTAGGTTATTATTTATTTTTGATCAAAACAAAAATTTCAACGTTCAAAAAAAGTAGAATTTAAAAACTGAAATAAATCGTTAGGAATTAAGGAAAATATAGAGTGTAGTAAATTATATTAGTCAGAGGATTGTGATATGCTAAAACAGAAAAAAGTTGAAATAAGTGACCAAAACCTCCAAGTAGTATGTTAAAGAGCAACTATTAAGCTTGCCTTTGAGTACTTGGGGACCTCCGTACGCTAAAAGATCATAGAGAAATGAGGTCCTGAACGTGACCATTCTTTTTAAATTATTTAAAAATTTAAAATTTCAAAGTTCAATTACTCTGTCAATTTTTAGAGTTTTCATGCACTTCAAAAGCCAAAGTTCTCAAAATTTAGTGCTTTTTAAGCGACTAAAATTTTGTCTTGATAACTTAAGGATTGAGGTCACAATTCAATATTGAAAATTCGAAAAAAACGCGTTTTTTGCACTTTTTCAAACGCGAAATTTTCTATGATCCTATCAAGTGACCAAAACCTCCAAGTAGTATGTTAAAGAGCAACTATTAAGCTTGCCTTTGAGTACTTGGGGACCTCCGTACGCTAAAAGATCATAGAGAAATGAGGTCCTGAACGTGACCATTCTTTTTAAATTATTTAAAAATTTAAAATTTCAAAGTGCAATTACTCTGTCAATTTTTAGAGTTTTCATGCACTTCAAAAGCCAAAGTTCTCAAAATTTAGTGCTTTTTAAGCGACTAAAATTTTGTCTTGATAACTTAAGGATTGAGGTCACAATTCAATATTGAAAATTCGAAAAAAACGCGTTTTTTGCACTTTTTCAAACGCGAAATTTTCTATGATCCTATCAAGTGACCAAAACCTCCAAGTAGTATGTTAAAGAGCAACTATTAAGCTTGCCTTTGAGTACTTGGGGACCTCCGTACGCTAAAAGATCATAGAGAAATGAGGTCCTGAACGTGACCATTCGTTTTAAATTATTTAAAAATTTAAAATTTCAAAGTGCAATTACTCTGTCAATTTTTAGAGTTTTCATGCACTTCAAAAGCCAAAGTTCTCAAAATTTAGTGCTTTTTAAGCGACTAAAATTTTGTCTTGATAACTTAAGGATTGAGGTCACAATTCAATATTGAAAATTCGAAAAAAACGCGTTTTTTGCACTTTTTCAAACGCGAAATTTTCTATGATCCTATCAAGTGACCAAAACCTCCAAGTAGTATGTTAAAGAGCAACTATTAAGCTTGCCTTTGAGTACTTGGGGACCTCCGTACGCTAAAAGATCATAGAGAAATGAGGTCCTGAACGTGACCATTCGTTTTAAATTATTTAAAAATTTAAAATTTCAAAGTGCAATTACTCTGTCAATTTTTAGAGTTTTCATGCACTTCAAAAGCCAAAGTTCTCAAAATTTAGTGCTTTTTAAGCGACTAAAATTTTGTCTTGATAACTTAAGGATTGAGGTCACAATTCAATATTGAAAATTCGAAAAAAACGCGTTTTTTGCACTTTTCTATTCTTTTTATTCGATAAAATTAATTTTTTAAATTTTTTTATTAAAAATATCTTTTTTTGAACACAAATATATAATCAAATAGATAAAAATATGATTGAGACAAATTTCCTTCGCACAGATAAGGCAATCTGGTGAATTTTTCAAGTTCGAATCCTAAAGGACCAAATATTTTGTTTACCAAATGTTCAATTTGTCTATTCACCTTGTTTATTTTGTACGGCTCTTGTTTTACACAGAAATCGTTTGTTGAGATATCTATGATGTTTTCAGTCGGCTTGTTGTCTAAATTGTACTCTACATATGGCTTAAATGGCAATACAAGTGCCACTACAAGCAGTCCATCAGGTTTTAGCGCATCTTTCATTTGCTTGAGTAGACTCAATGGCTTGTCGCATCGGTCGAGCAAGTTTAGACAAGAAATGACATCGAACTTCAATAATGATCCATCTGTTGAATTTAACCTAATCTTGTCCCATCCCTCCACATCGACCACTCTTTAAAAGCAATAAATTGATAATCCTTCTATTTCTTTTGCAAAGTGTTACTGAAAGCCTTTCTGTTGGAGTCGCCAGCGCATTGTTGCTGACATCTCAGTTGTGTACACATTGTTAAAAAAAGGAGACATTTTGGAAGTGACAGCTCCATCACCTGCTCCCAAATCGAGCAAATTTGTCAGCTTTGTTCCATTTTGGATACCAGTTAACGTTTTAAACTGTTCTTGGGAGAAGACAAACATTGAGCCTCTTTGAAGAAGTCTACAAAAGTGTGTTTAATGTTTACTGGTTAAAATTAAGCTACCCGTTAATCGAGGTGATTGCCATAAAGTACTGCAGCAAAGATAACATAAATGAATGGAGCAGTTGAGTAAAAAAATGCTCTGATTTTTCATGGCACTTATCCAGGAAAGCTTTGGTTTCTGAGTCCTCATTTAGCTGAACGAACAAATGCCGGACTGAGGATAGCTGATCCAGATCGGCCACCATGTACCACTTGGCAAAGTAGATTAAAAAGGCTCAAAAATATGTCTAAACTTTACTTGATTGTGGTCTATTTGGCTCAAAAAGTTGTCATTTTCTACTTTGTCCAGCATTAGTTTGGTCAGTCGGTTCCGAGCTCCGTAATAGGACATTCTAATTTACTTACAGATAAAAATAAAAAATAATCTAAAAATTTACTTAAAAATTAATTAGTTAGAATATAAATAATGGCATATATTTTTTCTAGAAGCTAATTTATTTTTCTCGAGTAGCTAATTTACTTTTCAAAATAGCTAATTGAGATAAAAAAAATATTTTTTTCAGTAGCTAAATTATTCCTTATAATAGCTAATCTTTTTTTTGATGTAGCAACTTTTTAATTTAAAAAACACTACATCTGCAAACTTGTAATCGGGATCAGTTACGAATTGTCCAAGTTTGACAAGTTTCTTCGCTTTAGATTTGGGTATTGAACAAAACAATTGAACAAAACGCAAAAAAGGGTAGACTTCTTCTGCTCTTGAAAGAAACTCAGCTGGTCCTTTAAATCCGAAATTGTTTAATAGACCAACAACATCAGCACAAGCAAACGCCGGTACAGCAAATAGTGAAACAAATGATAGTCAACCAGCATTAAATGATTTAACAAATCAAGCCGAACCATCCAAGCGTCCAGGAGGTCCAATTTTTTTTACTGAGCGCCCAGGAGGCGGTCGAAAAAAGTTAAAAAATTAAATTTTTTATTGAATTGTTTTTTGCTATTAATAAAGTATTTTTGCTACTTTTTCGAATATTTTAGCTACGAAAATAAAAATTTTTGCTACTTTTTTTTATCTTTTTTTCAATAAATTAGCTACTAGAAAAAATATATGCCTATAAATAATTTATAATTAATAAAATTAATCATGTTTTAATCAGTAGTTAATAGTTTAGATGATATTTGCTCTTAAAATCAACCATTAAGTGGCTATGGTACCATTTTTCTAATGTAAAAATTACCTTAGAGCCATATTTTTTAATAACAGAACTGGCAAAAAGTTATCATTTGTGATATTTTATGAAATAAGAGATAAGTGGTCATTAACTGGCTAGGTAAAAATGGTACTTATAAATATTAAGTCTAAGACATAAATTATGTTTTTACCATTGGCAAGCATGCCCAAAGAGCTAATATATAAAACTAATTTCCTTTTTAGTTATCTTATTTAATCAATTGGAATATATAGACATAAAGTTTGACTTTTTGTACAATATATGGCAATAAAAATGACTCAAGTAATGGCGAATCTGGCTGAACCAATGTCAACAATTAACTTAAATATTAATTGGTTAAAATAAATTTTTCAAAAAACAAAATAAAATATTAAAAATAAAACCAAGTCCTAATTAGTGGTTAATGATTTTGATGAAATTTTATTTAGAGCAGCAAATGGTACTTTCTTTACTTTAAAAAATTACCAAGTGTATATAAAACACAATTTAATATGTGCTTGTAATTAAATAATTTGATATAAGGATAAAAATTTTTCTTATTAATATATATTTTTATTATTTTAGAAAAAAAAAAACTTAAAAAAAATGAAAAAAAGATAAATTTTAATTAAGAAATTAATTAAGCTTTACGAAAAAATTACACATATAAAGTATTTGCTTGGTGTTCTAGGGCTGAATGAGCGGCACATCGTCCTCGCTTGAATTACTGTTTTGACTTGTGTTCGGCTGCTGGTTGTCGACCTCTTGGCCACCATTGGAACATCTGGTCTCTCCCAATTGTACATAATTGATCGCATCGCCATGGTGCACAACAATGTCTTTGATCAATTTGGCAATCTTGTCCCTTAGGTTGGCCGAGTTTGGGTTGTGTGTCTTGGGTGCTGGGGTCTCGCTGGAACCAGGTGCGGCCTCGGCAATGCTGGCCAACTGGCTGGACATTGGTTGAGACTCGGCCGGAGCTGTCCGGCCCATGTCAAAGCTAGCCTGGGCATTTTGGACGCTTTGTCTTAGTCGGCGTTGGTGTCTGGACTCTTGGCTACTTCTGTGGTGTCTGTGTCGATGCGAGCGGCGGCCGTTCACTCGACACATGGTCGTCGAGCTGGACGAAGTTGGCACAATGGTCATTGCGGTCACATGAGCCCCACTGGCCTGCTGCTGTTGCTGTTGCTGCTGGGAAAGGATGGAGCGCACGTGCTCAATGAAGGCCATCTGCCGCTGCTCGTACTCGTCCACCAGTCCCATTGTTTGGTTGTATGTTGGCGGCGCGACCGAATGCTGCGGCGACGGCAACTCGCCGCTTTCGACCGCGTCCTCGGCCCGCAGCCTCCTGATAAACGAGGACAGATTGTTGGTGTTGGTGCGCTGGCGGTGTCTGCGCCGGCGCCGAGAGTGCATGAGCGAGGCCGAGTGGCCGGGCGTGTGCGAGAACCTGAAGCTGCCGCGGTAGGCGGCCGTGTGCAGGCTGTAGAGCTTGCAAGCGCAGCCGAGGGCCATGACCAGGAGCAGGCAGCAGAGAGTGCCGCCGAGCACGGCCGTGGTTATGACCCGGCGGCTGCCAAGACCGCTCGGACAGTTGCTCTCATCGCTGTTGTCCTCGCAGTCGTTGGCGCCGTCGCACACCCACTGCTCGTATATGCACCGGCCATTCTGGCACAAAAATGTGCCATTTGCCGAATTGCATGTCCACTTGTCGCAGTCTAATTCGTCCGATTTGTCCACGCACTGGTGGTCGCCGTCGCACCGGTCCTCGTATTTGTAGCAGAAAATGTTGTTTCTGCATCTGAAGTGGTCCGGTGCGCAGCCAAAGCAGCCGCGCTCGTCGTCCCCGTTGCGGCAGTCCCATACGCCGTTGCAGCGCTGCTCTGGCGCGTAGCAACCAAGCTCGTACATCGAGCTGCATTGTTTTTGGTTCTCGATGCACAGGCCCTTCACTTGGTAGGTGAAATTGAACACGGTGAACTCGCTTGGACTTGGCGCTTCGTTTATGTTCACTTGGATCAGCAAGTGGTTGGTATTTGAGTTGAGAGACTTGGCGTAAAAGTTGGCCTTGAAGTCGTTTTGGTCAGATGTGTAGTTGGCAACGAGATGTGTAGTTGGCTGGGAGGCGCGGCCGTCGTATATTTGCATCGACGAGCCGGCACTCAGGTGAAAGTACTTGAATCTGAGCTGAATGGTCTGGTATGGTTGGATGAGAATGCGGTACGTGCAGTTAAGTGCCATGTTGTGGTATTTTTTGGCATAGAAGCTGGGCGAAGCGATCGAGCCGTGCGGCTTGGTCTCGACGACGTTGTGGCAGATTTGTGCCAAGTCGGGCTCTTTGTTCTGGTTGGTTGGCGGCGCACTAAGCTTGCATAGCTTGTTCAGCTTGGACAGATGATCACAGTGGTCAAGAGACTGGGTGTCCAGGCGCTGGGCAAAGTGGCGCTCGAGGTACGCGCAAGGTTCGTCGCTTTCCCACGAGGCGCAGTTGCACAGCATGGTCTTGGCGATGAGCGACCGATGGGTCTGGTTGGTCAGCAGCTTGGTCTCGCAAATCTGACTTTGGGCCAGTTCGGCTCTCAGACTAAGCGCAATTAAGATGTTCAGATTGGAATTGGTGCTCCGATAGGTGATTTCTGTCCGACCAGAGTCCGAGTTCACGGACACAAAGCGCCCAAGGGTCGAGTCACAGCTCGACAGTGTCTCATTCTGGTACTTGTATATTTGCTCCTCGTTTTCCAAATCTATCCACAATGGGCGACCAGCGTTGCCAGAACGCAGCTCAAGCTGGTCCTCCGGGCACGCAGCGCGCCCTCTCAATGCATCAAAATCAACAATTCTTTATAAATAGAAAACATGTGAAATTTAGATCAAATTTTATTGCCAAATGGCAAGATTGGACAGACAAGAGTTCACCAATGGATCAATGCATATTTAGTTAAGCATGGTAGCGCTCATTTGGGCAAAGAATTCTAAAAGATGCGAAAATGGTACTTTTCAAAAATACCGATCTTATTTCATCCAATTTTTTGTTAAAAATTACCACACTCGCCAGTATTTAAGACTTTTTCTCATACGTATTTAGTCTAAGACAAAATTTGGCTATTCGCTTTTGGCAAATATGCCCAAAGAGTTTAAATTTAAAAAAATGAAACCAAAGTATTGACCACTGGCAAATATACCAAAAAAAGTTAAATTTTAGAATAATTTTTAGAATAATCAGCTTTATATTGATTTCAATCCAAACTTTGGTAAAATTTTACCTTAGTTTGCTAAATAAATTGCCAAAAGATAAACAAATTTAAAATTAAAGAACAAAACTTGGACAGATTGGTCATAAGCTACAAGTTTTAAGTATTTAAATTTTCAAAGATTTAATTTGTGGTCAATGATTTCAATACCATTTGCACTTCAAAGAAAAGCATTCAACTTTTTGTGTTCATTAACCTAAATGGTACCAATTTTCAAATAGAAATTTTTTTATATTTTTTTCTAATAAGATCTCATGTATTTTTAGGAAGTAAAAGTATTGACCATTGGAAAATGACTTAATACCTTAGTATGCATAATTATCCAATAAATTGCCACACAATTTTATTACAGTTAAGAACAAACAAAAAAAGACAATGGTAATTACTTGATTTGGAGGAGATGATCTTCTGGTGCGAGAATAGTCCAATTGCATTTGGTTACTAGCGCATGCTTCTCTTTGGTAATAAGCTGGTAGTCTGGCGAGTGCAGCAGACCTGTGAAGCTGATCTCCTCTCGCAAATCAATAACAACATTGTCGCACAGCTTCATTTCATCAAAAGAGTAGTCATGGTAGCCTTTTACTAACAAAGCTTATTAAGTTAATTAACAAACTAGCCTATCAGTCACTGGTTTACCTTGCAGAGGGCCAAATGAGGTGGCGCGATTGCTCAGCTCGGCTTTGGAAGAGCCTATTGAGACTAGGATGAGATAAAAGGCGATTTTGTGGATCGAAATGAGACTCAGGTGGTCACTATAAGGTACAATTGGTGTAATAGACATTATGAGATTTGACCGATTTAGTCATAAGCCTGGTCCATTAAATTATTTTTGCTACTTAAATCTAAAATTTTATTTTTATTAAGAACATAATTTTCATTCATAGCCAAGCATTTAGAATAATTATTTTATTATGTATTTGATTTAATTATTTTATTATAATTATGAAAAAATATTTTATTCAGCCAACTTATTAACCTACAGCTAAACTAACCACACTTAATTTCAGTTATTTATTTTATTTTTTTTTCAAATTTATTCAAAACAATAAATAGTTAGTTAATTATTTTATTTAGTTTATTTAGTGATATGATATGATAAGAATTTAGGCATTTTGGGACAAAGATGTGTATTTGAAAATTTGGCCAATCAGGTCACGTGGGAAAATTTTCAATTTGTTGTTGTTAGACCAAGCACTTGACAGCTCATGGCATTCATTTAACCAAAGTTTATTCCTCTATTTTTGCTAAGCTTTTCGATTGCCAAAAAAAAATATCTTGAACTTGTACCATTATATTCTCGAGTTTAAAATGATACCAAATTGGCTAGATCTAAATATTCACTTTTTTTTCTCATGATATAATTTGTAAATTTTCTTGTTTAACCAAAGCTTTGAGAAAAAGATTAAATGTATCATCTTCTATTATTTAAAAGCGTTTTTCTAACACTCTATTGTTTGATCAGACTTTGGTTAAAAACGCATCCAAATAATCACTTGATCATCCACAGAGTTTATTTAATCAACGCGATTCATATTTTTATAATTCAAATTTTTTAAAAATTTTTAAAATTTCAAAAATTGGATTTTTGGCTCAGGTAGCTGGCAAGTCAGCTGGACTCCGCGACACAAAACCCTAATAATCAAACAACCTTTTAATTTTAGATTAAAAATGAAAATTTTCACAATCTTTTTAATTGTATTGTTGCTTTCCATTTGCTTCATAAACTTGGCAGAGGCCAAGCGAAACAAGGGAGTGAGAGGTAAGCCGGCGAGCCGTCGAGGCCCGCAAGAGATTAACCCATTTGTTTTTAGCCAGAAACAACAACACTTCTCCTGGTAAAGTGGCTGCTGTGCCAACTAACCGAAAAGTAAACAAACAGAACAGAAAGAGGCCTGCAGGCAACCTTAAAAATGCCAAGAAAGCCAAAAAAAACAATAAGGTGAACAGAAATAAGACCGCTAAGAACATTGCCAAGAAAGGTCCAAAGAGAAAGGCTCTCAGAAAGAAGAACAGAAATAACAAGAAAAAAAATTAATTATATGATAAATTTGGTTTAATAAAATTTTAAACGCGCTCAAAATTTTAATTTTGTCCTATAGAAATATGATCCTTTGGCATTTTATTATCAATTTTTAATTGATTATTTTTTATTCTATAACTTTTTATAATTAATTGGTCAAGTTATTCGAAATACAAAAATGTAATACAGACCGAGTGAGTGAATGATGACAACACTTTATTCAGCTAATGAGCTGAGGATTTAGAACAAGAGTCTTTTAAGTTTTATTCATAGTCTGATCATTTCATTTAAAAATTTTCTATGTTCTTAAAAAGTGACCACAACCTGCAGATAGTGTGAATTGAAAGATGCTGATAGTTCTCTAGTATATAAGTTTAGCTTTCAAAGTTGCATAACTCTTAGAGAATTTAATGGTTTTTAAGTGACCAAAATTTGTCCTGGAGTTAATGTCGGTGTCAGTGTCGCTTAAAAGCTTCAAATCATTGTCATTCGGCATTTTAACTCAAAAATTAATTAAAAAAAATATTTATTTTACTAGTTGTTTATTATTTAATAAAATTTCTTATTTGTAATTGATAAAGTCTGTTAATTAACGGCATTAAAATTTGAAATGTGCCAATAAAAACTAAGAAAACAAAATGTCCGTTAAAAGTGAATAGCTGGGTGTGTAAGTCATTTAGCTAAATATTGTTGAACAGTGATTCAGTCTTAGACAACTTTGATCAACAAGTGAATTTGAAAAATGGCTCTGCGAATGGAAAATGAAAATATCAGTTGAAAAGCTAAGCCGAGTATAGTTTACTTAGGCATTAATTTTTTTTTATTTTTTTGATAATAAAACAATTTGGCATTATTTTCTTTGACATTTAATTCATGACAATAGATTACAGATTATTTCAGATTATTCTTTTCCTTGTTTAATTCATTATCATAGACTGTCACTAAAGAGTCAGACAAGGCTTATAAATAGCTTTGTGATAAAGAGATCAATGTTGTGTATACAACGTTCAAGCATGGGGTTTAGACTAAGTTAAATTAAAAGAAGAAATTGATTACACCAATAAAATTTATTTTAAGAATGACCAAAAAGAGTTTGATTGAAAAATTCTTTGTATGAGAGGAGTTATGGAATGAAGAAACATATCATTAACTTTTTAAAATTATTTCTTATTTATTAAAAAAATAAAGTTTTAATCGGTCTTCATGACAAGTGCACAGCCTTTTGATTAACTTTGATTTTGGATCGTTATATATCTATAATTATCTAGACTCTTAATAAATAACACTTAACTAATGGCTACATAATTTGACATGCTTGAGATACATTGTCACCATGCTGTCTCTTTAACTCTTCAAGCTGTTCCTTGTCAACTCCAATAAAATATAGCTTAGCATTCGGATCCGTTTCTTCTTCATACTCCAGGTACTCTTCGTCTTCATAGCCCTCTTCATCATACTCTTCGTCATTATACTCTTCATCATCATAATCCTCTTCGTCGTACACTTCATCATCATATTCCTCATCTAGATAGGTTTTGTCGACCTCTTCACCAGGCTGCAGTTCCAGAAAAATTCTCAATACATAACTTCCAGATTTGTTCTCTTGGAAACAGCATGGAATAATGATATAGTCGCCATGAGGTATTTCCACTCTTAGCGAATTGTCTTTTTGGCTCCTGAAAACACTGGTCTGTTTGAATAGTGTCAATTGATCCATTTCATAAATTCCATTTTGGTTAGGCTGGGCATCTGTTTTGATCGAGTAAACATAAAACCCAATCGACTCGTGAATACCGTTGAATTGACCTTTGGTGTTAAACCTTCGTCTAGATATGCCCTCTTGGCTAAGGGAAATTACGGCTGAGGTTTTTTCCCCAATTGAAACTTTATGCTGCGGATTTGTCCAAAAAAGCTTACCGCTTCTGCATCCCCCAGCATTCTTATCCACTGTCCATTCACCTTTGAACATTTTTGACCTCCAGTTGACTTCTCCTTCAAGCTCCTCGTTTGATAAGCTATTCACATTCACATGACAAATATTCATGTAATCCATTTGGTAGATAAAATCCTCAAATGACATGTAAAACTGTCCATCATCCTGTTTATCAGGATTGAGCACTTTCTTGACACCATCTCCTATCTTATTCCACTCGTCAGATTGTTTGCTCCATGGACCAGAATACGAGTCCTTTAGACCCCATGGATTCCGTATTCTAAAACATAACACATTAATTAAGTACCAATTTTTAACATTTTTGGCCAAAATTTGGTCGATTGGGAGAATAAAAAAGTCAATCAACCGCTTTGTAGATGGGACTATGCGCTTTCATAATTTATGTAAATCAGTTAAGTTATGTCATTAGTGACAAACATGAGATATTTTAGCTCAAAGGTAATCACATTTTAATCTTTGAGAGGGTGTGGTCAGAAAATTTCTTCATTTTTCGGAAACTTAGTGAGGTGATGATTAAGTTTTGCTACGTATAAATCTTAAAAAATTTAATTGAACTAATGAGTTCAAGAATTGACAAAGGAATTCTATCATATTTGTGTCAGAAGAACTTTTACAAATGGAAAATTTTCCATGATCTTAACAAGTGACCAAAACTTCCAAGTAGTATGTTAAAGAGAATCTATTGAGCTTGCATTTCACTATTTGGGGATCTTGATGGACTAAGAATTCATAGAGTAATGAGGTCCTGGAGATGACCATTCATTTAAAATTATTAAAATTTAATTCTGTAAATTTTTAGAGTTTTTCTGCATTTCAAAAGCCTAAGTCAAGAGAATTCAATGCTTAATAAGTAACCAGAATTTTGTCTTGATGTCTTTAGGGATATCTTATCAACACATCATAATCTTATCTATTGTAAAACATGCATTTATATTGTCTCTTATTGAAGAAAAATAAGCTGAAATTTTTCTTGTATTTCAGTCACTCTTTTGGAGTGAAAATAATAATACTCTCATAATTGATGAAGTCATTTACTTGCAGTCTGATATTTTTACGTTTTGAACGGCTTTTAAACAGCTTCTCCTTTATCCAGCTCTTCAAATGACTGTCTCTAGGCTTGTCAGGCAATTGAAATTAAGACATTAAAGAAGCAGAATCATCAATTCTTGTCAGTCATTTAAGTGACTAAAATTTTGTCTTGATAGCTTAAGGATTGAAGTGTCAAGTAGTTTAAAAAGGCGCTCTCACTTACTTCAAAAGTTTAATGGAACTTTTTGGAGGTTTGTTCATGGCAGAGCGACGAAGTTTGCTATAAACCCCATTAATTTCGATTACTTCATAAAAGTTCATTATACTGTACACATGTCCATTGATCAGACCATTTGATGATTCTGAGTGCATCTCATTGTTATTGGTGCTTTTTGTGCACGTGTACAGCGAGTTGTAATGCTTTGCTTTGAAAATAATCTCCCATAAATGGTTAGGACTTTGGGGATTTTTATCACTTGACTTGCGATAAGTTGACAAGCTGTATAGCTCATTCATACCGCCAGTCAGGTCAACAAAGGCGTCCTGTGGCAGACCAATTACTAGAAACTCGTAGCAAATGTTCAATTTGGCATAGGCTTTTTCCAATAATGGTCCAAACATTTCATTAGACTCAACTGAATTTTTGCAAAAGCAAAGCGTGTTGCTGTCACCATAGACTGGTAAATAGTCGTCAACCACTACGTCCACCCATTCTCCATTAACATAAAACCTAAAATGGAATATACCAGCATAATCTGAATGGTCAAATGACTGATTAGACGGAACGACCCTCTCAATCAAGTGCGGCACACTTATAACACAAGCAGTAGCTGAAAGCAGCCAGCAGTTGCCAATTATTCCCTGGTCAATGTCATTTGGCTCAATTTTATTGACAATAAACTGCGGATTTTCCACAATGTCTTTAGCTCTTTTCCAGCCTATTTTTTCATTAGTGAAGTTCTTAAATCTGTAAAGACTTGACTGGTTGGGAGGAAATTTCTCATCTTCAAACAGATTACCACTCTCGAGTGCGCCAGACTTCAGAAACTCAAAGTCCTGATCCAAATATGCTTTGATTTCTGTCATTTATTTCCAAAATTTATTCTTGGAAACTTTTATAGCTTAAATGGTTGTCAAGTTAAATAAAAAGAAACTGCTTTTCAAATCAGACTAATCAAAAAATAAGAATATTTATGCACTTTTATTTTTTTTTATTACACAGTTTTTAAAATAAGAATCAAACGCAAAATCACTATGGAATTGTTGATACTTAACTTTATATAATACTCTACAGTTATCGTTTATCAAGTTTTATTTAGAGATTAATGCTATGGGTATGGACTTAGGTGCACATTTAATTGGCAATTATGGTCTATAAGTTTTTCCAAATTTTTAATTAGACATGTTACCGGTTTATAATAAAACAATGTTTAATCTTTTAAAAGCTTTATTTAAGTTAATGAACGTTCACGAAGTATAATTCTGACTTATCTTTGTGAATCAGTTAATAAGCTGATGAATAAGTGATAATTCAAGGTAACACATATCAATTTGAAGGAAATATTTTGAGTAATTTTCTTAAGCAAACATTAGAATAAACAACTGTGTATAAATTAAAGTGCTTCACTGCATTTAATGAGAATCTAGCTGCAGCTTAAAGCGCTCTTACTTTTTTATTATTTGATTCCAATTAAGTATTAAAAACTAAGTCACTAGTTTTATTGCCACACACACACACACACAATCAAAGTCAATAGAAGTCATAAAATTCCGTTATGTTCGTTACAATTTCTATCATCAGCTACTTGCGCTGTTACCACAACAGCTTATTTTTTTATTTGCTTGTTGCTAAAATCTTTTCATTTTACTAATTTCTCTACATACTTCGCTTGTAAGACCTCATTTAGAGTATGCAATTTGTAATTGGTCACCTTCAAATTGGACATCAGATTAATCGAAAATGTGAGGGCCTAAGTATCCTTGGTCTGATGAGTCTATAGCCACGAGTTAGGGAAGATTTAATACAGATTTTTGAATACAAAAATTTTATTTTTTTATTTTACAGATTTTGTAGAGTTTTAACAAATAATTATATTGATGGTACAAAGGATGTATCAAGTGCTACAATCACTGAACATGATTTGCTCTTTCTGAACTTGAGCTTTGGCATTTTTGATATTTTGTTTTTGTTTTTTGTTCCAAATTTCACAATGCCCGGATTAGAGAGACTAAATTTTGTAAAAGAGGCTAATTATGAAGCTATTTCCCGTATTTAAGAAAATAAACAATATATTGGAATGCTAAAGTGAGTGTTAGAGGAGAAGTTGTAGGTGAGACTGTATAGACCCATGGTGAGACCTCGTCTAGACTATGCAGTGCAGGTATGAAATCCAAATATGAAAAGAGATGTGAATGCGTTAGAGAAGGTAAAAGAACGGGCAACAAAGATATGAAATTGAGTCGAAAAAGAGTGAGAGGAAATTTGATTGAAATGTAAAAATTAGTCAATGGGCTACACTAGATAAACATGGTGATTTGATAAATAGATTAGTAATCAAAGGTATTCAGAAAGAAATTTTCCATT
The DNA here is from genome assembly GCA_016802295.1 of Brachionus rotundiformis. Classification (NCBI taxonomy): domain Eukaryota; kingdom Metazoa; phylum Rotifera; class Eurotatoria; order Ploima; family Brachionidae; genus Brachionus; species Brachionus rotundiformis. Next base: position 6,675,006 of record JAESIW010000137.1, read on the forward strand.
CTTCATGTTAGCAGTCGCTACTACTACTACTACCAGATTTGTTTATGAGTCAAGTTAAGCCAATAATTAAAATTCAATTTTTTTTGTAAATAAATAAATTTGCACAAACTCTGACTGTCTCTTTCTTTTTTTAACGCACTTACCGGTCTATCTTAAAGACCTGGCAGCTTCCGGGAAACCAAAGCTTCTGGGTTCCGAGCGAAGTATGGTTGCAACCAAAATAGCAATAGCTGATAAATAGATTTGAGTTCTATTTTTCTCTACTCTGGTCTTGTTTAGAACAATTTAATCTCCACTCTTCCTAAACTTTCACATCCATTTCTAAAACTCAATTTTAGTTTTATTTCCCTCTTCAATGGCGAGTGTTCGCACTCAGACACCTGCTTAATAGCCTGTCAAGCAAATTAAAATTATGCGCTATTTTAATAAAATATTTAAAAAAAAAATTTCTTTATACTCTTAATTTTGACTTAAATTTTTGTGATTTAGACTTAAAACTTTGACTTGAATAGCTAAATAAATTCCTTTAATTAAATTAATTAATTATCAAAATCTAATAATTATATAATTGACAGTTTTATTTAAAGATAACTTTTTAAATAAAGTTCATTTATGACATTTGAATAGGGATGCTTGGCAAACTTGGTAATGAGACCATTAATTTTCTTTTCATTATATTTGTGAATATAAAATTTGAGATTGGTGTAAAAATCGCGCTCGAGCAGGTCCTTGTACTGGTCATCTCTGTCCCTGCCCCACGAATAGAGCGTGAGCACATGCAGATTGGTCAGCTTGCGGAACAAATGACTGCTAAAACTCAGCTCGTTCATGTGCAACAGCAGCACCTGAAGCTGCTCTAGCTCGTCCAGAACACCTTCGCCTATTTGCTCTATTTGGCAATTGTTCAATGCCAACAGCTTTAAGCTCTTCAAATTGGTGAATATGTTTGCCAATGTTTTTATCTTGTTGCCTGCCAGACTCAGCGTTTCCAAATTAATGAGACTTATGAACAACAATTGGTCCACAGTGGTGAACATGTTCGAGTTTAGGTAGAGCTTTTTGAGCGCGCTGAGAGTCAAAAAAACCATGTTGTTCTCGAAGAGCTCGATTTTGTTGTGACCAAGGTCCAGCGACTCGAGCATCATCAAGCTTTCCATGTGCTTTTCGCGCACACATTTCAGCTTATTGTAGCTGAGGTCGAGCGACCTGAGGCTCGCCAAGGCCTCGAACGCCCTCTCGTCTATCTCCTCCAGCTCGCACTTGGACACATTCAGCACCTTGAGCTGGCCGAGACCGCGCGAAAACTGCCCGTCCAACGCGTTCAAATAATTGCCACTCAGATCCAGCACTTGCAGCATGTTCAGGTTCTCGAAGCACCCGGCTTCCAAATGGTACAACGAGCAGCTCCTCAGGCTCAGCTCCCTTATGAAACAGGCATAAAAGTAGTCACCAAATTGGTACCTATTGAGCACAATTAGACAATTTCGGCTCAAATTGAGCTCGCTAGAGCTGTCCGTGAGCCTAATGTCATTGAAGACCATGCGTCCCTGATTGCTGTAATTGAGACCAAGTCGTACCAGACTGGTCAATTTGAACAAATTTTCCATATAAAAGCACTTCTTGTAGGCTAGGAGTCTGTGCGACAAATAGGGATGCTGGTCGTAGTCGACCAGCACCACGCTCATAAACCTTATCCTAAGCACATAATTGGTTATGCATTTGAGTATATTTGACCAGACAATTGGTCGCGTGGCGATCAAATTGCGGTCAAAAAATAGCACAAAAATTTTTCTTGATTTGTTTTTAAGCTCCAAAATGGCGCTGTTTAGGTGACAATTTTTGTTCAAATAAAAAAATGCCAAATTGGCACTATTTACCAATATGACTTGGTACAAGTGTTTGTAATTGGTTAGCTCATAGTCGATTGTGTTCTTGAATATGTTCATATTTTGGACATTTTGGATGCTTTGCAACAAAGGCTGGTAGACATAGTGGGTCCAGAATTCGCGTGCTCTGTTCCACGAGTGCGCGTCAAATTGGCCAACTGAGTTCTCGATACAAGAGGTCAGCAAACGAATGGTCAGACATTCGAATTGGTTGGCTTTTTCGAGCAGGTCTTTTTGGATGTTGGAAATGTCGTCGTAGAGAGACTTGCTGTCCAGAAGCACTTGGCTCATTGGGACCAGCTGGACGGGCTGGATGGGCTCGTAGCAGGCAGGCATCTCGGCCTTGAACGTCTTGAGCTTAAAGCAGTATTTGGACAGGTCCGATGCGGAGTTTTTGGAGTAGAGAACGCAGTCTGGCTTGAATTGGTCATAGGAAAAGTCTTTGAGGTACTTGACCGCGTAGGAGAACAGCTCGTTGGGGTCCTTGGCGCCGACGATCTCTACACCAATGTAGCTCTGAGTGATCTTGTTGTATTTGCATTTGGGGTAGTACTGGCCGTACTTTTGGACAAAGGCTAGCGCTTCTTGGAGACTATTGATGCTTTTGAAGAGGTATAGTGCGTCAGCGTCTACCATTAGATTGGTCAAGTCGGCCCAGAAGCCGGACTCGATTTTTTTGAACAATTTTATGACTATTTTTTTGTACAGTTTGGGACCGCCGGTGCGGAAGCTTATGGTCGAGCTTTTTTTGCTCAGCTTTTCGTCTGGCTCGACCAGTGAGTCGTCCAGATGCTCGGCAAGCTGTTTGGCTTGTTCGGCACGGATTTTTTTGTACATGGTATCGAGCACCGAGCCGTAATAGGGCGGCTCGGACAGGAACTCGTTGAGAGCGCGGTGAGAGCTGAAGTGCAGGTATTGCTCGAAAGAGATGACTTGGTGGTTTGTGCCATCTTGCTGGACATTGATTGGTGAGAAAAGTGGAAATTTTGAATGAGAGTTTTGAAGCTCGTCGTAGCCGCAGGTAAACACCGTTTCTTGGTCTTGACTTTGGCTACAAGGATGATCCATTTGGTTTAGATTGACTTTGGCAAATAGTTTGCCCAAAAAAAGTCATTCAATTTTTATTTTAAATTGATCCTAAGAGACAATTTTTTTTTCGCTTGGTTATGGATTACATGGTGATGATTATTTTTATTAAAAATTATTAATTAAAAAATTAAAATTAAGATTGTTCAATTTCAATTTCGAGGTTAACCAACAGGCTAGTGCACTTGTCATCAAGACTGATTAACACTCCATTTATTAAATAATATAAAATATTTTTTACAAATTAAAAATGAATAAAATTTTTTATAACATTATTTTAAAAAAGTAAAACATTGAAATATTTAATTTAAAATTTTTTGAATTTTTTTTCTGAAATCTGAGAAAATTGAATGCTTAAAAGTTGTAAATTTCAACATTGATGTCTTGGTCACAAAGCAATTTATAAGTCTTGAGTAGAAAAATCCAAAAGCTTTTTTACCATTTACTGATTTTGATGTTGGTTCTATCAGATTCTCACTGTTCCTTAAATTATATTTTAAATTTCGTGAGTCATTTTTCTTTAAATTCTGCCTTAGATTTTCAAGAGAGTTATGAAAGTACAGTGTTTTATAAGCAAAAGATAACATTCTATCTAGTATTCTATGTTGGAATGCATATAGGCTTTTCTAAGAAGTTATTAATATCGTTAAAGCTACATACTTCAAATTTGAACTTAAACAGTATAAGTATAGATAAATAATAACTCTTAGCAAGTTTGATTGTTTTAAATTTATGTTTTAAATTTTTTCTTGGCAACAAGTAGCTCTAAAACAGAGTCTGTCTCTTCGCTGCTATTAATAGCGTTATTGTTAATCATTTGTGTTTCGCTAGGCTGACGAATTATATAGCTAGTCGATTCTTTTGAGTGACCAGGACATTTTTTTCTTTCTAGTGGAATATTCATTGCAATCTCTTTAAAACTACACGGTTCAAGATGAGAAAATAACTAAATTTTCATAGCCAATAAAAATGACTTGCCCAAACGTGAAGTGTCAGCAATCACATGATCGCATTTATAGTTTTTCGCTTCTATTTTCAAGGATAACTGTTTCAGAATGGCGAATGTACTGCTGATAAATAACAAATAAATATATTTTAAATAAAATTGAGACTATTTATTAATCTTGTAATTGATAACTGAAATGATCCAAACTTGAAGATTTTTTTTTTGAATAAATATAAACTGAATGAAATTAAATAAAATTTAGAAAAAATATTCAAAATTACGAGTAATTAAGGTTTGAATGATTTATTAAAAAAAATGATTAAATTAAAAAAAAATCCTTTTTTTTCCAAATAAACATTTTTAATTTAAAACTAAATCTTAACAAAATTAATAAGATTTAATTTTAGTAATAAATTAGATTTAAAAGAATGAGCCTCCACACGAAGATCCACAGCTAGAAATTTGTGGCAATGGCAATGGCATTGGGAGTGGAGCTGGAGCAGAGCATGGAGAACCACAGCTTGAAATTTGTGGCAATGATAAAGGCAATGGCATTGGAGTTGGAAGTGGAGCTGGAATATTAAATGATGGAAGGATTGGAGCAGCGAATGAAGCGCCGAATGATGAACCACATGGAGAGCACATTTTGGTTAATTGTTATTCCTAATTTGGACAAGAGATTATTAATTGGTAAATTGAATTTGATTCTATGTGCTCAATTTTCACTTTCATTTATAATGCTTTGCCAATCTGGCTCGGAATCACAAGACCATTAAATTTTTTTCTTTTTTCAATAAATTTATTTAATTATATGTTTATTAAATTAAAAAATTCTATTCAAAATTGATACAAGAAAAAGAGCTAATTCTTATGAGCTCTTTGGAGCCGACTCGCTTGACCGATTCGTCAACTGAGCCATGGCTTTTTTATTGTTTATTTTCTTCGCCAATTCCATTGATTCAATCATCAAATTTCTAATTGACTAATAAAAAAGTGGTTACTTCCAACTTGATTAATTATAGCATCATACCTCGACAATCTGGTCCGATTCGGACACTTTTTTCACCGCATCCATAGAATACTCCAAATCAAACTTGCTACCTTGCAGTCTATTGGTAATACTTTCCATCTCTCTATTCTTGTCCATCATCGCTGGCACGGTTTTTCTCACATGTTCCTTAATTGCCTGTAACTTTTAAATTTCTTTTTCACCATCTGAATTTACCTGAATACGGTACAGACCAATTGAGGGCTCATTTGAGTTTTCGTATATCGAATTGTTCAAACCAATGATAGTCTTTCTGGCCTTTACTTCAACATCGGTCAGAATGTGGTTGCTTAGCGCCGGGCTAGTGCCCGAATTAGGAACTATTTTGGCAAAACTTTCCAATGAATTCATCAAAAATAATATTCAAAAAATAAACTTAAATTTGCTTTTTATAATAATTAATAAAAATAATTAAATAATTTGCATTTATAATTTAAAATTTTATTTTTTAAAATAAAAAAATATGAGCGTTGAAGATAAAGGTGAAAAAAAGATAAAATTTTATCAGTTGTCGGAGGACTATTGGTCCAGACAGCCGGCCACTGTGAACGGTATGCTCGGAGGCTTTGATTACGTATCCCAAGCGGACATTGACCAGTCGCAGAGCTTCCTGAACTCGCTTAAGAGCGTAGGTATTTATTCTTGGACAAAAAATGGTTTTTAAAAGTTTGCCAAACAGACCCACAAGCTCGGAGATACCAAGCTGGCTCTGGACTGTGGCGCCGGCATTGGCAGAATAACCAAAAATTTGCTGGTCAAAAATTTTGACAATGTGGAAATGGTCGATGTCACAGAGGAGTTTATAGCCAAAGCCAAGGAGTACCTGGGCGCCGATTCGGCCAAAGTGGCTCAGTTCCATGTGAGCTCTCTGCAAAATTTTCATCCACAAGTGAACAGATATGACTGCATTTGGATACAATGGGTTCTTGGTAAATAATTTTTATTCTGGTTAATATGGAAGTGGTAGTTTATGAATTAAGGCTATTTGACTGATGCTGACTTGGTTGAGTTTTTGAAAAGGTGCAAATTGGCGCTAAAGCAAAATGGTGTTTGTGTAATAAAGGAGAATTTGAGCAAAGATGAGCGTGAATTTGACGAAGAGGACAGTTCGTACACAAGGACAAAGAGCGAGTACTTGAACATAATTCACAAGGCCGGATGGCGTTTGGTCAAAGATGAAAAACAGAGAAATTTTCCAAAAGAGCTGTATGAAGTGCGCATGTTCGCTCTACAATAAAGTTTAAAAAAAATTTGGACAATTTTTTAATTTAGTTGATTAAATTAGGTGGAAGTTTTCCAATCTTTGGACTAAAACTTGTTTTTAATTGAAAAAGTTTTTTGTTAAGAAAAGATAAAAAGAAATTTATACGAATGGATATAAGAAACAATGTACAATTTATTGAACAATATAGATATATTTTCTATACTTTTTAGATACCTGTTTAAGCATTAATTTAAAAGAACTATCAAGAAAATTATAATTTGGAACTAAAATAAATGAATATTATTAAAATTAAATAAACATAAACTTTCTAAAGAGATAAAAAAAAATTTTTTGTAAAATGAAAAGAAAAAAATTTAATGGTCTTGTGATTCCGAGCCAGATTGGCAAAGCATTATAAATGAAAGTGAAAATTGAGCACATAGAATCAAATTCAATTTACCAATTAATAATCTCTTGTCCAAATTAGGAATAACAATTAACCAAAATGTGCTCTCCATGTGGTTCATCATTCGGCGCTTCATTCGCTGCTCCAATCCTTCCATCATTTAATATTCCAGCTCCACTTCCAACTCCAATGCCATTGCCTTTATCATTGCCACAAATTTCAAGCTGTGGTTCTCCATGCTCTGCTCCAGCTCCACTCCCAATGCCATTGCCATTGCCACAAATCTCTAGCTGTGGTTCTCCATGCTCTGCTCCAGCCCCACTCCCAATGCCACTACCACTTCCAGAACCATTGCCATTGCCACCAATTTCAAGCTGTGGCTCTCCATGCTCTGCTCCAGCTCCACTCCCAATGCCATTGCCATTGCCACAAATTTCTAGCTGTGGCTCTCCATGCTCTGCTCCAGCTCCACTCCCAATGCCATTGCCTTTACCATTGCCACAAATCTCTAGCTGTGGATCTTCGTGTGGAGGCTCATTCTTCTAAATCGACAAAAATTCGATTTTTTTAATTATATTTAATTATATAAATTAATTTAGAATTTAGAAATATTTATTTGGAAAAAAAAAAGGATTTTTTTTGTTTTCTTATCTTTTTTTTGAAATAAAAATTAATTGACAATAAAAATTAATTTTATTTTATTTAATTTGAAAATAGAAAAGTCTAGTTATAAATAATTAATCAGAATTTTAAGTGATAAAAGGTTTTAATTTCTATTTATTTTGGTTTAAAAATAAAAAATAAACATTCATTTTTGTTTCTTTTTATTTAATAGTTTTTAAATGATAATTTAACAAAGGAAATGATTAGATAACATATAAAAAAATCCATTTTTTCTTAATCAATAAATATTCTAATTAAATTTTGAATTTAAAGTAAAAATAAAAAAAAATTAAATTTTTAAAGAAAAATTAAAAAATGTCATTTTCTAATTGTGTCAACTAAAATTTGTTTATCTGTCTTGATCGTCAATGGAAATGGACACTGATTTGGCGGTGCAATTACTTTGTCCAGCGATTTCAAATCATTGAGCAGTGTGTCAATCGATTTGGTAGACTCTTTTTTGATCCTGTTGGTCTTGTTCAAATGCTTTATTATGTAATTTGACAATGACTTTTTGGAACATTTGACAAATGAGGACAATGTGTCCAGCAAAATGTCAAACGCTTCCTCGGACACCACAGCTGATTCCACGTCTATTTTGTCCGAGATTATTTTTGTTGCCAAGAGCTCTTTTTGTCTCGAACTCAAACGATGGTTTATGCTCTTGATACACTTGACCCTAGTAATCGCATCACTCCGGACAAAACACTTTTTACAGCACAATTTTCTATCACTCTTCTCCATCACATACTCACTACTTGGTCCAACACTCTCGCCACACTGGCCACACTTGGCACACTCCGTGTGAACCAGCAATCGCTCGCTCTCACCCTTCAGATTAAATATGGTGCTCTTCGAGTCAAAGTTCTTCAAACACAGCGCACACTCTAGTGTATGGATAAAGTCATTGGTGCAGTACAATCTGCCATTTTGGTCAATTATTGGCAGATCATTCACAAACTTAGCTCCACAACACACACACTCAAAGCATTTGTGATGATACAGCCTCTTTTCCAACTCGACATACACATCCATCAAACCATTTATCTCTTTGTCACACTGAGCGCACTCCATCTTTGCCAAATTTACCCTTGCCTTTACTTTTTTTATTTATTAATTCAAACTTTCTCTTATTCAATAAATTAAATTTTTTATTATTTTTGTCTATTGATTCTTTACAATCAATTTAGTCACACTACTTAAATACCATCTATCAATTGTCAAATGGCAACCAATTGGATTCAGAAATTAATTTTACTTTCATACTTAATTATTACCTGTGAGATATTTTTCCTGACACTTTTTATTATGCGGAAATAGTTTTTTTTCATGTAAATTTATCTAATTTTCAAGTCTGTATGAATAATCGGCTTCTGAGATAAGATATTTTACAGACAATTCGACTAGTACAATTTCCTAATTTGATTATATTGATCTGATTAGATTCAATCAATCTTTAATTATATCAAATTATAGACTGATATATTTTCTTTTGATATAATTATATTTTGATTTAAGATTTTTTATCTAAGCAATGAAAAAATAATTGTACATTTTAATTTTTATCAGTGTTATCAATTAAGAATGGGGATTTCAATTCAGGTGTCAGTAAAGTAAATTATTGCAAGAGATGAGTTTTGTGATCAAAGCCACCATAATTTTATTTCACAATTTTATATCTAATTTGACCAAAAGCTCGCTCATACGATCAAATCAGGCACTCAGAACATAAGAGCCGAAATGCAAAAAATGCAAAATCGAGTGTTGCGAATCATAAAGTATTTTCCACTAAAGACAAGTATAAAAACAATCCACAAAGAGCTAAGAATCGACTTGATCGATGACAGAGCAAACAAGCTTTTTTCTAAATTTATCAGCACAAGGCAAAGCCATGAAATAATAGCTCAGGAGATCCAGGACTTTCTGCTTCAAAACACCTCCAGAAACAATCTAAAGTACAAAACACCCTTTGATTCAATCATTAACACAAATTTTTAGCAAAAATTTAATTTAACAATTTATATTTAATTGAGACATTAACACTATACACATATAATTAATACATATCTTAATCATATTGCAACCATGCGGACTGAAAAGAAGGCTCTGCCATTCGGAACTGCCCTGGAAAAAACTTTTCCTAAATTATTTTTTTAATAAATAATAAATTGGCCAAAAGCTCAAAATTTTCATTAATTGTATTAAAATTATCGTGTGGTGTTTACTCTGCAGAGTAATTGCACAGTCCTAAAGAATACTTTTGGATGGTTTGAAGTCTTATTTTATTGCATTAAGCAAATCTTCTTAAAATGAAGCTTTTTTGAATTGAATTGGAGCTCACAACCTCTATGATTATTGAATTTGCTGAAACTTATATAATAAAACAACTATTTTGATAATTGTGAATGCTCATTTATGCTGCTTGTTGATCATTCTGTGACGCTGTGACCATATAAACTGTTGGTCCCCTTACACTAGATCTTGTTTTTCTTTTTTTTAGGAGAAACGAATAATATTGTGGTAAATTTTTTAATAGGTTATTTGTCAATCAGTATTAGGAGTTATTTTTCTTAATTTTGCTTTCAATAACACTAAATAACAAAGAGTGATTTTTTATTGGCTTCAAGTGGAGCATTTAATCATTTCTTTCGATTCCCACACAATCCTTTTTCGTCAGCGCTCCTTCACCCCATTCTTCATTGCAACAATCTCTTTCTGTCAATCTTTTGATTAACATGCTAAGGAAGTATCATAAGTAAAGAAATGGGAACTCATACAGACATTAAGAATAGACTTGCAAGAGCAAAAGGAGTATTTGCTAGACTGCTAAACCAGACTGGAAATCAAACTACTACAGCAAGAAAGCAAAAATTAATGTAGTGAGAGCAACAGTGATGTATGGAAATGAATGCTGGGGAGTGTCTGGGTTGGATAGAAAAATGTTGCTATAAGACATTGTCAAACGATGAACTATGTAGAAGAACCAAGTCAGTAATGAAAGACTACAGTGACTTGAACATGTACTTAGAATGAAAAGAGTACGAAAACCAAAAAGAGCTCTTCAATGGACACTTCGATGGCGAAGAAAGGTAGGAAGACAGCAATTGGTGAAGCAGAATCATGAATTATTAAATCAAGGACCAAATCAATCATTAATTTCTTAATCAATTACATACCAATTATATTAATTGAATGATTGATAAAAATAAAAATAAATTAAGCAAAAAAAATGTTTAAAGATTAGGAGCTGTTATTGGGAAAAAGTGGAATGAAGCCATGAATTTTTATTAAGACAATTTTTATTTTAATAAATTTAAACAAATATATTATATTTTAGAATAATAAAAAGGTCGCTCATGATATATAAAATAATGAATACTAACATAAAAATATTTAATAAATAACCAAATATAATAAAAAAAAACTTGGATTTCCTCCAATTATATCCTTTTTATTTTGGAAAAAAAATTAGATATGCAATAAAAAGTAAAAAATGTTTGATAAAAAAGATAATTTGAATAAAACTGACTCTTAATTACAAACTTGACAAATTTGGTAACAAAAAATAATAATTAAGTATGAAAGTAAAATTAATTTCTGAATCCAATTGGTTGCCATTTGACAATTGATAGATGGTATTTAAGTAGTGTGACTAAATTGATTGTAAAGAATCAATAGACAAAAATAATAAAAAATTTAATTTATTGAATAAGAGAAAGTTTGAATTAATAAATAAAAAAAGTAAAGGCAAGGGTAAATTTGGCAAAGATGGAGTGCGCTCAGTGTGACAAAGAGATAAATGGTTTGATGGATGTGTATGTCGAGTTGGAAAAGAGGCTGTATCATCACAAATGCTTTGAGTGTGTGTGTTGTGGAGCTAAGTTTGTGAATGATCTGCCAATAATTGACCAAAATGGCAGATTGTACTGCACCAATGACTTTATCCATACACTAGAGTGTGCGCTGTGTTTGAAGAACTTTGACTCGAAGAGCACCATATTTAATCTGAAGGGTGAGAGCGAGCGATTGCTGGTTCACACGGAGTGTGCCAAGTGTGGCCAGTGTGGCGAGAGTGTTGGACCAAGTAGTGAGTATGTGATGGAGAAGAGTGATAGAAAATTGTGCTGTAAAAAGTGTTTTGTCCGGAGTGATGCGATTACTAGGGTCAAGTGTATCAAGAGCATAAACCATCGTTTGAGTTCGAGACAAAAAGAGCTCTTGGCAACAAAAATAATCTCGGACAAAATAGACGTGGAATCAGCTGTGGTGTCCGAGGAAGCGTTTGACATTTTGCTGGACACATTGTCCTCATTTGTCAAATGTTCCAAAAAGTCATTGTCAAATTACATAATAAAGCATTTGAACAAGACCAACAGGATCAAAAAAGAGTCTACCAAATCGATTGACACACTGCTCAATGATTTGAAATCGCTGGACAAAGTAATTGCACCGCCAAATCAGTGTCCATTTCCATTGACGATCAAGACAGATAAACAAATTTTAGTTGACACAATTAGAAAATGACATTTTTTAATTTTTCTTTAAAAATTTAATTTTTTTTTATTTTTACTTTAAATTCAAAATTTAATTAGAATATTTATTGATTAAGAAAAAATGGATTTTTTTATATGTTATCTAATCATTTCCTTTGTTAAATTATCATTTAAAAACTATTAAATAAAAAGAAACAAAAATGAATGTTTATTTTTTATTTTTAAACCAAAATAAATAGAAATTAAAACCTTTTATCACTTAAAATTCTGATTAATTATTTATAACTAGACTTTTCTATTTTCAAATTAAATAAAATAAAATTAATTTTTATTGTCAATTAATTTTTATTTCAAAAAAAAGATAAGAAAACAAAAAAAATCCTTTTTTTTTTCCAAATAAATATTTCTAAATTCTAAATTAATTTATATAATTAAATATAATTAAAAAAATCGAATTTTTGTCGATTTAGAAGAATGAGCCTCCACACGAAGATCCACAGCTAGAGATTTGTGGCAATGGTAAAGGCAATGGCATTGGGAGTGGAGCTGGAGCAGAGCATGGAGAGCCACAGCTAGAAATTTGTGGCAATGGCAATGGCATTGGGAGTGGAGCTGGAGCAGAGCATGGAGAGCCACAGCTTGAAATTGGTGGCAATGGCAATGGTTCTGGAAGTGGTAGTGGCATTGGGAGTGGGGCTGGAGCAGAGCATGGAGAACCACAGCTAGAGATTTGTGGCAATGGCAATGGCATTGGGAGTGGAGCTGGAGCAGAGCATGGAGAACCACAGCTTGAAATTTGTGGCAATGATAAAGGCAATGGCATTGGAGTTGGAAGTGGAGCTGGAATATTAAATGATGGAAGGATTGGAGCAGCGAATGAAGCGCCGAATGATGAACCACATGGAGAGCACATTTTGGTTAATTGTTATTCCTAATTTGGACAAGAGATTATTAATTGGTAAATTGAATTTGATTCTATGTGCTCAATTTTCACTTTCATTTATAATGCTTTGCCAATCTGGCTCGGAATCACAAGACCATTAAATTTTTTTCTTTTCATTTTACAAAAAATTTTTTTTTATCTCTTTAGAAAGTTTATGTTTATTTAATTTTAATGAATAGATAAAATAAAGTTTATTTTATTCATTTTGTTTTATTCTCAATAATTAAAAGATATTTAAAAAATTTATTTAAAAAAATCGTTTATAATTTGGTACTCTTTAAAAGTAAAAAATCAATTATAACTTAATAAATTGTCTTATTGTCTCATTTATTTCTCATTATTTAAATCAAATAAACGTCATTATTTAACTGCTCAATACCCCATCCCAAGGTGAATGACCACCAATTTTATTTAGAAATTTTTTTTCATCTTTTTATCCTCATTGTGACCAAACTTTGGCAAATTGATCGAATTTAGACCAGCATACATACTTTCAATTTCATTTATGCTCTGTTGGGTTTCATCATTCGATTTTAAAAGTCCCAACGAACTGGTCATATCAATTGGTATTGGAAAAACAATTGTGGAGTCTGTTTCGGCCGAAATCATGTTCAGTGTCTGCAGGTATCTGAGCTGGACAGCGGATGGGGTTTCGGCGAGTGTTTGTGCAGCTTCTTTGAGACATCGCGAGGCCTTCTCCTCGCCCTGGGCCGCTATCAGCTTAGACCTGGCCTCTCGGGTGGCCTCGGCCTCGGCGGCCATCACCCTTTGCATTTGTAGCGGCAAGCTCACGTCCTTGCTACAATTAAAAATTAGCTTGTTTTTTTAAGACAAATTATTTGCCTACACTTCAACTCTTTCGACAGACACTCCCCATTTGTGTGTAACCTCGTCTAAGAGTTCTTGCATAAGGTTGGCGATCACTTCGCGCTGAGACAAAATCTCGTGCAGGGTCTTTGTGCCGAATATGTTTCGAATGGTGGTGGAGGCGAGGACCCGGGTCGAGAATTGGGCGTTCTCGACCTGAACCACCGAGGACGTTGGGTCAATCACTTTTGTGTACACCACTGCGTCCACACTCACAGTTACCGAGTCTTTGGTCAGCACTTCTTGAGGTGGCACATTAAATGTCTGTGTCCTCATGTCTGTTTTGATTATTGAATCTATACAAGGCAGTCTATAATTTTAAACTTAAGCCTCTTCATAAAGCTTAACAAAAAGTCATTCCAAAGCAACAAATATCTTTAATTAATTAGTCTTAATATGATTGCTGATAGGGACATGTCTCTATCAGTTAAAAGAGTAGGATGCCAAGACAACTCAATTTTATTTAACACTGTGTAAAGTAGAAATTGGCTTATTTTTTTTTTTTTAAATGTAATTTGGGAGAGACTCCCAGGCAGTTTGGAATGGAACTTAGTCCTCCCTTTCAGCCTCTTGCTTGAAAAAAACATGAAAAAAAGTTTGAATTTAAAATCAGAATAAAATAAAAATAAAAGTGTTTTGTTAGCTTGAAATTAAAAGTTGAAAGATATTGTTAAGTGAAGAAATTGGCTTATTGTTTTTGTTATATTTTTTTTATTTGCTGCGATATAAATGGTCATTTATTAATAGAGTTATTATGTATTTCTTTAAATAGAATTAACCACAAAGTTACACTCAAAGGATCTTGCCTCCAATGTGACCAAGCTAGTCAAATTAATCAAATAAATCTTTGTTGTACATGCCAAGAACATAGCTGAATTTGCTTAACAATGAAAAACATTCAATTCTGGTTATAAGCCACTCAAATCAGGGAAATCAGTTTTACTGGCTTAATGCCAATCCTTTTTTGTTTGTTTCTCCTAGCTATGCAAGTGCTAAGAACCTGTGTGAGAAACAAACCGTTAGATATTCTCATCCTAAACAGTTCGTTACAAGCCACTCTCTTTTCAAAAGCATGTGCGAACTTTTACTAGGCTTGGGACTAAATGAAATCTTGACTTATTGTCAATAGCAGTGTTTGTGTATATGATTTTAATTCCTGGTCATAAAGTCATGCAGTAGTTAAAAGCAAAGAACAAAGATGCTAAAAGACCTTTTTCTCGGAATCAGTCGTACAGCTTAAGAAAATGTGAAAAGTAGCATGCAACGATTTCATTTCTTAACAAATCGAGTAGTTAATGTTTGGAATAGTACATCACCAATTCCGAATCAATCATTAATTTCAAAATTAACCTGGTCAAATGATTCAAGAAGCAGTCTAATTTATTGCCATTGCTTAGAAGAAGCTCTACTAATAAGGTCGCAGTATTATTTATTACTATTACTTGATCAGAGAGCCAAAGAGTCAGTACAAGATGGTGAACTTCAGATTGATCTTAATTGAGCTTAATTTTATTACAATTTCTATTTAAATAAAATTTGTTAATAATGAAAGCTTTTTTTTAACTTCCTAATATAATTAGTCTAAGCTGAGACATCACGTTAGAGTCAATGATTCAGTGTATCAGGAACAAAAGACTGTAATGGCTTGAACATGTACTTAGAATGAAAAGAATACGAAAACCAAACAGATCTCTATAATCGGTAAAAGTAATGACCAGATAATCTCTTTGGTCGATTACCATTAAAAGATTCAAAGATTTACCACAAAGGGTGCATTGATCAAAAGAATAGACACGACTAAAATTTGCCTCCATTGATGCGTTAACAAAAAACACGATCAATGTGTATAAAAATCAAAACTAATTAAAACTAATATCTATATGTTGCTTTGAAGTTAACCAATCATCAGCCTAATTAATTTTATTTTTATTTTTAAATTATTTACACAAATACTAGTCCAGGTCCTTGGCTTTTGCCGCTCAGTATTCGGCCAAGTCGAAACACAATCTTATAAATAAAAATTTTAAAATTAATTTATCTATTTATTTAGTCAATTATATTACAGCTCTTTCGTATTCTTGTACCACCTTATAAACAAATATTAAACAAGACAAAAATGAGCTGACTAATTTACCTTGAGTGCGCAGAATATACTCAATGGAAATGTGCATACGAACAGGACATAGGACACGAGCACTATCAGGTGCTCGAAAAGACCAAAATCTCTCTGGTCTAATTTGGCGTCTTGATTTTTGCTCGATGCGGACATCGCTCTTGAATGCTGAGCCTCGTCGTACATTTTCCAATCAGCCAATATTTCATTAATAATTTAAAAAATATAACAAAATAAAATTCTAAATCAATAAAATTTATTTTATTAAAAAAAAAGTTAATTTTTTTATTTAATAGCTTAGTTACTTTGAAGAAAATCAAAAAGATCATTAGAACAACTCGGAAATTTGTACTCGAGTGTTATCATAATTTATTAGGAACTAAATTAGAATAAATCCGACAACTACCTTTGATTGTACAGAATTGAGTTAAATTAGCATACAAGTGAGAGCAGGAGACCTGATAGATAGCAATAGTTTTAATTAGAGAGAAATTATTTAAAATTAGCTCCATTGAGCGGATAATATATAAAAATCGATAATTCTCAAGTTACCAAGCACTATGGGCATTATTATAGTGATAAACAACTCTAATTAAATATGAATATAATAATTTTATATTTTGACTATGAAGTTGTCTGTTTATATTTGCAGTATCTATACTTATTTTAACCTTTGATGACCGAGGTGTAATTGTAATTTGACAATTTGGTCATTTATTAATAAACTACTGTCCAAAAAGGCAAAGAAAATTTTTAAATCCGCAATTAAATTTTCAATTTCAAGTTTAATCAACAGGCTAGTGCCCATGTCATACAGACCGATTAACCACACTCTATTTATTTAAATAAAATAAGTTTTACAAATCAAAAAATTTAATTGTTTATATAATTATTTAAAAAAAGAAAACATTGAAATATTTAAATAAAATTTTTTACAAAATCTGAGAAAATTAAATGTTGTAAATTTCAACATTGATCTCTTGATCACAAAGCAATTTATAAGTCTTGAGTAGAAAAATCCAAAAGTTTTTTCACCATTTAATGATTTGAGCCATTTTTCTTTAAATTCTGCATTAGATTTTCAGGAGAGTTATGAAAGTATAGTGTTTTTGATAAAATTTGATCAGAAAATTTTTAAACCCGCAATTAAGTTTTGATACATTTTTCAAAAATTTTAGAACAAAGCTTTGAAATGTAATAGAAATACAAATATTTGATAAGATAATTTCATTTTTTTTGGTAAGACCATAACAGCTCCGGCTCATTAAATCCATATAAAAATTTATTGAAAAATAAATAAAAAAATGAAAAGAGTTGAAAAATTTATTTCATTTACTTAACAAATAAAATTTAAATTATTTATTACCTAAATGACTAAACTTTAGGATTATATTTATTGACTGGTTACTTTTTAATATAAATACATTTAGCTCATAAATGTTTAAAAAGTTTTTATTTATACTCTATTCTTCAATGTCAAAAATCAGCAAGGCTCGTAACCTGAAAAGTTTGACCGTTTAGTCCCAATCCCTTTTTATTCCTTTCTCCTAGCTATGCAAGTACTGAGAACCTGTGTGAGAAACGAACCGTTAGATATTCTCATCCTTAACAGTTCGTTACAAGCCACTCTCTTTTAAAAGCATGTGCGAAGGATTCAAATAAGTTCCAAGCCTAGATGAAGAGAAGAGTCAAGAATCAAAACAAGCTAGATGTGCAGTGAATAGAAACTGAACGCATATGAATGGTATTGATCTTTGTCTTCACTCGACAGAATCTGATATGTGTTATGACCGAGATCAGGGATTAAACTAAATTAGAGAACAATTTGACGTGATAATTATTTATTTACTTCTCGTTACGATCTCAATGCATTATTTACAAATTACAATCCTTTTTGAAAAAAACTTTGAAATTTTATAAAGATATAAAAATCTGCAATTAAATTTGAAAAATGAAGCTTGATCAAACTTTTATTTTGCCTAAGATTAAGGACATTTAAGCTAACTGGAGTCGGTGTTGTAGCTATTTAGAGAATTTCAGCATAAAAACAAGTCACTAAAAGGTGACGATGACATGAATTAAAATATCTAGAAACGTTTTACACTAAAATGTTATATAATTATCCAATTCTTCTTCTATCTTTCTCTTTCCTTGAGGGGTCCAAAAATTGATCTGTTGTACAGTTCCTCATTTGTAATAACTTTCGCATAGAAGATTCTCAAAATTTTTCGTAGGCAATTGTTAATAATACTTCGATCTTTTGAAGATCACTGTCAGTCATTTTCCAACATTCAGATCCATACAACAATACAGATTTGACAAGACAACTATAAAGATGTAATTTAGTCCTCAGTCGAAGGAATGACCATTATACGACATAAGTCTTAATTTGAAGAAAGCAGTTCTGGCCTTGGTTAATCTGTTTCGAATGTCTTCTTCGGAGCCACTATTTTTGCTAATCACGCTTCCTAGATATGTAAAGCTGTCGACGCATTAAAGATTTTCGTCTCCAACAGAAACCAAAACGCAAAACCAAATTATCCAATAATTAGTAGCCTGATAAATGTTTTTCAATTATGAAATCTTCATTTTTATTTCCAAAATTATTCAATTGCTAATCTTTGTCTATAAAAATTGCCTAAGATTGTTTTTGTTATCTGTTTGTAATTTAAAATCTTATCTAATATTAATTGCATTTAGCCTATTATGATGTGATCTTTTGACTTAATCTTAATTGCAAAAACTGCTGATAATTAAACAAAATATCTCCTTTATAAATATGAATAAAAATTAAAAAAAACGAAAACATTTTTTTTTAATTTATAAATGATTAAAATTTTAATTCTAAACCTGATAGGTAATTTGGACAAAAAAATGTTAAACTAATCTAATTAGGTACGCTGTTTAGCCGTGACATTGGCTCAGGGTGTGTCTCAAACGAGCCCGAAGCCGACAACAGTGACCTATCCAAGCGTTTCATTGAGCTGCGATTTTGAAGCAGACTTTTGCAATTGGAAAAATGAATCGTTTGGTGGGAGCTTTTTTTGGCAACGGAACAAAGCCAACGAGCTTTTGGACATCAACGGTCCCCTGCCAGACCACACACTACAGTCTTTGAATGGACACTACATTTACATTCAGGTACTTACTCTTGTAAATGGGTCCAAATCTTAATTGCCTAGTTTAGAGCAATCCATCACGGCCACAAAATGAGTCTACCAGCATCATCAGTTCTCCCTTGACCATACGCTACTCATACACCACATACTGTTTCAAATTCTGGTACCACATGTACGGCGAAGCTATCAATAGCCTTTTTGTCTCACTTGAAAACATGGACGCTCAAAATTCTACCACTATTTGGTCAAAACACACAACTCAGGGCAATCAATGGAGACTTGGCCAATCCACACTCAGACTCAATGCAGGAAATTACAGATTTATAATCAAAGGAGTCGTGGGTGGCAATTTATTAGGAGGTTATTAGAAGACAAGATTATAGTATTTTTATCAATTAAAAAATTAATTATTTATTAAGATATTGCCATTGATGATATATCTGTTTCACCAGGCTCTTGCTCAACATCTAAGTTTTGTGACTTTGAATCCGAGGATATGTGCGGATTTTCCCTCAATCCTGTCGGAATTTTCAATTGGACTTGGCACCAAGGCTCAACATCTACCTACGGAACCGGTCCATCATTTGATCATGTACTCTCTAATTAACTACAGAATTAAATAATCTTATCTATCATAAAAATTATTCAAGACTACACTGACAAGTAATGGACACTACATGTACATTGAATCAAGCTATCCAAGAGTAAGCTTATTAGTGATATAGTATTGGTGATTCTAGTGGTAGATATTTTTTTAAAGAATCAAGGAGATAATGCGATTATTTTGTCGCCAACATACAGATCTTATTCATCTGGAACGCGGTGCGTTCAAATTTGGTATCATGCATATGGAAGTGATGTAGGTTCATTAAATGTTTACAAACTGGAAAAGGGCACAGTAGAAGGCAAATATGAAAAGCTGTTCTCAATATCTGGCAACCAAGGGGACGAATGGCATGTGGCTCAGATAAATTTTTATGTCAGATCTTTTCAGGATTATAATCTCGTGTTCGAAGGTGTGGTAGGAGATGACGGTTGGTATGATTATGGCTGGTCGGGCGGACAGGGAGATATATCAATTGATGATTATGAGCTTAGAGAAAAACCTTGTCAGCCAATGGGAGACTGTGACTTTGAGGAAGATACTTGTAAGTAATTTTTCTAACATTATAATTAAACAAAAAAAAATATCAAATATTTATTAATTTAAAACATAATTTAGGCTAAGCATTAGTCGTTTGCTTATCGAATACAGTAAGACTGGTTTTGACTAGCTCGATCTCGTTTGGTTTCTTTTTGTTATCTATAATACTCAATTTATAATTTCCTGAATCTTCAGGTCTATCTTCATCTAATTTCGAGCTTATTTCAGATATTGGCTAACCATTCTCGTCTGATTCTTCAACAATGTATAACTTAACATTGTCATTTGGTTGTAATTTTGTAAAATCCTTTTTAAAAACATAGGAGACGACAATACCTTTTTAAGAATAAGAATTTAAATGTTTTTAAAGTCAATAAGAAAAAGAGATGGATAATTAGTATTAAGTCGTTGCTATAAACTAGTTAATTGATTAAATTAAAGTTAATTATTTTTCCAGGTTAATTTAACTACTCGATTTGTTAAGAAATGATATCGCTGCATGCAGCTTTTCACATCTTCTTTAACAATACATTCAATTTGTTATGTCTTCTTAAGTTGTACGACTGATTTCGAAAAAAAGGTCTTTTAGCATCTTTTGACTAAAGAATGTATGACCAGGGATTTTAACCTTATGCACCAATGCTGCTATTGAGAATAAGTGAGGATTACATTTAGTCTCAAACATTCTTTAAAAAAGAGAGTGGCTTGTAACGAACTGTTTAGGATGTAAATATCTAACGGTTCGTTTCTCACGCAGGTTCTCAGTTACTAGCACAGCTAGGAGAAACAAGTAAAACAAAAAAGGGATTGGGGCTAAACCAATGAATGCTTAGAGCATCACAAGCCTTTCTGATTTTTGATTCTGAGGATAAAAACAAAGATTGATTCTATAATACAGATTTTCAATTTGCTTTAGAGACATATCACAATATAAAAATAAAACGAAAAATTGTCCAATATAAAAATCTGTCTTTTTACTATTCTGTTGAATAAAATGGGTAAACTATTCCCATTAAAATAATGATTATTTTTTAAATATTTAAATTATACAAATGGCTTAACTTGTCTTTGATCAAATTTTAAATTTTCACTTTTTTGAATGAAAAATTTTTTAATAGATGAAATACTTTGATGACTGAACTTTCATAATTTACGCTTTAGTTAATAAAATATTCATGAAAAAACCTAATAATATGAGAAAAACCTCTTGGTAGGGAACATGCTTAAAAAAAGCGGATTACCAAAAAATCCAGAGCTTTACAAGTTGTTTTTAAAGGTGCCTGGAAGAACGCCGAAAAAGGTTCTGACTTTGAGTGGGTGCGAAACCGAGGCTCAACACCATCATCATTTTCCGGTCCTAATGTTGACCACACTCTAGGCACTTCACTGGGTGCATACTTATTCATTGAGACCTCATCTCAATCGAAACCGGGCTCAAAAGCCCTCATGGTTTCTCCAGTATTTGACAAGCTTACACCCAGATGCTTCCAGTTCTTCTACCACATGTAACTATTGCTAATCATAGATGCTTAAACTAAAACTTTGATCCAGGAAAGGCCTTTCTTCCACCCTTAGTGTAATCCAAAAAGGATTCAGGTCTTATCTCAATGGCACTGTGGTATGGAAGGACTCGAGCAGCGACCAAGAGACATGGCAGCAAGCGTTGGTCTCTCTGCCAAACAACTACAGCTCTAATTATGTCCTAATCTTTGAAGGAAAAATAAATGGCCAAAACTCTGGCGACATAGCAGTAGATGACTTGAAGATAGTGAATGACAAGCTGTGTCCTTCACCTGAAGCACAGTGCGCTTTTCAATGTCCGAATGGAGATTGTGTAGCTGAGATGAAAGTATGCAACTTTGTCAACGATTGTCTTGGAGGCGAGGATGAGATGCACTGTGGATACCAAAATGTAACATTTGAAATGGGAACTGGCAATTGGAATGACACAAGTGGATCCAGCATGCTGAAATGGACACGCAAAAATGGTGGAATTGGCTACGAGCCGCTAACAGACCATACACTAGGCACATCGATGGGCTTCTACATGCTGCTGAGTCCGAGTTCCAATGGAACCTCGGAAAAAAGCGCCCAATTTTCCAGTCCAATAATGCGTGACAGTAGCTCTGACTGCCAAATGAACTTCTGGTATCAGATAAATGGAAAAAATGCAGGCGGAATTGAAATATATGTTAATGTTGGTTCACAAAAATCAAGAGCTTTGCGCCTAGATAGAGAAACATTCGACCAATGGGTACAGGCTAGTGTAAACATTGGCCGTTATAGGTCAGAATTTCAAATTTTGGCGGAAGGATTCCGGAACCCAAGAACAACTGGCAGTGTGGCATTTGACGACATTAATTTTACAAGTTTATAAACTTTAAAAGATTATTTATTTAAAAATACAAATTGAATCTAGATTGTGGTATTGTTATCAAAAATGTGTCCTGTAGTTACAGCCAGACCAAGTGTAATAACCAAAATTGTGTATCAACTAGCCGCTTATGCGATTTCAACGGTAAGTTGATAATTGAAAATAATTGTCTTAAAAAATAAGTAGAAAGAGAGAGAGTCTGAAATTATTTATTAAGTATCTGTTAATGTGGTAAATGTGTGCCACTCTATCTGATTTGGCCTGATTAATCATAGAATAACTTCAGAGAAACAAGGAGTAATTTAAGATTCATAAAAGAGTTTATTTATCATAGGATTAAGAATTCCGATTGACTTGAAAATGTTGGGTTTAGTAGTACTAGTAGTAATTACTGTAACTTGGAGCTAGTTTAAGCAAAGCTCTAATGAGCTATAGCAGTCGATTCATTGTTCTTCGTTATCCAAGCGTCAATCTTAGCTTTAAAGCTGTTAAGACTAGTTGCACTTACAATTTCTTCTGGCAATTTATTCCAAACATCAACAACTCTGTTTGTAAAATAATTAAATCGATGACTACAATTCTTTACTCTTTCTCGCATCAAGTTCTTGGAGTTTCTTCTAAGATTATGCATTTTGCTCTCAGGCCTAGTGTTTAAGCTGTAGTTTATACCATTTCTGAAATTCACTATCTCCATATTGTTTACTAGTTTGAACATTTGGATTAGATCTCCACGTATCCTTCTTGTTCTTAGACATGGTATTTCAGTCTAGATAGCCTTTGTGGATACTCCAAATCTGCAAGTTCAGGTACTAACCTCGTCGCTCTACGCTGCACTTTATCGATCTCATTTATGTCTTTTTCTAAGTAAGGACACCATGAGCTGATGGCATATTCCAAATAAGGCCTGACAAGTGAGCAGTATAGTAGTCTTACTATTTTTGTTGTTGGGAATTTGTCGCTTTGGATATAAATAACAACTTTCGCAAACAGACTTGTTGAGCGGTTTTGAATCGATAGTGTAATCGAATTCTGTGTTCATCTTGCCAATATCTAAAACTTTGCACTTATCAATATTCAGTGATCTTGACCAGTCTCTTGACCATCTGCATATGTTGTCTAAATCGGATTGTAGATTAAGGATCGAGCTGAAACTCTTGATTACTGATATAATTTTTGTATCATCTGCATAAGCTTCACATTCATTTTCGATAATTTCTAACATGTCATTAATGTAAATAACAAAAAGTAATGGTCCCAGTACTGAGCCCTGAGGCACTCCACTTGTCACATCTCAATTTTTTTTTTTTTTCAATTTCAAGGTTAATCAACAGGCCCATGTCATAAAGACCGATTAACACTCCATTTATTTAAATGAAATAAGTTTTACAAATTAAAAATGAATAAAATTTTTTATAACATTATTTTAAAAAAGTAAAACATTGAAATATTTAAATTAAAATTTTTGAATTTTTTTACAAAATCTGAGAAAATTAGATTAATATTATTAAAAATTGAATGCTTAAATGTTGTAAATTTCAACATTGATCTCTTGATCACAAAGCAATTTATAAGTCTTGAGTAGAAAAATCTAAAAGTTTTTCCACCATTTACTGATTTTGATGTTGGTTCTATCAGATTCTCACGATTCCTTAAAATATAATTCAAATTTCTTGATTCATTTTTTTTAAAATTCTGCCTTAGATTTATAGGAGAGTTATGAAAGTATAGTGTTTTATAAGCAAAAGATAGCATTCTATCTAGAATTCTGGCTGGTACACTTATTTTCATTATTATTGCTGCTGTGATTGCATTTATTTATTGGAAAAAGAGACGCAACAACGCCACTTCTGGTTCGGTCCATTTATCCGGATTAGCTAATGAAAGTTTAATTATAGCCTCTTTTGAGAAATAGCACAAGAGAGTCGTGCCATTGCCAGGAAATCAACCATTATCATCAAAGCTTCGCTCCGACTCAAGCCTACTTTACTATACCCTATCACTTCACCAAATTGATCCACCGCTTTCCTAAACTTTAAGAGTTCCAACTTCAATAATTTATTAACTAAAATTTATTAAAATTGATTAAATGGCTTCTAAAAACTCTCTTCTATACCTTGAATAAAATTATTGACTTTTGACTGATTTTACTTCTGAGAGATACTGTTCCATACATTCCCATAACCATTTTTGATTTTTGTCCTGTTCTTTTGTGCATTTATGGCCAATTAAAATAAGAACGGTATACATTTTTTGTCTTACAGATGACTGCGGTGATATGAGCGACGAAGAAGATCAGGCATGCATAGCCTATCCCTTCCGATGCACATTCGAAACCAGCTTTTGCCAATGGGTGCCAAGTGAGAGCAATAATTACAACTGGAAGCGCACTACTGGCTTCAACTGGCCGTCGCGGCTAGCGCCGCAAAGAGACCACACAACCAACACTGCCGCCGGCTCATACATCTACATCAACACGACCAGCCGAGAGCCGACCTCTACCTCTCTGCTCTACGGCCCGGTCATCAGCACCGACAGCACTAGTTGTCGCATGAGATTCTACTACTACATGAATGGAAGATCAGCCGGCAAGCTAAGCATCAGGTCACGCACTCACATTGGCGGCTCTCTGACACACCAATGGTCTCGCACAGGCACCATCGCCGACTACTGGGAGCGAGCCGAGGCCTATTTGTACTCAAGCAGCTTCTATTCCAAAAGTTACCAAGTTGTGATCGAAGCCCAAGTGGCCTCGTCTGGCACCGAACAGGACGGCATCATAGCCATTGATGACGTTTCATTTTCTAAAGAATGCATTTCATCCTCTGAACCAATGCCAATTACTTACACCACTGCTCCACCTCCAGTATGTGGATATGACGGCTTTAGGTGCACAAATGGCAAATGCATCAACAAAAGCCAGCTATGCGACTTTATCAATGATTGTTCAAGTGGCGAAGATGAGACAAATTGTGGCAAGTGCAGTTTTGAAAAGGACAATTGCGGATGGTACGACAACAGCTTTGGTGGACATTTATTCAATAGAACTAAAGCTGGCGATGCTCAAATAGGCCAAGATGTTACACTAGGCTCTCCAAATGGTTCCCTAATCAACTATGAAGCTTCAGAAGGAGCTTTTTCCGGCCTGAGCAGACTCTATTCGCCCAAACTCGGCCGGACCAGCTCCTACTGTGAATTTGAGTTTTACTACATCAAAAAAGACCTATCTGAATCAATTTCAAATGAGTTTTCTTTATTTCTGGTCGACTCATCGGACAGAACAGAGAGACTTTGGCGCAACAAACAAAACTCTGTTGATAACAACTGGACCAGAGTGTCCATTGGGCTTCATATGCGCGAGGCCGGCTTCAGACTTTACTTTGAATCATCCTATGCCAATCAGGCCTCGGATCAAAAACCAATACTGGCTCTGGACGAGACCAGTTTTATAAATTGCCAAACACAGTTTAATGTGTCGTGTTTTGGCAATGGTGTGTTTAAATGCAACGGATCTTATTCCTATTGCATTCCAAATAGCCTTGTGTGTGACTTTAACAACGATTGTGTTGATAAGAGTGATGAACAAGCTGACCAGTGTGCCAATTACACTCGATGTGATTTTGAAAGCGAGCAAAACTCGCTTTGCCAATGGACAAATGACAATGATGCTGATTTGAAGTGGAAAAGAGCTGTTGGAAAGCAATTTTTGACCTCTAGTCTGAACTATCCCACTTATGACCACACTACTCTGGAATCCGATGGCCACTACTACCACAATGACTACTCAGGCAAGCCTGACAAGACTGCGCGCCTAAGTAGTCCGCTTTTGTATCCCGTCAGCTCAGGCTGCTCACTCAGAATCTGGTACTACATGATTGGTAAATGAAAAAATAGAACACAAAAATAATTTGGTAAAATTTTATTTTTAAAGACCAAGATGGAAGTAAGCCCGTGCTCCGGGTCTACATGAGAAAAATGGTCGGCGCTCCAATGACTCTTTTGTGGGAAAAGAACAACTTGAATAGTAAGTGATTAAAACTATCTAAAACAAGTCACTAAAATTCAGATAATTATTCATTTAATTTGTTAAGGGCTCAATAGGGACTTGAATAAAAATATTGAATTGTTTTGTATAATTCTTTATTGTTTAAATTGCAATTAAAAACTAGATAAAAATATAAAAATCCAAACTACTATTTATAAGGGTTCTTAGGACTTCTGGCTTTCCAACGACATCTTGATTCAATAACTAAATTAGCTTATAGAATATTATAAAGAAAATGAGAAGAATTTAAATCGTGCATGATAAAATCAATGAATTAAAGATAAATACTGAAAGATGCAAGCTAAGAATTATTAGTTAGTATTGAAAACGTGGCTGTTGGGTAACAAATTCCCGTTGGTTCTTTCACCAAAAGGGTGTCAAATGTCAATATCAAATCCAAAAATCAATTCTTTTTTCTAAATTCACCTCTATGAATAAAATTTAAGTGAAATCTTTAGAAAAGTACGAAACACAGGCCTAGTGTTTCTTTTTTAAAAAAGTTGTTAATCTTCGGATAAGGTTAAGTAAATGAGATAGATTCAAATTGTTATTTGATCCTTTATGTTAACCTTTCTTTTTGTTCTCTGCAGCAAGAACCCACCCAAGCTTCTGGTTTAACAACTATTTTTTTTCATTTTTGGATTCCATTTAATAAACTTTTAACTAAATTAAATTGTTTTAATTATTTCTTGGCTTAAATCCCTATAGTACGCTACCAAGACTTTACAGAAAGTATCTGATGACAAAAACGCGAAGCTCTTGGCTCTTAGCTGATTCTATTTCACACTTGTTCTTTATAATAACTTAATTTTGATCAATTTTGGTGACTTGAGTAGATAAGATAGATAAAAAAATAACTAAAAGAAACTAATATAATGATTTTTTGAATGTTTTCTATCTATTTTAGCTCTTGAGTGGATATTGGCTGACATACCCCTCCAGTCTGAGCAAAACTTTCAAGTAAAATAAACAAAAAATTTCTTTCTAATGACTAAGAATGAGTTAAGGTTGTGGTTGAGGCAGTTAATGGAAACGCTCAGATAGTAGGTCTATTTGGCAAATAAATTTTGTCCAATTTAAAATAACTTTCTAGGCTATTGATGACCTGTCTTTGACTCCTTTGTGCCGAGTAAATACCATTGACCAATTGCCAAGCTATGACTTCAGCACGCCAAAGCCTGATTCAACATGTCCCGACGAGGCTCAAACCAGATGCCAAACCAGCAATGAATGCATTTACATAAAGGATTTGTGTAACTTTAGATACGACTGCAGTGACAAAACAGACGAGCTTTCTTGCCCGTGGACCTGCAATTTTGATGGTAAAACAGCTGATTTCGACCAATAGAAATATTGACTCTTGTATTTAAGGCAGTGATAGCATGTGCTCTTGGACTAATGCTCCAAAGGACTCCGATCAGCTTTTGACCATCAAATGGAATGTTGGCACTAGCTCACAATTTAAAAACATAGGACCTAAATTTGGTAAATTGATGTTTTGTTAAGTTAATTTTGCTCTTAATTACAAACTATTAATTTATCTATTACATAACTAGATAATAATTAATAATTAAACTAATAGCTCAAAAATGATTAATTAAATTAATTTTTCAAAATTTATCAGGTTGTTTAATAAGTTTTTTCGTCGATTTTTAAATGAAAAAATCCCATCAAAGATTAAACTTTTTTATGCAATGTTGTACATCATTTGAAAGAGCAACTCTTGTTCTTTCAAATGATATATAAGATTATATGTTTGCTTTTTAAATTTCTAAATAATTAACTAAATAAAAATGTATGACAAAAAATTGGTTTGCTCGATTCAAAGCTGGAGATTTCGACCTCAATGACAAAGAACGCGTTGGGAGAACCGTTGAAGCTGATGACGCGTATTTGCAAGAGCTGCTTGAGGAAGACCCGAGGCGGTCGACTAGACAGCTTGCTAAAGAGATGTCTGTAACGAATGGCACCGTTTGGAATAGGTTAAAAGCATTAGGGAAGATTCGAAAACGAAAAAAGTTATTAAACAACCTAATAGAAGCAAGCAAAACAAACTTAACAAAAACTAAATTTAATTGCTCAGCTAATTAATAATATTAAATTAATTAAACAAAAATTTAATAAAACTAAAATTAATCTCAGATCACTCAACCAATTCACCGGATGGCTCATTTTTGTACTTTGAGTAAAAAAATTTAAATAAAATTGCCAAACCATTTTTTATCTTCTTTCCAACCAGTCCAGTCGGTGAGCTCGAAGGCCATAAGGCAAGAGTATCAAGTCCGTTGTTTAACCAAGCGGGTCTCATGTGTTCCCTTGAATTGTGGTACCAGTTGTATGGAGACTCGCCTAGCCAACTCAATATTTTAGCTGTATCTGGCCTCACAGAGACCCAGATCGGCACATTGATCTCTTCCAGCACAGATCAATGGACCAAATACCAGGTCAATCTTCCTACATGCTTGCAACAATTTCACATTGTCCTCGAAGGTGTCCGAGGCTTGACAAACTCGAGCTACATTTTTGTAGACGATCTCAGATTTACCAATTGTGAGTACGCCAGACCTGGTGGCACCTGTGCTAATGACCAGTTCAAATGCAACAGTCTGCACTGTGTTCCAAAGGCAAATGTGTGTGATTTTGGCAACGATTGTTGTGACAAAAGTGACGAACAGCAATGCACAAGTTATTACAGATGCAGCTTTGAGCAAGGCATGTGTGGTTTCAGAGCTTCGAATTTGAGTTCTAGCCAATGGGCTTTAGCGAGAGCTGACTCGCTTAGCGATGGTCCATTTTATGACCATACCAGCCAAACTTCAAAAGGCCACTATCTTTATGTGTCAAGAAATTTCAATTCAAGAGAAGGAGAGACCGCGTTTGCCAAAATTGGGGTCAGAATGAGCCAGAAAGGTTGCACAATGCGAGTTTGGTACTTTCTCAGTGGGCAAAATTCCGGCTTAATAGCCGTCTGGTACAGGAAAGAGCTCAACGGTCAGTTGGTAAGTCTTTATAGCAGCAACCAGGCTACTGACCAATGGAAACGAGTTGATATTGATTTGCCAGAAATGAGCGAGTTCGAGCTGGTTGTCGAGGGAGTAAAATCTGGTCCTGGTATTTTGGCTATTGATGACGTCACATTTACTCCCGAGTGTCAGATAGATCAAGACCTGGAACTTACCACTTTGTTTGTTACCATGACAGATTTTGAAAATGCCACAGAGTCTACTACTGCCGATTTTGGCAAACAAGACACCACTGGCCCAGGTATTTGGTAAAAAAAAATTTTTGTCTTTTTTTATCTTTTTCCATAAGGTATTGCTATTATATTGGCTCTGGCTGGTACACTTATTTTCATTATTATTGCTGCTGTGATTGCATTTATTTATTGGAAAAAGAGACGCAACAACGCCACTTCTGGTTCGGTCCATTTATCCGGATTAGCTAATGAAAGTTTTGATTATAATGACCAAAATTAATAAACACAATATTTTTAACTAATTAAATAAAATATTTTACTAATTTATTTACTTAATTACAATTAAAAAAAATTTAAATTGACAATTTATTTAATATTAAATGATAACAACTGGATTAAATTAATTTAAAGAAAAATAAAAAAAATTTCTTTTTTTAATTAACTATTGTACAATTCTTCCACACTAATCAGCTTAAAATAGTACTTCAAAAAAGCCTCTTGGTCACTTTCAGTACTTTGGCAAGTGACTTTGATCAGCAGTCTCTTTCTTTCCAACAAAAAAAGCCATTTAAGGCTTGTCTTGGCCTCGCCGCTGAGCTTCATAAACTCCTCTATCTAAAATTCAAAACCCCAATTAAAATCATAGCCCAAATTCCAATTTCGACCCACTGTCATGCCAATCATGCTCTCAAACAGCTTGGCGCTGATCCTCACCCCGGTCAAACTGGACGTATGGTCAGACACATTCACAGTCTTGTTGACAAATTTGTTATAACCAATGTCCTCATTTTTACAATTTTGATTCGGACACTTCCTACCAATTGGCTGCACGTCCAAATTACATCTTTTACTTCAAATTAAATTAATTAATTTTTTAATTTATTTTTTTTTCATAATTAAACCATTTTAAAGAAAACAAAGACAAATCTGAGTCAATGTCAAACGAAGTAATGACCGCGTCCAGCCAAACATACTCGCTGAGCAGAGCCTGGCTCAAGCTTTTCTTCAGACTTTCAATATTTGTTTTTATGGCCTTGTCCTCTTTAATTATTAATTTAATTATTATTTTTAATGGTTTGACAATTACTGATTTGCTCGATGAGAGATGGTGTGTCTTGAAATTGGCATCTTTTGCCAAAGGTGTACAGTGAGTAGCCTTCGCGCGTGTCTGGATTGACTGTGAAAATAGTCTTGCTGGTGGCCGAAGCTTCCATTGATTTGGTGTACTCGTTGTAGAAGAGTCTTAGGTCAACTGCGAATATCACTGTGTTCTTGACCAGCCAGCTGGACGCAAATCTAATCAGCTCTTTGTCCCATCTGTAATTAAGAATATCAAGAATAAAAATTATTTTTTTTCTGTTGTATTTTTTTACATAGTTAATTTAAAAAAGTCTTTGGTTTGGTCAAAAATGACCAATTCGAGTTTAGTGCGCAAAATACCATTGCGATTTTTGATCTCTTGGACAGGCTTGATCTAAGCAAAAGTGAAATTTGGGTCACTTTGTGGCACAATTTACCTCTCTGATGCCAAACAGGATGTTTGCTTCTTGGTTAATTTTGTTCTTCTGGTCCAAAATGAGGTCTTCGAGTGTGTAAAAATCATTGTGGTCACGGATAGGTAGGCTTTTTAAGCCTACCAAGTCCGGTCTGAGTGATTCGTCGACAAGTTCTATTGAGCCGATAGGCTCGTTCAGGACCAAGCAGTAGTTGCTGGGCGTCCACGGACGGTATAGCTCATCATCGGTTTCCAAATTTTTAATCTTGACAATCGGATTGTTTATTTTGACTATTTGATTAAAATTAATTTAATTAATATTTAATTTTTTTTTTAACCTATTGATTGAATGTCGATGTTGTTCACTATTTGGTCAATGTAGTCTCGGCTTCCCCAGCAAGTCACAAATATAAAGTCCATCTCGCTGTCTCTGATTAACATGCCCAGCACGTTCAATGGTTTCAAGGGATCTTTATTAATACAATCAAAAAAATTATTTTTCATCTTAAAAAATAAGACTATCTACTCTTTGGAGAAGTGACCACTCTTTTTTCCTGTTTTAGCAAAACGAGGCCAGTCAATTCCTTCAAAATATATGATTATAAAAAATTATGTAATGGCTTTTTTTTTACAGATATATCCAAGTCTGGTTTTATATCACAAATCCGATTGACAGGATTACGTTGTATGGCTCTGTAGATGTTCATTGCTTTTAAAATAAATTCTTTTAAATTTCATCATTGAGAATTAATTTTTAGATAGCTTATATGATATGAATATAAATAAAGGACAGTTAATAAAATTTTCCTATAATTAATAATTTAGGTAAAACAAATTTAAAATTTTGCTATTTTTCCCGCCAAAAAATCAACCAACCAATAGAAAAACAGATTTGAAAAAAATCGATTTTAAGACAAATAAATTGTCGATATGTTGATTATATTTCAAATTTGAAACTTTTACCGCCAAGTTAATTAATGCATGCAAAAGAGAACTACTTTAAGACAAATAATTAGTCGATAGTATTTTTTTTAAGTTAGAGGGTTTTTGCCGCTAAATAAATAGACAATTTTGTAAATAGATAAAAAAATATAAAATAAATAAAAATTGCGCCTTTACCCGCAAATAGGCATTTTTTTTTCTAAAGAAAACAACCTTTCCCATTTCACAGGTATTCAAAAATTTTATTTACAAATTATAAATTTAATAAAACTCCAAAAATAAAAAAAAAAAATAAAAATAATATTTATATATTTACTCATTTGAAAATATATTCGGATCGAATACAAAATTCGACTCCGTTTTGGCATCGTCTTGGTGCTCGTCCAGGGCCGACGATGCCAAAAGAACATAGTCTTCTTTGACAAGTCCTAAATTTAAATTTGACAAATAGTGCACAAACCTTCTCCTGTTGGCTTGCCTGGTCTGCTTGGCATGCTCCATCTTGCAAATTTGGTGCAAACAGGGCCGATAGTCGAGGGCCAGCGCCGGGCTCGACGTGGACCTGAACAAGGCCTGGGCCAGCCGGTTCACGGACACATTCGAGCCGTAGTTGAGCACATTCACCCGGCCCAGGTCCATCCACTCGCCAAATCCAACCTCTTTACCATTCAATAAATAACTAATTAAATTAAAAAACTCAAACAAATTTTCCTTAACAAAAGTTGTGTTTAATTTGCTCAGGTCTTGGCGAAGCGGGGGGCCGGTCTGGGCGACAAACGGGCTAAAAGAGCCCGTGGTGTGGTCGCTCAGGCCGTCTTTGAGCATAGCCAAGTCGTAGCGCTTCAAATTGACCGGCTGCTCTTGGTTAAATGCGCAGCCTGTTTCCAAATGTAGATAGTTGACTATTCTTTTACTCAGCCTGTCTGTGAACAACAAATGGTCAAGATAGTAGCCGCTTGGATGCAGAGCGCACTGGGCCTCGTGCACAAAAAAGCTGTTCAGATTCCAACTGGCTTGTGTGGCACTGTTTTTGAGTTTCTTGCACTTTGATCTGTCCATGTTGGTGAGCATTAGTTGCAGTTGGTTGATGCATTTTCTCATGTCGCATCGGCACTCGTGGGCTATTCTGTAGGCCGTCGAGGTGCCTATATGCGTCGATTGGTCTTTGGCGACCAGCTTTAGGAATCGTACCGCCGCGTCTATTCTAGGCCGGCCAAAATCTATTCTTTCCACATTTAGGTTGACTTTTTCTTGTATGAACTCATCGCTGGTTGTGAGGACAATGGGCTTTTTGGATTTTTTGATAAAGTGGTTCACGGCTGACCAAAAGCCGACATCTTCGCGAAAAACAATGTCTATCTCATCGAAAAGGATTAGTGATTCCTTGTGGATGTTGATGGATGTTTTGTCTTGGTCGATGAGGCCCGATGCGTTTGTGAGCACGGCCTCGCGGCGCAAGCTGTTCTTGCGCTTGCGTGACTTGTTGCCATTGTTGTCTGGACACTTGAAAAATTGGTCCATTTTGAAACCAGGCTGGGCTTTGTTGCTGGAAACGTGATGAGAGTTTAGAGCGCCGTCTAGCTCTTGGATTATTTGGCTTTTGCACCGCTGGGTGGACGAGTTGACCTCGAACACCTTGAAGCCCAGTTGCTTGGCAACCGAGTAGACTGAGCTGGTCTTGCCGGAGCCGTGCGGGCCCGACAACAAAATGGCGTTTGAGTAAAACTTGCGCCCATTGACAAAGCTTTCTGAGTTGGAGTAGTCCGAATCGTAGGCAAAGTCCGAGTCTGAGTCCGAGTCGTCTGTCCAGCGGGCTTCCTGGTTCTTGGACAGGCTCGATTTCCACCCATTGAGCCACTCTTTGAGCCGCTCTATTTGACTCTTGTTGCCAACTATGTCTCTTTCGTCGCTAAATTGGTACTTTTCTGTCCACAGGAGATCTGTGCTTGACTTTGTTTCCTGCTCGGTTCTGCGTCTTTTAAACTGTCGTGGCCTAGCTGGAGAACTCGCCTCGGACAAGAGGCTGTCTAGAGTGGCATCGTTCAGTGTGTCCGAGAGATCAGTTCTTTCGGCGCTCAAAGTGTCCATGCGCTTGTCCAGACTGTCAATGGTAGAACTTATGCTAAAAGTAACATTGTCCAAGGACTTGAATAAATAGTTAAAAATGTCATTAGGTATTTGTTAAAAAATGGATTTAAAATTATTTTTATTAAGACAAAAAAAGTGTCGATAGTAGGAAAAAATTCAAAAAAGGCGCGAAATTTTAAATTTTAAAGTTAAATTTGATAAAATTTAATAAAAATTCATACAAATTACAATTGCTGGTGGTGATAAAACAAAGTTAATCTAATTTGTTAAATTAAGATAGTTAATGGAACTTGATCAAGGTGACACCAAATGGCTTTATATGGTCAGTCTCTTTACTTAATTTAATATTATTTAAAAAATGATTAAAATTATGATAAAAATTTAAACATTAAAACTAATTTGATTATTTTTTAATTTATTTAACTCAATAATTATTAATAATTAACTTGCAAAAAATTAAAATTTTTATTATGTGAAAAAAAAAAGCTATTTACTTGGGAACATGAGCAGTCTGGCATAATTGAGTTATATTTGGAAAAATCAAAATTCAGTCTTTGGTTCAAAGCTACCAAGGTAACCTCGGTCTCCTTTTTAAGGGGGAAATTAGGCACAATCGGCTCTTTGAGAAATGAACTCTCTTGGTCTATGGTTGAAAAAAGTTATTTAATGGCAAAGTGTGGACAGTGGGAGAAAACCTGTGTACTGACGAATGTGCTGGACATGCAAAGGGAGCAATACCTGGGCTCGTTTGCGGGGCGTCTCAGGTTTTTTATTGTTCTCGTCGAGTTGAGCATGATCGTCAGCCAAAATAATGATATCTGTGTCTTTGGACTTGGGCTCCTTTTTGCTTTCCTTGACCAGTTTGGCTCTACTATCATCCTTTTTGTTTATTTTGTTCATAAGAACGTCAAAGGCGCTCTTTTTGCTAGCCATTTGATTAAACGTGATCTGATCTAATTATTCAATTAGAAAAACTAGCCGACATTTTTAATTTTAGATTTTTTCTCAATTTTTGAATATTATTTTAAAATTTAAAAATTATTTTTGTTTTATATTAACAAATTAAACTTGACATTAAGTTTTAGACTGTTTTATTTAAATATCTCTAATTACTTAATTTGCAAGATAATAAATAATAAATAATTAATTGGAAATATAAAAAGTATTAAAATATATAAATTTTTTATTACATTGTAAAGAGTATTTTGTTTTATAATTATTAAGTTCTCAAGCCAAATAATTAATTAAATGATTTGATGGGAAATGATTTTTAAATTTTAATAGTTCTAATGATTTTATTATTTAGAGAATTAATATTTATAAAAAACTAAAGAATATTATAATTTGAAATTAAATATTATAAAAGTAATTAAAAAGAAAGAATTTAATAATTAAATATCCTAAGATACAGACCTTTTTGCTCCCTTACTACTTTTTCTTTTTAATGAATGTCTAAGATTAAAATCAATTCCTGATGACTGGAAGTTAGCCATTGTTAATCCTTTATTTAAAAATAAAGGCAATAAATCAGATATTAATAACTACAGGGCTATTTAAGTTCTTTCTCCAATTGCAAAATTGTTTGAGAAATTATTGGCTCGTCAAATTTCAAGCTATTTTGAATCTAATAATATATTTTTTAATGGACAGCATGGATTCAGACCTGGGCATTCATGTCAGACTGCATTTCATGAATATCTTAGTGAATTAAATCTAGCCAAAGAAAAGAAACTTACTACCTTATCACTTTTTATTGACTTTAGAAAAGCTTTTGACGTGATTGATCCAAATCTTCTTCTCTTGAAATTATTTCACTACGGATTTGACAATAATTCTTTAGGTCTTCTATCAAATTATTTTGCCAATAGATCTTAAATAGTTCA
>JAESIW010000137.1:6713859-6833665 GCA_016802295.1 Brachionus rotundiformis
CCTAATTTTAATATAATTATTTCAATTTGTTTTAAATATCGATTTTAAATTTTTACCATTTTTGCCAATCTTTTTATTACTTATCCATTACCATTATTTTATATTAAATTAATTTACTTTTTTTTTTACCAATCTAATTAATATAATAGATTATTTTATTTTTTTGAAATTAATTTTCTAATCAAATAAATATTACTTTTTTTATTTTGTCTTTTAAATTAATATAATTTTTAGTATTTATTTTTTCAAAATTTTCAATCTTATTTTTAATAATTTATTCAAATTGTTTTAAATATCGATTTGACATTTTTGCCATCAATTTCCAATATTTTTATTACTTATCCTTTACCCTTATTATACTTTTGTATTGTTTTAAAAAAAATTCAAATAAATAATTTCTTACATTTTTATCTACCTATATTTGCCAATTTTTTTATAATTTATCCTCTTTCTTTTTTGTATTAACTAATTTTTTTAAACCAATTCAATTTAAGATTATTAATTTATTTTAAAAATTTAGTTTCTATTCAAGCTTTATTATTTTTTCTCTTAATTAGATAAATTAGCATTTCAATTAAGGCAGGATCGGACTTTTCGCCATTGTGCATGACATCACATTGCAGCCTGAATGGTTTAATGTACTTTTCTTGTCCTTTTGGAAACAAGCTTTGACCAAGAATGATTTTTATTAAATAATGTTACCTGGTATTACGTGTTTGATGCATTGGTTGTATATGTACTGTGCATTATAGCCTTGGATGTCTTTGGTATACTTAATAAACCGTCTCAAGGCACAGATGTACTCGCTGGTCTCGACCCACACAGTAAGATCGAGCAACGACCTGAGCCTTTCGTTGCAGAGCAAAAAGCAGCCCTCTAGAATTATGTATTTGTACTGTCCAGGAGACACGCTCAGGAACTTGGTGACCACACAGCTTCCTAGGTCGAATTTAGGAATGCTTACTTGGATATGGTCGCGTATGCTTTCCAAATGATGGTTCAGAAGCTGAAAATTTATGGCCTCTGGACAGTCGAAGTTAATTGCCGCTTGGTCATCGTGCAAAATTTTGTATTCCTCTTCACTAAGCTCTTTGTAATAGTCATCCAGAGACATCAGAAGACACTCTTCTTTTCCCAATTTTCGGCATAACTCCTCTCCCAATGTGGTTTTGCCAGAACACGATATGCCAATAACTCCTATAATAAACATTTTTTTGTTTAACTTTCAAATTTTTGATAACTTGTCTAAACTTTAATTATTCAAGATAACATTGTTAATTTGCTTTACCAAGCAAAAATAAATTGTTTTTTAAAAGGTTTAAAACATTTTGAAAAATGAGATAAAGAGAATATTTTGTAAATTAAAAAATATAGAATAATGGTAAAGGATAAGTAATAAAAAGATTGGCAAAAATGGTAAAAATTTAAAATCGATATTTAAAACAAATTGAATTAATTATATTAAAATTAGGAAAAAGTAAATATATAATTATTACCTGTTTTTATTTTATGCCAAAATAAAACTAAAATACTGAATTTGGAACAAAATTTTTTGGAAAAATATTACAATAATTATAATTTAAAAATTTATTAAAAGAAAAAAAACCCACATTATTAAATTAAATTTAATGTAATAGATAAAAAAAATAAAATAATCTATTATATTAATTAAAGTTGGTAAAAGAAACACTCAATTAAGTTAAAATGGTGTAACTGGTCTTCTCTTGAGATATTGGGCAATTTTTGGATTGGAGCGAACCTTTTCGTCCAGTTTCTTGATATTTGGAAAATTGTTGAATAAAGTCTGAGCCTTGTCGCCTTGAAGGTCGAGAAAATTGAACAAATAGAGATCGACCCAAGTGAGACCACTTGGAGCCACAAAGCCAGATCGGCTCTGGATGATTCTTTCTTCTAAATTTTTCAAATGCTTTGGCAAAGTCTCGTTGTCAAATTTCTCTTGATCTTGTTTCTTTTTTTGCTCGTCTTTTTCGGAAAACAATCGCACCATTGCATTCATTAGGTCAGTGATGTGGTCACCATACATGTCGACAATGGCTGCTTCTTCGTCCGATTTACCAGCCAACTTGAATTTGCGTGCCAAATATCTAGCTATGGCAACTGACTCGCCCAGGCATAGTGTTTGCGAGCCACTGGTCACTTGGAGAAAAGGCGCAGTGCCAAAAGGAGCCATTGATTTGTACTCAGGCCATTTGGACTGCTCAAAACGAATGTCTTCGTATGGCTTGCCAGCTGCTTCGAATATCAATCGAATCACCTCAGCTCGGAACTTGAACCCAAAGTAATACAACTTGTACTGAGCATTTCCCATTTTCTTTTTTCACCTTTTATTTTTATTTTTCTATCAGAAATTATTTTCTTCAGGTATTTATAGTTTCCAAAAATAAAAGCTTTGTCATTTATATTTACTTTATTTAGAATATTTTATAAACTATATCAAAAAATCTAGTTTGACTAAGAAAGTCTAAAAAATGCTAAATCATTTGATAAAATCATTTAATTTTTATGCTTATTAAATAATTAAATTAAAATTGATTGTCACCAATTTACGTCACAACTAGTTAGATTATTTAATAATACACTTATTTTTTATTTTCCTTAGCTCATAAAAGTAAGGAAAAATCTGATTTTAAAATCTTTATTAAAAGTGATTTTTTGTCTAGTTTATTTTGAAATTTTTTTTTAAATATTTTTAGTTTTTTTAAAAATTGATTGTTTTTTAAACCGGAAAAACAAGGTAACAGATTAAATTCTTTGTTATTACTACTTTTACATTTTTTATAATAATTACTTGATTAGCATCTTATACAGTATTTTTTTTATTTATGTTTAGATTGAGTATTTAAATATAAAAGAAAGTATACAGTTCCAATCTTGAATAGGACAGGGACATAAGAAACTGTTGAAGAAAAGGACCTCGGTGTTGTTTTTTAATGACCCAAAATCGAACAAACAAAGTTCATCTGCGGCACCTAAAGCCAACAGAGTGTTAGGTCAAATTAGAAATGCGTTCGTGTGCTCGGACAAAGAAACTTTTAGACATTTATACATAGAACTTGTCAGACCACTTCATTAAAGGGTTCCGAATACTCAGAGCGTATTCCCAATTGAAAGCTGGCATAAACATCATCGAAAGAGTTCAAGTAAGAGCGACAAAGCTAGTCCAATGTTTGAACGAAAAGCCATACCAAGAAAGGCTAAGGGCTTTGGACTTAATGAGCTTAGAAGATCGTAGAACAGAACTAGAGGGGATCTTATTCAAATGTTCAAAAAAGTCAATCGTTATGAGAAGATTCACCTAATCAAAGGTGTGAATCTGGACTTGATGAGAAAACATAACATGAAATTAGAGAAAGAAATTTGCAAACAAGCTACATCAAGATATAACTTTCTTACCATCAGAGTGGTTTACTCAGTAACTCAGAGACCATTAAAAAGGAAACAAAATAAATCCAATAGAATTAAAATTAATTCAATAAATTTTTTTTTAATAAATTAAATTTTCTTTTATTTTCTTTAAAATTTTTAATGATCGATCAAACTCGAGCACGTTGGACGTGGTCGCACTTTGCACAGCTCGACGATTGAGCTGCAACAATCTTCTCCAGTTCCAGTACAAACGCCAGCACCTGCCCCAGACGCAGAAAAAGATGACCTTGAGTAAAAAAAAAGAATTTGTTTTTTTGATCTTTTGAAAGTCTCTAACTAAGTCTCTAACTAAGGAGGAAACTTGATTTTAAACGGGGACTAATGTAACACCCCCTCTACCCCAGCCCCTTACTATATATATATATATTAATAAAAGTCTTTGTTTAAAGGAATCAAAATTCTTTATTTAGTAGGGTCACGCTGTTAAAGTTCCTTTTCAATTAATTAAATTTTAATTTCATTACAATTTTTAAGTAAAATTCCTTATCTTTTAAGAAAATTTGATATTGATATAAAGATGTTTGCTGATGACACCACGATCAGTAATTCTGACAATGACTTAGATAGCGTTTAGAAAAATTTTTCGGGTACTATTCATAATCTTAGTAGTTGGTGTTATTTTAACAAGGTTGATATTAATTGGTCAAAAACCTATTGTATGATCTTTTCAAATAGAAAGACTATTATTCCCAAGAT
The DNA here is from genome assembly GCA_016802295.1 of Brachionus rotundiformis. Taxonomy (NCBI): domain Eukaryota; kingdom Metazoa; phylum Rotifera; class Eurotatoria; order Ploima; family Brachionidae; genus Brachionus; species Brachionus rotundiformis. The sequence goes on from JAESIW010000137.1 coordinate 6,718,003, forward strand.
GATCAATCTTTGTGGAAATGAAATAGAAGTTGTCAATGAAATAACTCTTTTAGGTTATAAAATTGATCAAAATCTTAACTTTTCGAATTTTGCATGTAGTATCTCATTAATTGTAAATAAAAAATTACTCAGCATTAAGAGACTTTTCTATCTATCAACTTCTGTAAAAATACAGGTTTTTAAGACCTTTATATTTTCTTATTTTGATTATTGCTCGACTCTCCTGTGCTATTTCTCAAAAGAGGCTAAGAGTTATTATATTTACAAAATAAATCTTAATATTTTATTGAAATAATTATTTCAAAAAGAATACAAATAATTTGATTTATTAAAACAAAGAACATTTTAATTTAATAAAATTAATTAATTTTAAATCTTAATTAATTTAAATATAAAATTCTATGGTGCCATTGGCAAGTCAGGTCTCACAAATTTACCTATGAACAAAATGTTATTATAAATCTTTTCATGAATCACAAACATAAATGGTTTGTTGCAGACAAAATTAATTCTTTGGTAGTGGACAGATTCCTTTTCGGAATAGAGGCCGAAGTTAATGGCGCTGGAGGCGGTCGCTTCGGCGCCATTCTCGTCTATTTCCAAGCTTGTTTTGTGCACAATGTCCGAAATGAGTAGACCAGTTTGGCTGCTGATGGCACTAAAGTTGGCAAATCGACCAAATATCGACTCAGCGCCCAATTTTACAATGCTTTTTTTCAGCTTTAAAAATAAACTTAGACAATTAATTACTTTTAATTTTAATTAGTTACATTTAGGTCAGAATTGATTGAAAACTTTGGTATAAAAATGTTCATTGGTTCCTTAATCATATTCAGGCCAATTATCTTTTGAATATTTTGGACATTTAATTGCTTTTCCACATGTGCCAGACTAAATCTCCTATTTGGCAAGATTATGGTCATGGCAAAATTTCTATCAACAAATGGTATTTCTACAGTGCTTGCGTCAATGTTGGCCGGCTTGAAAAAATGCTTGAAATGGTCGTCATAAATTCTCATCATGGGGACTTTGACTTTGGAGCCGTCTGTGAGAAAAAAGTCCTCTTTAAAAGTGGTGTCCTGGTCAAATGGCAGCGCCCAGTTGGCTTTGAAGTAAATGGCGTTGACCAGAAGCATTCTGGTCGCTGAACTAAGTTCGTCCTGGCTGACAGCTTGCTTTACTTTGCTGTTTGTGTGCGACATGACCCATTGGTTGATAATTCTGGCTGAATTTTGCGAGTTGGCAAAGTCCAGCTGCTCCAATGATCCACTAAACATTGAGTTAACTGTGTGCAAGAAATTTGCCTTTAGTGTAAAGCCTTTTTGCACATAGACCTTATTTGCCAAACTGAGCTTTAGACCTTGGTCAGAAAAGCGCTGAACATAGTCCAAAAAATTGCGGCTCTGGCTAAAAGCTTGATGGTCTGTTTGTGGGCTAATGTCTAGCAGTTTGCCAAGCTGGTTTTGGGATTGAGCTTTGGCACCTGCGTAACAAATTAGCAGTGACATGAAAAGGCTAATTGGCGAAACAACCAAATTGTGCTCATTTTCCAGCGACACTTGGCTGTACACCTTTTGGGTAAATGAGTTGTATGATACTTCACCGCTCATTGCTTGGTAATAAGTTTAGATTAGATAGAATTTATCTATTTATAGTCATTTATCTCATGTGACCTTTTAATTTTGGTGATGAGTTCAAAAAGTTAAATTTTTCAATGGGTCAGAATTTTGCCTTAAACCAACTTTTAATAATCACTTTTTTTATCAAATTTCTGCCTTATTGCTTGCCAAAAACTGCCAACTTATTTGACCTTAGAATCACAATGTTTGAAAAGATTCAAAAGAGACCAAAGTTAACCAAGTTATTTTATTTAATTTAATGCTTAATTTTTATTAATAAAATTATTTTGAAAAAAAAGATAGCACTTTCTTTTTAAAATTAACATTTAACAAGTGACTGGTAATTGCATGCCGAGATTGTTTGGTCAAACAAAAGCCCATTGGGACACTCAAATTCGGATATTGAGAGAAGATCGCTACCATGACAAAGATAAAATTTCCTACAATCAGATTGTGTGTCCGCATAGTAGCCTGGTCCGTTCGGACATTTGTCAACTGGTGGCCGTGTAGAAGGTGTTGTCAAGGAAGTAGTTGTTGAATCAGTGCCATTAATTAGCTCAGACTTGATAAAATTTATCAATGGATATTTTCCCTTAATGGTATATTTATAAAATTAGAATACAAAATTTTTTAATTTGTAAAACTTTTTGACAAAATTGTCCAGCAAAGTCGTCCATGTCCATGGTCCATACCATTGCTCCGCCAATGTTTAACGATTTTAAAAAGTCAATCTAATTTTTATTTGTTTAACTACAATATTAGATTATATTGATTAGATTCACTTTTAGTTTTAGGCTTTCTTCATTATCGAAGCCAACCCATTGGTCATTCAAAAATGCGTAAGGCACTTTTTGAACGTTGTTCCATCGCTCTGACCAACCTTCTTCTAGATTGGTACAAATTTCATACGAGGCCAAAAAACCAGAGTCCCTTGTAAACTAGACAACTTTTAATAAAAGCTAATGTGTTCTATGTTCGTAACAAGTGACCGAAACCTCTAAGTATTATGTTAAAGAGCATCTATTGAGCTTGCCTTTGAGCACTTGGGGATTCCAGTAGGTCAAAAAATCATAGAGAAATGAGGTTCTGAAAGTGACCATTCGTTTTAAAATTATTAAAGAATTTAAATTTCAAAGTGCAATTACTCTGTCAATTTTTAAAGTCTTTCTGAACTTCAAAAACCTAAGTCAAGAGAATTTAGTGCTTTTTAAGCGACTAAAATTGTCTTGATAGCTTAAGGATTGAGGTCAAAATTGAGAAAAAAAAAGTTTTGCCACTCTTTCAAAGTCGAATATTTGTATGACCGTTAAGTGTTTAAACATCATCCAATCAATATGGTTAGAACATGTCTAATCTAGCAGCCTAGCCCAACAATAAAATAAAAAACCGATGAAAAATGACTGAATAAACTTGGATTATTATGTAAAGCATAAAGCTATACTGTGTCCCAAGATCAAATTTTTTGCTGAATAGGGTGATAAATATATGAAACAAACAACCAAAAAGTGTTGTTACTACTTAATAAGTTTAATTAAATGGCCAGTGGTCAAAAGATCATTGTTGAAGTTTTCAATAGCATTAATTAATTTAGTGGCTGTCTTCTGAGCTGAAGCACATGTACTAGCTACTTTATAAACCATGATACTTATATTCTGAACTAAATATTTAGGAATCCATTGAATAATTAATTACCTTTCCAGGTAGACCAGGGCCTACGGCCGGACTTCCTATCTCATTTAGAGCTGGGTCTCTAAGTCTAAAAGTTCTGCCATAAGTAATCAAGCCAAGATTTATCTTTTGCGCCTCAGCTCCCTTGCTTATGTAGTAGTAGGCCGTAAAGTTGACACTTAAAAAGCGTGCGTTCTCGGTCTCTTGGGGCCTTGGGTAAAGTGGTGCCGGTGCGCCAGTAAACTGTTCCCACGCTCCATGATAATCCTTTAATCAAAAACAGATAAAAAAGATAAAAAATTGATTGTGAATTTTTACATAAGTCATCAAGTTGGCAAAATTTAAATTTCTTTAATTAATTATTCATTATTTAATTAGTAACAAGTCTTATTAATAAAAAAATAAATAAATAAACTTTATTATTTCATCCACTTGATAGGCTGAGTCGATGACACTTTTACCAGCAGCTAGGGTGGCGCATAGCAACAAATTTTTCGCCTGATACAAATTGCTCATTATCTAAAGCCAGATTAGTTAATTGATGAGAACAAAATTTATAATTTAAGATAAACACTTGAATAAATTTGGTAAAATTGATTTTATCTTCCGGACTAGAGCCCTCTCTATTAGCTTAAATGAGCAAATTAGATTTTAATTTTAAGTGGTTAATTGAGCATGCCTGGATATTCCCAATTAATATCGAGACCATCGAACTTGTACTTGTTCAACAAGTTGATCGATTGGGCTCCAAAGCGCTGCATTGAGGCCGGATCGGACACCAATCTGCTGAACTCGGCAGAGCCCATGTTCCATCCGCCGACTGACAGCAGCACTTTGAGCTCAGGGTTTATCTCTTTCAGGGCTGTGGTTCGCTCATAGAGGCCCTTGGTCGAGTCAGTAGACTCGTCGTTCCATTCAAATGGCACCAAGAGACCGTCTCTGATGACCGCAAAGGCGTATATTATGTGAGTGCAGAGGAACGGGTCTATCTTTTCGGGCAGGAATTTTGCCCCGTCTGGACGGTACTGTGACCAGTTGGTGGTATAACAGACAAGTCTAGTTCCATTTATTTCATTAAATAGCACCAGTAAAGATAAAATAGCAAAGAGCATTTCGGAGATTTGTCAATTTTGTTATATAAATTTTATTTTTATATTAAAATTTAAAGGACATTTTTCTAATAATTAGTCTCTTTTAATTAAGATTTTGGTCTAATTTGACATTTTTATCTTCTTCAGAGTCAAAATTTTTAAATAAAATTTTAATTAATGTTCAAACATAAAAGTTATTAATAATTTTATTAAAACAGATTTATCTTTAATGACTTTTAAAATATGCTTCTGTGTAAAAACAAACAAACCAACTTTTTGTAATGTAATGGTTTAAATAGTAGCTAGGACATGTGCTTCAGCTGCAGTTAAGTAATAAACCACTGAGCATTGGGAACAGTTTTCGTTTAATTTTGGACTGAACTGTGCTTAAAACTTTGCTAACTTGTGAAAATTGACAGAGTAATTGCACTTTGAAATTTAATACGAACGGTAACCTTCAGGATCTAATTTCTCTATGATTTTTTGGCCTACCGATGTCTCAGAGTATTCAAAGGTAAGCTCAATAGATGCTTTTTAACATACTACTTGGAGGTTGTGGTCACTCTTTAGGAACATAGAAAATTTAGCATTTGAAAAAGTGAAAATATTATGGAGACAAAACTTGTAGTCTTGCATGAATAGGAATTGAATTCTATCCATTATTCTTGGTCTCTCCCAATAGATCGGCAATTGCTGTAGCTAGAATAAATTAAGATAATAGCTTATTTAATTCAGTCAAATATTGCCTTTTATTTTGAATACGAGCAAAATTTAGAATAGCTTGGATATACATGATTTAAATCTAACTTGTTCTTATTTTTTTTATTTCTAATTAAGTTAAATAAATTCTAATCAAAAATTAATTTATTTAATAAGCGTTTTCTCAACTACAAAAATGTCCTCTAGCGTCTATGCATAAATATTCTTTTAGACACTAAACTTCAACAAACAATAAACTTATAGCCATTTAATTAAGTTTAGCCTAAGCTTTTAATACAAGGCGCAAGAGTTTAATGTCAGGATATTTAACTCTTTTTAGGAGAGCTTAGCAGACGTTAAAAATAACGAATATTACAATTGATTCACTTGAAAGTCTGTTAGGGGCTTTAAGTAAGAGGGAGTGTTTCAGAATAACGAACAATGTGTTTAGCTTAAGTGGTCCGTTATCGGGCATACGTCAATAGGCTTGACTGAACACATTCATCTCGAAAACACAAACAACTTGCTCGAGAGTGACAAATCATTGTAACCAAACCAAATCAAATAAAACTTAAAACAACTAAAGCTATTTACTTAGGATTTTTGATGTTGGTTTTTTTTTTCTCTCATTTAACTGTTTAATCTGAGCAAATATTTTAATTAAATTATATTGAGACAAAAACTTAAATAAAGAGGAAATTCAGAACCCTCAAATGTATAAGGAATAAAAAGCTGAAGTGACTTGAACATGTACTTAGAATGAAAGGAATACGAATATCAAAAAGAGCTCTTCAATGGACATCATCAGCCAAAGAGGATCAGAGCAGCCATCACTGCCATAGCTCTGCTGCAATTATTATTTCAGAATTTCTATAGGAATTAATTATTTGGTTTGATCTATCAAATCATGCAAAATGTAGAGCTATAAGCTGATTATACATCAGCTTGACTTTTTTTATCCTCAGCTTAAGGAAATCCCCACTTAAATACTTTGACGAAAGCCGACACAGCGCTCTTAATTGCTTGTGTCGAAATTAAATTAATGAAAAAAAGTTATAAATTTAAATAAGGTTTAATTGTTCACAAAATAAAGTTTAATCGAATGTGAACAGTTAAATTGATTGAAAACGAGACATGATTATTATTTCTCAATTTATTATCAAGCTAAGACAGCAGAGCCAGAAGAGATAAAATTTATGATAAAAATTTTTAGATAATTCTATGAAGTCAAACTGAAAAGTATTAATATAAAAATAATTGACTTTTTTAATTATTGTAAAGCTTGGGATTATGCCTAAAATTTATTAGTTAACACATATCAAGAAGTTAGGTACCGGGTTATCTACCAGAGAAAGAAACAACTCTCTACCACAAGCGAGTTATCTTTTACACTTTTTCAAATGTGAAATTTTCTATGTTCTTAACAAGTGACCAAAACCTTTAAGTACTATGTTAAAGAGCATATATTGAGCTAGCCTTTGAGTAATCTGAAACCTCGGTATGCTAAAAGATCATAGAGAAATGAGGTTCTGCAAGTGACCATTCATTTACACATTTTGTTGCACAACTCTATCAATTTTTAGAGTTTTTCTGCACTTCAAAAAGCCAAAGTCAAGAGAATTAATAAAAATATTGTTGATTTTTTTAGGATTGTTTGGTGTTCTAACATTATTCAATCAGGATGTTTTATTACATGCTAGGGCTTGAACTTGACTAGTTTGGGATTTTCTTAAAGTAAAACTAATAGCTCAATAACTCAACACCACAGATAAAAGTCACCAAACATATACAAATATAAACTAACTAAAGAACATCTAATTAATGGTTAAATTTTAAAATGAATTTATTTTTAATGGAATTTGAATAAGAAATAATTCATTAATTCGCATCCCATTATTAGTCTTAAAAGCAGAGAGGAAAATTTATTCATTTTTAGAAAAATTAATAAATATTTGATTGATATGATGATGATTTAGATGGAAAAAGAAAAGCAATTAAATTTTCATTCTCTTCTTTTTCCAGGTTTTGTATAATTAAAAAAATTCAAATAATTCATCTAGTAACAAAAGAGAGAGAGAACTAATCGCTTATCAAGTAGAAAATTTATTAATGTTTGAATAATTTTAATTTTTGAAAAAAAAATAATAAAAATAAATAACAAATCGAACATGATAGCTTAAAGAGATTTAGAGTATGAAAAAATTTACCTTTTTCATTAAAATAAATTTTTTAAAGGAAATCGATTTTTACGAAGGAGTTTTTAGCCATTAAATTAATTAAGTTTAAAAAGATTTATTCTACCAGACAACATGACTGAGATTAGTGTTCCTAATTTGAAAAAATTAGGCTTAGACTTTAAACTTATGTTGTATTAGACCAATTTATCATCAATCAAGCAATTGAGGTATTTTCAAATATTTGGCATTAAAAACATATCAATGTCAAGATGGATTATACCAACATTATCTCAGGTTGTTCATATTACATAAAAATTATCTTTTCCAAAATTTAACCTTTATAAAGTGTAATTTGAATTTAAGTACATTAAAATGATGTTAACATATGGTAGTTTAGTGCCAGACATGATTTTAGAATGTATAAGCGCTTTTTAATACTTGAAAGACAATTTAAAAATAATTACACTTAAATCTATTAGGTTTTTTTCATAAGCCTCATATCACAGACGTTCTTCCGTGTTTGAAAAAAATTAATTTATCTAATTAGTATATATTCTCAAGACCGCAATTTCCTTTTTTCATTGTGTAGCATTTTTAATAACAATAATTATAAATATTGTTAGATAAATAATCTAGTATAGGCTCTTCTTATAGTTTTTTAAATTTAAGATAAAAGTACTTTTTTATAATGTAATTTTGATTGATAATATTTTTTAAATTTAAATTATTTCATTTGAAGACTAAAAAAATGTCACGGTGTATGAATTTCGAATTTTTTTTAAATTGTATACTCGTCGAGATAGTAGCCAATCAAATTTGATTAGTTGACAATGTTTCAAGCTTGAGTTTGCTTCTTAAAGACCAATATTTTGTCTGACTTATTGTTTGCCATGATCTTTAATTAACAGGTAATCCGACACTGTTGTCAGTAAGATAAATTGACACCTTGTTTAGGCGAATAAAAATATTTTGGAAATAGGCTTTATTTTATAATAATTGACTTAAAATATTTTTCATATTGAAATAGAGCTCATAATCATTTCAAATCAAATTTGATGTTACCTTGCTAAAATTAGACCTTTTTATTTAATAGAATTTATTTTAAGATAATTGTACGTATGTAGTATAAAAATATCGATTTAGGAACCCACTCAACTTTGGAGTGAATCGATTAAGAAAATTAAAAAAATATCGCTAATTTAATATCAATAAATATCTTTATTAATCACGATTTTTTATTTATTTATTTTTTCTAAGAAAAATTAATATAAATTATATAGAAAAAATTGTTTAAATCTTCAAGTGACACGGACCGTGGCACAAAATTTAATATATCCAAATATCTGTTTTAATTGAAATATATCTTATAGATTGGCAAGATCCAATAAATACGAATTAAAGAATGAATAAAATAAAAGGAGATTTTCAGTCAGTCTTCATCAAGAGATAGGCTAAGAACTATCATTGATTAAAATAATATATAATTAAAAACATAATATTATATTGTATGAATAGAGTGTGACTTAGTAATTACATATTCAGCAGATCGTTTACTAATCAATCTTTGTTAGCACTAGTACAAACTAATTACACTAATAAATAAATTAAAGTACAAATTTTGAACTATTTAACTTCCAGTCAGAGTTTCTTCAAGTTTAAGCTTTTCATGTGCCACAAATATTTACCACACCATATCTCTTAGCTCTTGACATTTTTAATTTATAAGATAAATGAAATTATTTTAAAAAAATTTATTTAGGAATTATTTAAATAGTCAACATTTCGATTCTTTTCCCAAAATTAAACTCAGAATTTTCTTTATTGTTTTTAGTAAAAATCATTGAACAAGACTTTTCAACTGAAATCCTTATTTTTCTAATTCAACTAAGTACTTATTCATCTTACTGAAGACGGTAACGACATCGTCAACGAAAAGAAGGGAGTAGCCATTGTAGTGTAGGTGAATAACCAATTAAAAAAAGGATTGTGTTTTATTTGGAATCTAAAAAAAGTAGAAACGGCCGTCCAAGCCAAAAAGGATTAAATTCAATTCACGAATACTTCTTTTCTTGTTTTGACTTTTTTGTTTAAATGCCTATTAGCTTTACTTCTTTTAGGAATATCATTAATAAATATGCTAAATAGGTGAGACATTTTTTTTATTTATTTGTTTATCTGTACCGAACAAAAGCTCCTTCAGAATAAAAAATATAAATTATAAATAAAATAAGTTTAAATATAGAAACAGAATGTGACAGATTATTAAGAAGCAAAATAGTTTAATTAAGAAGAAAATTAAAATTAAAATTGGATACATTGAAATAAAGTCTATTAAAGAGTTACTGGATACATATTTTAGATAATTGATTGTTCACGGAAAAAAGAAGAAATAGTAAGTTAGGAATAGTAATAGTATCTTGACTCGACCAGCAGGAACAGAGTTGCTTAAACCAGCCCTAACACATCTCTCACTCAATTCAAAAAGTCGATTAGGGACTGTTAGTAATTTAAGTTTATTTAACACTAGAAGTACCAACGAGTCAAAATGACTCTTTTTCGATTTTTGGCCGCTAATATTCAAGTAAACTATTGTTATTAGAGCATAAAAATAAGAATAACTTTCTATATTAACTAAATTCAGATAAAAAAAAATTGTCTTTGTGCAAAATCAAGTATATACAAAATCAATGTATGAGTCATAAAATATTAATAAAAAGTATACAAATTTTTAAAAAACTGACTCAAACCTTAATACTTGAACGAAAATAAGCAAATAAAAGCGAAAATTAAAGATTTTGTATTTTACATGAAAGACGAAGAATGGGCTCAAAAAGAAATTAATTCAATAAGAGATCAATTTTTTGCTAGATACTTTTTTTAGCTAATTTTTAATTTTCACTCAATTAAAATTAAGTTTTGAATAGATTTATCCGATTAATAATTTTTTATCCATTAGATTTCATTAAAACGAGTCAAAATGACTCGTTTTGGTGCTTCTAGTGTTAAAGCCTCGTGGTGTAGTATGTTGGAGGGAGTATCAAATTTTAGTTTAAGAATAGATCTAACGGCAGAGCTTTGAATAATCTGAATTTTTTTAATATTATTTTCTGATAATGAATTCAAAAAAGGAAATGAATAATCTATGATTGATCCAGTGAGGGTTTTGAAATTTAATTCAAATTCAACTTTAAGTATTCTTTGGCATTGATGTTGTCCTTTATGTAGCATAATTGGTTGAATTGTAGCGTATTGTAGAGAGAGTGGAAAAGAGTGAACTTTGTGAATGATTGCTGATCAGTGATGTTTACATGACTAATGATTTCTAATTAACAAATTTGATTTATTGCTGTTTAAATGGCATTGTTTGATTAATCAGCTCTGATTTAATTAATCTAATTTTAGAACTATGTAAAATGAATGAATCGCTAAGCCAACATGGTACTTGGCCGTCTTCACCGAGCACCCGGCTCGCTCTCCTCTGCCAAATTCTCATTCATCTGCTGGCCCTAGGCGGCAATCTGCTCATCATAGTGGTCATCCGCTTCAAAAAGTCCCTCTACGAAAACAACACACTGCGCATTGTCCTTAGCTTGTCCATAACAGACCTCTTCCTGTCGCTGAGCGTGCTTCCCTTCACCACATACGCCCAGCTCAACTACCCCCAATGGGCACTCGGCCTCTACCCATGCGCTCTCTGGCTGGCCAACGATCTGCAGCTCAAGACAACATCCATCTACCACTTGTGCTCGATAACCTACGAGCGGTACCTGAGCGTAGCCAAGCCCATGCTATTTCGGATCAACATCCAAAAGCGGATCATGCGCCTAATTTTGTTCAATTGGTCAGCCTCACTGGTCCTCATAGCCCTGCCATTTTTAGTACATGCAGCCGTCAACCCGGAGTCAATATACTCGGTCAGCTGTGGCATGACCTCAAGTGTGTTCGTAGCCTACTTTACCATAATTACATTCTGGATACCTCTGGCCATAATGCTCTTCTTCGGCTCCAAGGCCGTCTATTTAATACGCAAGATAGACAAGTCCCATTTGAAGATGAACTGCAAGCTGCTAACAGAAGTGACGCCGCGCAATTCGTTCCTGATATCCGAGTCCAGCAAGGACTCGGACACCATGGCCAGACCACATTGCCAGAACAGAAAAAGAGCCAACTCACTCAACTACATTTACAAGAAGAGAAAAAAGGAGAAACTAAAGCTGAGGAATATACCGACCATAAATGTGATTGAGGTGAATGGAGATGGGGCGGTGAGCTCGAACCAGCCGAGTCCGGACAGTGGCAACTATGCGCCAGAGTTCGGCATGTTGGCCAATCGAGAAGAGTCACAAGTGAGCGATGACAGCGGTCTGGCGCTCAAGAGCGAGGGCGCCAGACGGCCTTCGCGTCTCTCCGCGTTCAGACTGAGCATTTTTGGCAACCCCATCCGCAAGGAACTCAAGGCCCAAAAGACACTGACCATTGCGTTAATTGTCTTTTTAATATGCTACTTTCCCTATTTTACTTTTTTGACCCTTATCTCTTTTAACAAGTTGTTGAACGAACGCTCGGTTCGTTTTGATCTAAACGAGTACACAGCTGTTGTGTTTTATTTGACCACGTGGCTAGCCTATTCCAGCGCTGCCATAAATCCCATTCTACAATTTCTACTTAACAACAACCTAAAGCATAGTCTGAGAAATAATTTTTTTAGAAGAAAATAAAAATAGATATTTGTGTTTTATTTTTTTATTAATTTTTATTTAATTAAATAATTTTTATTTTAAATATTTTTATTAAATAAATAAATCGATTTGATCTTGAGCATTTATTTGAAAAAACTCACTGATTTGATTCTTTTATTGTCCACTGAACGAACGTTGCTATTAATTGATTAGATCAATCTTCAAATTTGAATGTATAAGCAAATTTTTTATCATTTATATTATTTATTTAAAAATATTATTTTTATAAAGTATAAAGTTGATAGGTAAATATAGGTTATACGATTTACTAGATAATAGTTTTACGGGTGCTAAACCGGTTCAATTTGAATAACATTAGTATTAAGAAAAAAAATTTTTTTTTCAATTTTTTTTATAAGAATTGAATTTTTCTCAATTGTTATTTTGAAAAAATATAAAATTAATAAAGAAAAAAGTTTTTCGATCAAAAATCTTCATTTTATTTTTCGGATATAATCTGTTTAATACAAAACCGGTTCCAAAAACGAACCGGTTTCCCAACCCTAAATAGTTTTTTTAAAATTTTCAAATAACTTGTCGAACTTTTTGTTTGGAACAAGAGTGTTTGTCAGGTAGTCATTTAAATCTTCTAATAGTTGCTGGTGATCCACTCATTTTTGTAGGAATTTATTTAACAGTAGTTCAGATCTAGTTGATATCATGTCAATATTTCGACTCTTATGGATGGTATTGATATTCGTTTTCAATGCGAAGAATTTGATGTGCCTGAGTATTTTGTTTTGCATTTTTTGTGCATCATTGATAATTTTTTGAGTTGAACTTGAAAGTGGGATGAATAAATAGACGATTTGTGATCAAATATAATTTCTAAATATTATTTTGCATAAAAAAATAGAGTTGTAAAGTATTAGACCTTTTATCTTACGAATTAAGTTAATTTTAGGCATAACTTTATGTCGTACATCTTCAAAATGTTTTTTGAAGTTGAGTTTTGGATCAAATTTGATGCCAAGAAAGGTTGGGAGCGGATCTAGTGGGACCTTTTGGTCACCGATAGATAAGTTAAGCTTATATTTTGATTCGTAGTAAAAACGGTGTGAAAAGGTTTGTTGGTGTTGATTACTAGACCCCATCTTTCGCAATTGTCTTTTATTCTGCTGATACCTGGATTGATATTTTTTTTCAATTTCTCTTAGAGATTTACTGGAGGAGTACCATATACACAAGTCGTCTGCAAACAAAGCTATGCTAATTGGTTTTGGAATGATGTTAGCAATGTCGCTAAAAAAGACTGATGCTGAACTAATGATTGAGCAAAACTTTCAGCTGAAATCTTCATTTTCCTCCCAAATATACATTATTACTTAACCAAAATAAGGACAGGAATTTATTTTAAATATTTATGACAATAATCGCCTTTAGCTTCTTCAACTTTTCCCACTCAATGACTAAATCACTCATTTCCATGATTGTATTTTTTCTACTCTATTAAAATTATCACCCGGTCTTGTAAAAGATAAAGGAAAAAATTTTTGAATCCAAAAATAAAAAAAATAAATTTAAAAATTTTATTTAGATGAAATATTTTCTGAGCTCAGGGTTTCTAAAAAATAAAATAGATTGAGTATTAAATTGTAGAATTTTATTTGTCAGAACATAGGATAGTGGCTTGCAACTAACTGCTTAGTCTGTAAAAATCTAACGACTCCTTTCTCACACAGGTTTGCAGTATTTGTTCGTAGTGAGGAGAGAAAAAAAGGCTTGGCTCTAAACGAATAAACGTTAGAGCATCATTCTAAGAAGAAATAAAAGGACCCACGTTCTAGCTACTATACTAACCACTACTTTTTATTTCACTTTTGGATTCTATTTAATAAACTTTTAACTAAATTTAATAGTTTTACTGATTTTTGGCTTAAATCCCTAAAGTCTAAAACCGAGACACTACGGCATCTTGAAGTTGATGATCAATTCAAAATATCATTACAATTCAGAGAGTCTAAAAACGAGACTTTACAAGTCTTTAATATTAAGGCTTTGACATCAACTGGTCAACGCCCACCTTTTGGTCCAATAGGTCCTTTCTCAAAAACTGCTCAATATCTAGTCAACTAGCTTTTTTTATGATTAATAATTAATTGTTGTAGCAAAATTATTTTTTTAAATAATTTACTTTTTTAGTCAGAAAAAAACAAGATAAAGGTCAAATAAAATTTTATTATCTTTTTAAGATTCTTGAAAAAAGTCACCTGGATGATGATGTTTTAAGTTAAATTAGTTGGTTCAAAAGGGTATAAATAGGATGTCATTTTGGTCATTTTAAGTCATTTCATTTTTGTTAGTCACCATAACTCTGCCGATCCGCAGGTCCCAAGCCCTGATGAAAAAAGAGGAGGGTGGTGGCAGCCACATGCATCGTATGTGTGTGTGGTCTTTCACGTAGTCTGCAGAAGAGCTGTATGGCGGGTACATAGACCTACGGGTCTTTGTCCAAGTCTTGTCGTATGAGGGCGCCGCTGGCTTCGACCATCTCCCAGTATAGAATCCGAAAGGAGCGAGAATCTGCTGTACAGCTGACCCTCTGCAGACATTACGTAACTTTGGAAGCCTTAAGTTAAGACTTTATCTCCATTGAAAGAGAAAAGTCGCTTGGTTTGTGGTTCCAAGCTAGTCTAAATAGTTGCCGAGTTCGCAGCCTTGTGCTCGGATGAGTGGCGCTGTTTATGATGAACGTCCCACTGGCTTCTTAGGGAAAGACGCCGTCATAACTCTGCCATAGCCGGTCCCAAGCCCGGTTGCGAAAAGAGGAGGGTGACACAATTTTTTTCCTTAACCAAATTAAGCCAATTTCTACTTGTTTTAAATTGACTTTTTGGTAAACTAATTCTTTTCAGTATAATAAAAACAATTCTTGTATGTACCAATTAATAAACAAAATAAAAATCTTATTTCAAAGCATTATATAACATTATTATTATTTTGATTTCAAAATCTTCAACTATTGATCCCGAATCAAAATGAAGTATCTGCTTAGTTTGCGAACTAGGACCTTGGCACATTGTAGCCATGCCAGCCGAGCGCTTAACCGGACCCAATTAGCAAACTTGGCTCCACAACTTCCAGTCAAAGTAACATCACCATCTCTTGTTCAATCTAACAGACCAGTGTGCACCACCAACATACAAAAAAGCGAGCAGAGCTCAGACCCCTTAAAAAAGCCTTCAAAAGAACAACTTCTCATACTCAAAGAAAAGCTCTCCGCGCACTTGCCCAAGTTCCTGCTCGAGACCCATCCATACAACCTGTACACCAAAGACATTATATTTGAAAATTTTTACCAAGAACCAGGCAAAATAAGCACGTAATATTTTTATCTATACTCAAAACCAGAAATAAATATCCATCCTTATTCTCAGTTTTTCTTCAGAGGCGCTCTACAGTACGCCATCCAATTGACCATAATGCGAATGAAGGTGCACTGGATATTCAGCCATGCGCGAGTTGAAGTCTTGAAAATAACTGTGGACGAAATGGACAGCACTGTGAAGGTCAGATGGCGCATAGTGGGCCTAAGAGGCGTGAAATCAATGGTGCAGCCGTGGAAAATAAAGGCTTGGAAAATTAAGGAAACTATCCAAAATGAGGCCGAGTACTTTTTTGCTTTTTATAAAAATTTTTTTTTAATTTTTTGACCAAGATGGCATGATGGATTTTCAATTTTGTATGTGCGTGGAGACGGTCTCATTTACAAGCACACAATGCAAAGAGTAATGAGTCAAAAAGACGAGGAGCCGGTTTTGGCCGATAAGGACAAAAAAGTCCAAAACTTGGACATCAACAACACAATATGTACCAAAGAGTCTGGTTAAAAAAGAGTTTAATTTATGTTTTATTTTCAATTGAGCTTTTTTTTAAGTTTTTATTTTAAATTATTGAATAAAAATATAATAAACTTGACCAGGCACTTTATGATAATGATATTGAATGCTGTAAACTTGAATCTAATCAGCCAACAATTTATAAGTCTTGAATAGAAAAAAATGTTTTTTTTTGCCATTTACTGATTTTGATGTTGGTTCTATCAGATTCTCGCTATTCCTTAAATTATATTTCAGATTTCTAAATTCAGTCTAGAAATCAACTGACACAATTTATTTTAGAGTTGATTACATATTTTCTATGTTATGAGATATTACCATGTTGAATAGAAAATTAAGCAAATAAACTGGTGTTGGATAAATTGTTTAATTAAATTTAGTCTTGAATTACAACGTTCTTTAATTTTATCTATCATTGAAGCAAAATTAAGTACCTTGAAAAAGGCAAATTTATGCTTATGATCATTTTAATTTGATCATTCAAGTCATGACTTAATTTTACTAGGACCCACGTTCTAGCTACTATTCTAACCACTACTTTTGTTTTCACTTTTGGATTCCATTTAATAAACTTTTAACTAAATTGCATTGCATTTTTAAAAATTACAATCATTTTTCAAAAGTTTGAAAATAAAGCTTTCAAATGTAAAAAGAATAAAAAATCTGTGATGAAATTTAATTGCACATCTAAAAATGTATGAGCAAGATTGAGCGCTTGAAATTTGATCAAAAATTTTACTTTGCTAGTTTTACTTATTTTTTGGCTTAAATCCCTAAAGTCCAAAACTGAGCACTATATTGGTTTTAGTTAACAAATCGTACGCAATTTAGTTTACCAAAAATTAATTTACACAAAAAGATTTTTAGACTTTTTTTTCTTACCAATATCTCTAAAAGCTTGTAGAGAAAGCGGTGAAATGAGCTTAACGCTACTACTAGCCCTTAAAAAATTTAAACTTGAATATTATCTCAAAGAAATAAAGTTATCAAAAATTACTCAAAGAAACCTAAAATAGCTGTAGAAAGTTCATTACAAAAAAATAGTCTTGAATTACAGTGTTTTTTAATGCTTAAAGGAACACAGTCACGAAATAATTATAAAACAACAAAAGTCTCAAAATAGGATAGAGCTTTGCAACCGACTACTTAGTCTGTAAAAATCTAACGGTTGTTTTCTCACACAGCTTTGCAGTATTTGTTCGTAGTGAGGAGAGAAAAAAAGGTTTGGCTCTAACAAAGAAACGTTAGAGCATCATTCTACACTGTAACCAGGAGATGTTGTATTTTCACACCATTAATATTGAGCTTAAGCATCTCCAACATTTGCCTTGTAAATACATTTAAGTAGTAAAAAAACTTTTGATTTTAATTTTTTTTCTATTTAAATAGACAAATTTGCAGAAAAATGAGGAAACAATTATAAAAACAACTAGAACAAAGATTCTTCCTATTTTGATAGATTAAAATTTACTAAAATAAAATATTTCTACAGAAATTCTGCAAGTTTTTATTTAATGCTGTGGAAACGTAATTTTCTGCCTTACAGAACAACACTTCTGAGAAAGTTTCAGAGCAGATCTTACAGCTGTATTATCTGTTCTGAAACTTCGGTGATTACGCTATTAGAGCATATTCTCAAAGTTAACAATATTGAGCATATGTATGGGCGAGATGTACTTTGGTGCATAGTCCAAAGGCATGTCTTAAATTGTGGTGCAGCAAATCGAACGAGGGAATTTATTACACTTAGAGTCTGGCCACTAATTTAAGCGTAGTAAAAGATAACGAATTCGTTTTAAAATATCTATTGAATAAAATAAGAGTGAATCAAAGGAGCTGCTAACATAAGACTAAGTCACTTCAATTTATAGTGAAGTTCTTTAAGCTAGAATAAAAATAAAAACTAGGAAGTAAAACATATATTTATGTAATCCATAAATAAATATAGATAGTAATTATACCATGGAGAATTGGTGATGTACCGTAACACATATTAACTCTAATATCTATAGATAATCTCTGTGAATTGAAATGATATTTTGAATTGATCATCACAAATTTTAAGTCCTTGACTTCAAGGAGTCTGCGTCCGACTCTTGAAATATGAAAAATAAATTTCACCTAAGATTAGGTCTCACTTCTTTAAAATTTACCAACAAATCTCAGCATGGCTGGGGAACATAGCTACTCAAAAATCGGGCCATTATCCAAAATATAAAAATATCTTTCAGTGACTCATTCTGTTTGAAATTAGAATGTTCATTTAATTTTAATTTGGCACAGGACAAAAAACAAGTCCGTATACCAATAATCAAATAAAAAAATATTTTGAAATGAAAAAAAATTAGCTAAAAAGATATGATAATTAGTTGTGTTTTTTTCTAGTTGTTAAACGTAGAGTGAAGATACGCAATGCCTCAACCACTAGTGACTGGTATATCCCCCAAAGAGGGCTATCCGGGCACCAAAGTAACAATCAGAGGAGACTTCTTGGGCAAAGATGAGACCGATT
This sequence comes from Brachionus rotundiformis, assembly GCA_016802295.1. NCBI lineage: Eukaryota > Metazoa > Rotifera > Eurotatoria > Ploima > Brachionidae > Brachionus > Brachionus rotundiformis. The sequence continues at coordinate 6,736,347 of JAESIW010000137.1, forward strand.
TGGTCTCGGTGATAATCTGCGGGGTCGATTGCAGCCTAAGAGCCAAATGGGAAAAGGAGAACCGGATCACCACATACACCGGCTTTTGTAAAGGCAAAGGCGACATAGTTATAGTGACCGGTTCGGGCGGCCGAGGCACTTCTTCGGTCGGCTTTCAGGGCCTGGTGAGAAAAAATGTCGGTCCTTATGAAGAAATCAGCACTTGGGTCGACGAAGACCCCAAAATTTTGCTCACTGGCCTCAAACGGACCACTGTAAGCGAACTGTCCCACGAAAATCCCCTAAATATCAGCTTGGAAGAGTCGAGCAAGTACAGCAGCGAGTTTCTGGACCAAGAATTCCCCAACTGTAAGCTAAATGCCTAATTTGTCTGACTAATTTCAATTAATGTGCACTTAACTAGCCTCGATTGACATTGCCAAAGAGAATTTTAGCTCGTTGCGCTTTTTGCTTGAGAACTACCAAAACTCAAGCTTTGACAGTCTCAGATCGGGTCTTGACTACATGAAAAAAAACATTGGCTCAAAGACCATGAACTCAACAGATAACCTTCTCAAGACAAACATTTCCTCGTTCATGGACGCCATCAAGATTATGAAAGACATACACTGGCTTAGCTCTATAGACAAAAAAAACGAGCTAACTCGTCCATTTGAGCTAAGACTTAAAGGTAATTTTGGTTTACCAAGCTAACTTGACCCCATACCATCAAATAAATTACTAGTATGTTTATCTGTGCCGATCTAAGGCTCTCTCAGATTAAAAATAACACTATTTGAGGGTTAGTGATGGTGATGATGCTAGATTTCTTAAATCTTGGATCAGAATTGCCCTAGTCATGAGTTTAAACAAGGAAAGGAATAATCTATAATGTTTGTAAAGGTTTATTTAAAAAGTACGTTTTGTTTTTTTAAAATAAAAAATGTAATTTAGTAAAAAAAAATTTTTATTTTAAACAACTGATTCCAAGTCAATGCTAGGCTTGTATATAAAAATTGTGCTATTATTTTCGAGGTTACAGTGGCATGTTACGTAATATTACGTAATAGAGCGTAGTTAGTGTAACTGTAACACTTATAAATTGAAGACGACTTGTCGTTTGTCTTACACAGGTTTTCAATTCAATTTTGTAGTAAACAAATGAAATTAAGTCTTTACTAAAAGATAATTTATTAGCACAATCATTGCGTGTTAAATTTCAGACATTATCATGGGGATTTGGTACTTTCCAAAGAATCCATAATTTTTAAGACACAAAAATGGGATTGTCTATTGAATACATAGATTTAAAAGTTAGAAGAATTTTTTTGAAAAGGTCCAAGCAAATAGCAGCAAGTTTTGGCAAATAATGTACAACTTTATTTTTATGACTTTCACAAAACACGCAAAATTTCAATAGAACTGATTATGGACCTTTTCAAAAAAATCTATCTAACTTCTAAATCAATGTATTAAAATAGACAACCCCTTAATCTTAGATACCTAAAGCAGACTTAACCAAAAAGAATTATAAACCCATTTGAAAACAAAGTAACAAATCTTTGGTCAAGTCTCGGTTTGAACCTTGAGAATTTAAGCCAATAAATAAGTAAAACTATTAATTTAAGTTAAAAGTTTATTAAATGAAATCCAAAATTATAACAAATAGTTAGTGGTTTAAATAGTTGCTAGCGCTCTAGCTGCTAACTAAACAATTTAATAGCTAAAAAACAAGTAGAGACATGCCAAGACTTGTCTTTTAGCACTTTGATTTATTCTTACATGCTACAGTACAGTTACAGTCATAGTTGCATGTTACGTAATATTACGTAATAGGGCGAAACACGAGATGACTGTTTATTTTTTCTTGAACAATAAAAGTTCTAGAGTTCGTAAATGAGGGCGCCCAAAGTCTTTCATTTTATGTAGTCTGCACTTAAAGCACTTTCTTTGGTTACCACTTAAAATACTGCTTTATTATTATAATTTTCAGATTCCATTTAATAAACTTTTAACTGAATTAAATAGTTTTACTTATTTTTGGCTTAAATCCCTAAAGTATAAAAAGTGTTATAGAGTAAAAGCTTCTTGGTCTTGATGCTACAGCTTGTTTTTCAAGTTTTTTGACATGACTCACTTTTTGTCTTGTAGATATTCTCAATTCGGCTCACAAAATTTATGACGACGATCTTGAATGCAAGGCTCACGCGGATTCCATTCGAAATTCATTGCAGATTTTGGACACATACAAATCACTTATTTACTTTCCACAACAGGTCGACAAGCTGCTGCTGATGGACGACTATGACCAAATAATTACCAGCTACAAGCTGGCCAAAATGCAACTGAGCAAAGCCGAGCCAGCGACTAGAAAATCGGTCCTATTCGCGCAAATTAAGCGCGATCTGGACTCGAAAGTAAAGGATGTTCAGAAGCAAATACTGGACAAATTGGTACAATTTCCGTCTAGTCCAGACGAGCAAAAATTCCTGATCGAAAACTACAATTTGATCAATGACTCGATTGAGAGCAAAAATGGCTCTACAATCGACGCAGGATGGCATTGTTTGGTCGAAGAGAAAAATTGGTTCATCCAAGTGATGCTCGAGTGTCGGGACATGCACATTGCCGACGAAAAAGTGTCCATGGTCATGAAGCAATCAAATGATGACAAGCTGAGTGAAGCGGCCAAAGTTCATAGCATGAGCCAGGTGCCGCATGAGCGCAATCGCTTCATTGAGGAGCTCTGTCAAATGTTCTTTGACATATTCACCGATTACTGGCGTCTAGGTACCATGTATTTGAACAACACACTGTCCAGCAGTGAGAGGGACAGAACTAGGCGCGCGGCAGACTATTACGCGCTAATTGACCAAATTTTGGTCACATTCTGCAACATTGTTCGAGCGGCGTTCATTCCGCACACATTTGACAAATCGGACAAAAACAGCAGCCACTCGCTCGAGTGGCCTATACAACAGGACGCCAAGATAATTAGTCAAATACTGCCTCATTGTCTTAAGGTGTGTAGAATGTGCGCCCAGCAAATATTTAGCCTAGAGGTGCCAAGCAAAAACTTTGACTGTGTTCAAGCGTTAATTTATGACCTTAGATGTGAATGTTTGGTCACTTTGCTATCCCAGCCTACCAGAGGTAACCAAAATTCAAAGCTTTTTATCTTTTTGATACAAAATTTTAAATCTTATTAGAAATATTGGCCACACTCGGCTTTGAAGAAGATGACTGGATTGTCGACAGAGACCTGGACGCCAAAAATAACTCATCTCTTGTCACTAATTTGGTAAAGATTATTTTTATTGACAAATAAAATCAGACTTTCATCTTCAAGAATTGTTTGAAGACCACAAAGTAGCTTGATATTTTAACTTGAGTCCAAATCAGACTTGTTTATAAGTCACAGTTTTAGGTCTAAGTAGTCCCTTGACTGTAAATGAGGTAAATTACTTATAATTTCACAGGCATTTAGTACTTTCGTATGAAAGCAAAATTTTAAAAACGAGATAACTTTTTTAAGACACAAAAATGGGATTGTCTATTGAATACATACAAGTTAGATAGATTTTTTTGAAAAGGTCCAAAACAGGCAAAATTTCAATAGATTTGAGTGATACATAATTTGCTGATACTTTTTTGAACTGATTATGGACCTTTTCAAAAAAATCTATCTAACTTCTAAATCAATGTATTAAAATAGACAACCCCTTAATCTTAGATACCTAAAGCAGACTTAACCAAAAAGAATTATAAACCCATTTGAAAACAAAGTAACAAATCTTTGGTCAAGTCTCGGTTTGAACCTTGAGAATTTAAGCCAATAAATAAGTAAAACTATTAATTTAAGTTAAAAGTTTATTAAATGAAATCCAAAATTATAACAAATAGTTAGTGGTTTAAATAGTTGCTAGCGCTCTAGCTGCTAACTAAACAATTTAATAGCTAAAAAACAAGTAGAGACATGCCAAGACTTGTCTTTTAGCACTTTGATTTATTCTTACATGCTACAGTACAGTTACAGTCATAGTTGCATGTTACTTAATATTACGTAATAGGGCGTAACACGAGATGACTAATTTTTTTCTAAAGTCTTTCATTTTATGTCTCTACTGATTATTTGGTGTTGAACTTGGTTAGTCTGTACTTGAAGCACTAGATTTGGTGACTATTCAAACCACTACTTTTTTATTATAATTTTCGTGTTCACTTTAATAAACTTTTAACTGAATTTGATAGTTTTACTTATTTTTGGCTTAAATCCCTAAAGTATAAAAAGTTTTAAATAGTAAAAACTTTTTGGTCTTGGTCCGGCTCTTTGAAGGAGATTCTAGTCCTCGCTTACAGCCTTATGACCAATGTTCAGATTTAGAATAAAATGAACAAAATAAAAAAGTTTTTATTTAGTTAGTCAATTAGGTGTTATATTTTATTGATTTGATATCTTAAATATTGACTATGATAATACCATGATAATTTGACAGTTGGACAAGGTTGTCCACTAAATAGCCTCAAAATTCCTTCTAAACTTATACATGGTCTAATCTTTTTGCCAGCCATCAAGGTTTGAGACAAAATTTTGCAAAGCGCTGACCTTGTGTCGCGAATACGTGCTAGAGGAGAAACCAGGCGAGAAGAAGCTGTTCTCAGAGGCCAAGTTTGGGGAAAAAATTGCCAAATTATTGTTCGGCATTGTGCACGCGTTTCTCAAGCGAACAAGCCGATTCATGACCAAAGAGGACCACTTGCCCAAATCGGTGCACATCAGCCAGTCAAAACTGCTGCTCTATTTGTACAACAATTTAAATGTGTGCAAAAAAAAGTCTTTGCCAAAAGTGTGGAAGATGCTTCAAGAGCTCAAATTTCCCGCCGAGCTGTTCAAACTGTTCGAACAGGCGTTCAAAGAGAGCCGAAAAAATGTCAAAGAACTGCAGGACAGCATGCTCAGAGAGTATGTCAAGGAGGCCATAGACCCGCTCGTGGCCAGCATAGAGAAAAATTTATACGCGGGCAACTTCGACTTCAGAGACTGCTCCAAGCCGATAGGTAAACCCCAAATAATCACCAACTAATTAATTATCTTATCTTATCTTATCTTATCATATCTTAGCGGTTAGAAATTTTGTCAAACAAATTATAATGGGTCTGTTGAATGTGCACTCGGAGCTCTTTTTGCTCAACAAGGCGCTCATACAAGCAGTGTTCAATCACGCGGTTGGAGCCGTGTATGCAAAAATTTTGTCTTTGTTGGTCGATGTGCCCAACATATGTGTGAACGCAGCCGTTCAAACGTACACAGACATTTTTTGCATGAAAGAAACATTCAAGTTGTATACTAGCGAGGAGTCCAAGGACCTGGGCCTCAAGATACTCAAGCTAATACCCACCAACGGTTTCGAGTCGCACAAAAAACTCATGACAAAGCTGATTGGTGATTTTCAGAAAGGCATGCAGCCCTATTTGGCCGTCTTCCAGACCGAGCCGCCTGCCTCCGACGGCGCTGTCGTCAAACTAGAGTCCATTTAGCACACTTATTTTCGTTTTGGCTTGTGTATCAGCGATTTTTGTTAAATTCAAAACTATTTATCTATTTTATTCCTAATTAATTAATAAAACTTGGTTTTAATTTTTTTTAAATTTAGATTTTTTTTTTATTTTTGATGATTAAATTTGACTATTTGATGGTGGTGCAAGGCATATTGCCAAAATAAGTTATCATTTAATCCCTGACCCAGATCACTCTTCGACTACTGTTTTATAATACTACAATCGGGTACCCTGAAGAGTAAATCCCAAGTCCAAAATATGAAAATTGGGTTTGAAAATCATCAAATATTTTCCGTTAAAGACAAGTATCAAAACAATTCATAAAGAGTTAAAGATTGATCTGATTGATGACCGGGCAAACAGGCTATTTTTGAAATTTGCTGCTACCAAGCAGAACCATGAATTAAAAGAAAGACAACCTGGTTCACAACACAAAAAGTAACAACTCAAGAATTAAATATTCCATGCTATTTTAAATTAGGTAAAGCATGGAATACAAAACTCTATTTGATTATGTATCTTACCAGCCAAGAACATTGTTATGGCTGGTCAAGATTTAGATGCGCTTTTTGTACAAACAATTTTGTCAGTCGTTTTCTCTGAATTTTTCCCTTTTGTCTACAAGAATTTGAAATCATAATTATAAATATTGACAATTTTAGATAATTATTATGGAAAACTCAAAGCGAATTACTTTAATATTTCTAAAAAAATAAATTATTTATTAATATTTTAATAAAAGTCCACTTTATCTTTTTTAATACAAATAGTAAAAAAATTATTAAAGCTACGGTATCAATTAGATACCTGTTTACAAAGGTGAGCAAATCTAGAACCATGAACCGAGTGAAGCTCCACACGAAGAACCACAAGTTGAAATTGGCATTGGCAAAGGCATTGGTTCTGGGAGTGGCAATGGCATTGGGAGTGAAGCTCCACATGAAGAACCACAAGTTGAAATTGGCATTGGCAATGGCATTGGTTCTGGAAGTGGCAATGGCATTGGAAGTGAAGCTCCACACGAAGAACCACAGGTGCTGATTGGCATTGGGAGTGAAGCTGGAATGTCAAATGATGGAAGGATTGGAGCAGCGAATGAAGCGCTGAATGATGAACCACATGGAGAGCACATTTTGATTATTGTTGGATTTAATTTAGTTAATAAAACTAGTTTTTTTTTTAAAAATTGATTTGGTTCTTTTTTGCTTTTGGTTAAGTATTTTATATTGCTTCATTTGAATCAGATAAGCCAATCGATTCTATTGATTGTATTCTATGTTTATAAAAAAGTGAATAGAATTTAATTTTCATTTTGTTTCTTTCAAGATTGTTTTGTTTACTTGCCAAAATAAAAAAATTTGGATAAAAATATTACAAGAAACTAAGTATTTTTTATTTGATATCAGAAGCTAATTGTTAAATTAGCGACATCAAGATATTTTTATTGAATTTGACAAATAAATTTTAAAATTTACGAACCAATATTACATCTCTATTTTTAATTCTTTTTTATTTCACTCTTAATAAAAAATATACGTATTTTTATCTTCATATTTGAGAATCATTCTCCAATAGTTGGCAACAAAATGAAAATTAAATTCTATTCACTTTTTTATAAACATAGAATACAATCAATAGAATCGATTGGCTTATCTGATTCAAATGAAGCAATATAAAATACTTAACCAAAAGCAAAAAAGAACCAAATCAATTTTTAAAAATAAACTAGTTTTATTAACTAAATTAAATCCAACAATTATCAAAATGTGCTCTCCATGTGGTTCATCATTCAGCGCTTCATTCGCTGCTCCAATCCTTCCATCATTTGACATTCCAGCTTCACTCCCAATGCCAATCAGCACCTGTGGTTCTTCGTGTGGAGCTTCACTCCCAATGCCATTGCCACTTCCAGAACCAATGCCTTTGCCAATGCCAATCAGCACCTGTGGTTCTTCGTGTGGAGCTTCACTCCCAATGCCATTGCCACTCCCAGAACCAATGCCTTTGCCGATGCCAATCAGCACTTGTGGTTCTTCGTGTGGAGCTTCACTCGGTTCATGGTTCTAGATTTGCTCACCTTTGTAAACAGGTATCTAATTGATACCGTAGCTTTAATAATTTTTTTACTATTTGTATTAAAAAAGATAAAGTGGACTTTTATTAAAATATATTTTTTTAAGAAAAAATATTCAATTTTTATTTTCAGAAATTAAGGAATAAATTTTGAATAAGTAAAGAGAATTGATAAGTATTTCTACTTTTTAGTTGAGACTTGGGACCTAAATAGGCATTTAAGGTAAAACCGAAATCTAAAGCTATTGACTTGAAGACCCCGACTACTACCAGAAGCATATGGATAGATTGTGGCATTCATGCAGTAAATAAAATACCCATTTACGCCATTCATATACATCATTTAAGAATATCAAAAAAGTCATTAATAAGAAAGCATTTAGTCACCCTCCTATTTTTTAATCCGGGCTTGGGACCGGCATTGGCATAGTTAGGACATAGAAGCCAGTGGGACGTTCGTCATAAACAGCGCCACTCATCCGAGCACTTACTTAAAATTGGCTGCGAACTCGGCAACTATTTAGACTAGCTTGGAACCACAAACCAAGCGACATTCTCACCTCAGAGAATGTCTTAACTCAAGGCTTATAAGTGGCTTTCATTAAATACAAATAGCAAACTATCATTTTCCTATTCATTCAATGAATTTATTTTCAAATAAGCTTTGTGATCTAATTTTAAATCAGTTTTGATGAATTAAACATTGCAAACATTTAAAAAACTCTCTTTAGATTTGGACACGCCTCTTTTGTGAATACCTTGGAATGTTTTCGATGCCTCTTTCACTGTTCACACTCCCAGTGCATTCTTACTTTTCTCTTTTCTGATTGGTTCTCGTTTCTAGCACTCAACACTGCAATACATGTACACTGATCACATGGAACTAAAACTTACGCTCCCCTTTTTTCAACAACCAGACACTTGTTCCTTTTGATCATGGGGCACTAAAATTTGTCTTATTGTCAAATATTCATAAACTTTGAAATACATTTTTTGGAATATTTTTATTTTCAATAAAATTTACATAACTTGATACTTTTATCAACATATTAAATTGATTGAAAAAAAATAAAATAAATACATATATATTAATATAATATATATATATATATATATATATAATTATTTAATACTACTAATAATAATAAAAATAAATAAGCAAAAAATGAATCTTCCTGTTTAAAATATCCAGATTAATAATGCTAAACATCTAATTTTAACTATAAACTAGACAATCAAAAGTATATTTGACATTAATATACATCTTCCTTGATCTTGCCGCCATCTCCCTCGGAGACAAACCTCTTGCGGCTCCGATTGGGCATCACGTCCATAACACTCTCGTTGACAAAGCCGCGCGAGTGACACTTGTTCATCATTTTCTCTAGCAGCGCATTGGCATTGGGCACGTCCAAACAAATATCCTGAATAATCTCGACCACTCTTACCAGACCCTTAAAACAAACTCTTTTTCCATACATCTATTGCTTATTGGCAAATTTACCATCTTGAACTGGTCGTAAGTGACCACCACTGTCTTGCAGACTTTTTCAAAAAAATCCACCATCAAGTCCATGGCCGAGTCGTTGGCCTTCTGCAGCGCAAAGTCAATCGCCTTGGCAATTTAAAAATAAGTTCAAAAATCTCTCTGATCTGACCAGCTTACCTCGAAGACGAGCTCGTGGTGAAAATGTGGCACATTAAGCTCCTTGAGACACCTGATGGCCTCGTCTACATCCCTCGAGTCGTACAACTCCTGTATTATCTCCTTAATCTTGTCGACCAGCTCGGCAACGGCCAGAAAGCCGCCCTTGTTGCCCCAAACATGCGACAATTGGTTCAAATGATTGTGCATGGTGACTAGAACACGAGCATTGTCTATTGACTTGGCTACCAAAGCATTGCTTAAGTCCGGCATGTTCTGCTCGGACAATTGGCTGTCGTAGAAGCGGTCAATGTAGCGGCGGGTGATAACCTTGTCGGCAATGGCGCGGGCAATGAACGCGCCGCTCTTCTCGGCCGCGTCCGGGTTGTCGAGAGTTATGTCGGCAAGATTGGCGAGCAGGATGTCGAAGCCGGCGCTGAAGTCGGCCTCGTTAAGCACTTCATAGGTCAAATCGCGTAGAAGACGCGACATGAGCTCTTTGCTGGTGTCGTTGCTCTCGAGCGCCATCTGGACCAAATAAGAGACTAGGTGGGCCCTGGTCCGGCCGAGTTTGTAGCCCTTGAGTTGATCGATCACTTCGATGGTGTCGCCGTTTTGGAAAAATTCCAAAACGAGAGGTTTTATCTCTCGGTCGAACTCGTCGATGTCGATCTCCTTGAGCGGTTGGTAGTTATCGACATGGACGGCCTCTTCCGAGTCGTAGTTCGGGTCTCGCGAGTCTATGTAGTAGTCGGCGAGCTCGCAGCCCGGCGCGCCCCATGTGTGCTTGCCGCCTGCGCCGTTCTTCTTGGGCAGGCCGCGGTTATTCAAGCTTTTCAGGTTTTTGGTATACTTTTTGGACGTGATTATGTTCTTTTGAAGTAGTGGCACGCTGTTGGTGCCGTTTGAGTTGTGTCGCACAAAGCTGACCGCGTTGCGCTTTCCCTTGAGACACTTGCGGCTCGGCGACTCGCTTTCCGTGCACGGATTGACAGTCGGCGAGTCGAGCTGCGCTATTAGGTCCTCAATGGACTGCGACTGCGGCTTGTTGGTCTCGCTCAATGGCATTCTTTCTTAATCAATCTAAATTGTCTAATATTTAAATTTGCGCAATTAAATAAAAAAATATTTAAAGCCAATTTTGTTCTCCTTTATTTGCCTGCATATACGGCTTTTAAAATGCTATACATAATTAGATCTATGTATACAGCTCTAGTATTTATATATATATATATATATTTTTTTTTTTAAAGTATAAATTTATATATATAGATGGTACAGTTTAGATTAGCGAGAGTGAGTAAGTGAAGTGCGCAAATTTTAAGCTCAGTGCGCCATTAAAACATAAATTTGTTTATCCAGGCACGCAAGCACACCTGATTCAAGCAAAATTTAAACTGATAGTTAAAATTTACTATTTTTTTATGATAAAAATGTAGATGAAATGAATTGATTAAATTTTATTTCGTTTTAAATTTAAAAATGAGTAATTAAATTTATTAGCTAGTTTAAAAGAAACAATATTTATCAAGCTTTCTAGCTTTACTAGTTTGTGTTAGTCATAATTATTCTCCTTTGTCATATAGTTTTGATTGTGTCGCCCTCCTATTTTTAATCCGGGCTTGGGACCGGCATTGGCATAGTTAGGACAAAGAAGCCAGTGGGACGTTCGTCATAAACAGCGCCACTCATCCGAGCACTTACTTAAAATTGGCTGCGAACTCGGCAACTATTTAGACTAGCTTGGAACCACAAACCAAGCGACTTCTCTCTCAATCGAGAAAAAGTCTTAACTTAAGGCTTCTTTAATGAGGTTTAACTGCAGAGGCTTTGACTTATCTAATTCATGCAGCCTTTTTGTCAAATAGAGCAAATTTATTAACAAAAACAATGGAGATTTAAAATTTCTTCATTTTTAAAGCTCTGTTCAATGACAGAAGGGGTTCACCTCAGGAATACACTTCCGACTTAGTCCCGCCTCTTTTTTGAAAGTCTTGGAATGTTTGCTCTCACGTGTTTCTTCACCGTACACACTCCCAGTGTATTCTTACTCTTCCCTTTTCTGATTGGTTCTCGTTTATAGCAGTCAACACTGCAATACATGTACACTCATCACATAGAACTAATACTTACGCTCCCTTTTTTTAACAACCAGACACTTGTTCCTTTTGCACAGGGGGCACTAAAACTTGTCTGTAAAATATCAAATGTTTTCATCTATGAACCAATTTCAATTTTTGATAACATCTTTTACCAGTAAATAAAGAATTTACAAAACAATTGTTTTTGTTTTTAATATTACTTTTTATTATTTTTTTAATTTTTATTATTTCGGTCATCAGCGAAAATAAAAATCCAGATTGTTTCATTATTTTTTATTTATTTAGAATTATGATACTAAAAAATCCAAAAAATAATTTAAAACAAAAATTCAGTTTTTTTTTCAATTAACAAACAAAAAAATATTTTTTTATTAATTTCTATCACATTTTTATTTTATTAAATTGTTCATTAAACAAATAAAGAAATAATAATTAAAATATTTAAGTATGAGGACTCCTCAATGAATAAAAGCATTTATTTCTCTATTCACTAAATAAATCCATATTTGATATCTATAAAGTAGTTGCTTCTAAATTTTTTGTTGTCGATCTTGACTTATGTGGTTTATTAATGCAGACCCAGAAAAAAGTCTTCCAATCTTTCAACTGGTCTTGATAAAAACTTTTGTGCAAGTGCTGATAGATCAAGTAACTTTGACTTAAAACTGTGACTTAAAATACTTGTTAGTACACTTTCTTGACTTTGAATAAATCGAAAATTTAATTTTACTTATCGTGAGGTTATTTACAATTCTAATTTTGATTTAAATTAAAGTCTATTGACCATTGCGTTTCAATCTTTCTATTTCTAATTATTTGATTTCAATCTGTGTACTTTATTAACTTATAAATAGGTGAGCTTTTTCTAAAAGATTCTCCAAAAGTAAAACAAAAGTAGAAATTTAAGTTAGACCCGATATATTATTGTATTTGTAGTGTTGTAGTTGTAATAACTAGTCTATTTTAACAATGGGTTGATCTAGGCTTATGCTAGCACTCAGTTCCGAATTTCAAGTTTTGATACATGCATTACCTTGCAGGGGGATAAAACGGGCCTTAAATTAACATTTATTCAAGCACAATTTAAATATAATGATAAGAAAAAAAAAATAAAATTTTTATACATTTATTAACGAAAACATTTAATATTAAACTATAGCTGACAAAAAGGCCTTAATACCCAAAAAGTTTTCAGGTGCTACATAGACCATTCTATCCTCGGGCAAAGTAAAGCCATAATAGTAGTCCGGTGTGCCTGGTCCCGGTCTCAACTCAATCACATAACCATACTTAATATTCTCAGAGCCTTTGGCCCTTTAAAAAAAAATGAATAAAAATTAATTTACTTTTTTGATTATATGGCTTACCAATCGCCAGAATTTCCGGTATTAACATCTAAAAAAATTAATTTTATTAAATAAATAAATTTTGTCTTAAAATTTTACATAATAATTGTGAAGAAGAGCCGACAATGAAATCAGAGCCTTTTTAAAGAAAAAAGATTAGAGAATAATATTTGTAATTTAATGGTGGCTTTACCATTAAATCTTTTGATGGCATCGGCGCCAATCTGGGCCTTGGCAATAATGTCATCATTATCATCTGGCACTTCAAGAGGCGAGTGACCCCATTGAGTCAACCTTTGAGTCAATGGTTATCTCTTTGGTTCAATAAGAAGAAGTTGTGACTTACCACCAGCAGCCGTACGAATGGACAGAAATGTAAGCATCCCATTCTCCAGTTTTGTCTTGGATGGCTTGAATAAGAGCTTTTGTTTCCAATTCTGAGGCGGCTGATGGGCCGGCATGAGTCTCCGAACATGGATTTGTGCTGCTACCACCAGACTTTAGTATTTGGTTATATTAGATAAAATGAGGCTTTATGATTTTAAAGTACCAGCCATCTGAATGGAAAGTTTCGGTTCAAGTCTGTGCCGCGACAGCTGGACCCTTGATTTGGTGTTCTATTCTTTCTCCACAGTCTTGACTATTGGAAATTAAATTTTATCAAGCTATTTACGTTGAGGTTTTTTATTATTATTACTGTGGTGTGTGAATATTCGTAGCCGTCAGGGTTGAGTAGAGGGGTTATGTGTATTTCGTATTTGTTCATAATGTCCACTGTTTCTTGGTCACCAGATCTATACTCTCTGATAAACTGGAATATTAAAAAATAATTTTTTGTTCTCATAAAATGATTATCTGTTTTACTCTATCAATTAGATAAACGCAGGACGACGGTGAGACCCATTCTCTCTAAATTAATCATTTTTTTATTTAAAGTATAATTTTATTTTTTATAACCATTTATATACAATTAAATATCATCAGTCAAAATAGATACCGTTTAAAAAAAATATTTATTAATGTGTTTGACTATAAGACAAATTTTACTACCACATAATCTAAAGGAACATGTGCCAGGTTGTTAAAAAAAGGGAGCGTAAGTGCTAGTTCCATCTGATGATGAGTGTACATGTATTGTAGTGTTAACTGACATAACAAATGACCAATCAGAAGAGAGAAGCAAAGAAGAGTATGAAAGAGAGATTCCAGGACATTCAAAAAGAGGCGGAGTTAAATCCAAAAGGAATTCTTTCTCTTAAATTAAATGTTCACTCTTTCTTATTTAACAAATTTTAAAAAAAATTAAATTTAAATTTTCAATTAGAAGTCTGTAAGAATTAGATAGTCTGCTTAAGAGTTGTAAGATACATAAATTTGGGTGTAAAGTCAAAGCCTTTGTACTTATTTCCTACTAAAGAAGCCTTAAGTTAAGACTTTTTCTCAATTGAGAAAGAGAGAGAAGTCGCTTGGTTTGTGGTTCCAAGCTAGTCTAAATAGTTGCCGAGTTCGCAGCCTAGCGCTCGGATGAGTGGCGCTGTTTATGACGAACGTCCCACTGGCTTCTTTGTCCTAACTATGCCAATGCCGGTCCCAAGCCCGGATTAAAAAATAGGAGGGTGACTAAATGCTTTCTTATTAATGACTTTTTTGATATTCTTAAATGATGTATATGAATGGCGTAAATGGGTATTTTATTTACTGCATGAATGCCACAATCTATCCATATGCTTCTGGTAGTAGTCGGGGTCTTCAAGACAATAGCTTTAAGATTTCGGTTTTCGTAGGTTTTACCATAAATGTATGAGCTGGCAATGTCCGAATTATCAGCAACAGTGTTGTCAATAAAGCTTAGAATCTTTAACAATTTCAAATTAATAAAAGTTAATTAATATAATATTTTTTCAGCAATGTAAATACTTCGGAATATCTGGCATATTTGAGAATAATGCTTCTGTCATTTTTAGATCGTACCATAGATCTAGCTTGTTCATTTATTTTACTTTTATCATAATATGTATCAAAATATATTTATTTTCTAATTTCCAAATTAGTTACTTTTGAATGTTTCGTTCGACAACTTGGTACTTCATGTTGAGGTTGTCGAAAATTTTACTATACTTTTCAAAAGCTTTTGGCGACAATAGGGCTACTGCAGTTCTTCCATCTTTGTTTGCCAAATTCCACAAATCAAACTTAATAATTTTATGTGAATTTTTCTTCAAAAGATGAACACTCAGCTACCTCATTGTCAGAGTCCTCAAAGTCATGGACAAGTTTCACTTGATCTTTGTTTTCTAGACGTATTTCAACTAACTTATAATTTTCATAATTGGTCGTTTCGCTTACAGCGATGGCCAGACAACCAGCTAGCAGGACCGCGGTGATTGCTTTAAACATTTTTATATTTGAGCCCCATTTAAATTCAATTTATAGGCTTTTGGTGAAAATGAGACATTTGTTTTAGAACTTGGTAAAAATAAACCAGTTGTATGTTTCGTAATTGTTTTATTAGATCAACAATCAAAAATTTATTCAAAACAAGTCATTTTCTCAAGCATTTTATTATAATTTTTTATTTAAAGAACAGATCACCTAGACTGGAAACAATTTGGCTTAAATTTATTCTAGTGATCCAATTTTTTTTTTCATTCCCTTTTAGATGTAGATCCAGTATCTACTATTATGAATTAATTTAAAGTTTACTCTTTTATCTTTTAATTTAGCTTGTATAGATTTGATTTTAATTTTAATTTGAAAAATTGAAAAATTATCTTAAGATTAACAAAAAAGGTTTTTTGACTTGAAAATTTGGTTAAAATTTGGACTTTATTTGCAATGACTTTTGAACCAAATATCAGAATTAAACGATCTGATTTTTGGCCACCTCTCTGTCTCATTTAATAAACGATTTATTTTTTTAAATAATAAAATTTTTGACAATCAAAATTTAAAAAAAAATTCTATTAGTATTAATTAGTCTATTTTTGATAATGATATTTGATATAGTCGAGTCTATTTCGGCACTCTTTGACAATGTCCTCGCTAATTGGACTTCCCAAAAAAGTCCTTATATACTCCAAGAATCCATCGTAAATTTCGGTGCCAGCTTGGTCAATGTCCTCTTCGGGAAATTCGAAGCCCGTCCTAAATAAATCAGTAATGTTGGGCTTAAGCTCGATGACAAATGTGTGGTTAACTTTGGCTATTTCTTTAGACCTAAATAAAAATTTAAATAAAAAAATAATCTCTAAATTTATCTTTAATTCTGAACCAGTCCTCGCTGCATCCACTGGCTTCGTACAATTCGTGCGAAGCAACACCAAATTCGAAGCTAAAACCATGCTTTTTCTCAATCGAGTAAATAGCTGTGAGAGCTTTACGGCACTTAAAAAATAAAAGTCAAAATTGGCCACTATGCTATGGACTTGGCAAACTGTTTCCTCAAAATTTTCACTCAATCGGTCCCTTGAGTAAGAAAACGGAGCCAGCCAGAAAGCGCCATACGAGTGCATGCTGATGTGGCTGAGCCATCTGGGCGACTTTTTCATCATGTGGTCTTGTAGAGCCTTTATCTCAGGCTCGGAGGCAGGGTGCTCGCCGGCGTAAACTTCCGAACATGGATTGGCTGATGCTCCACTGACTAGATAAAGCAAAAAGTTAGTCTGTTCTTATTCTGTCCTCTCTGTTTACCATACCCATCCACTTGTGGTCAAAATTTCGGTTCAAGTCAACTCCGTGGCATGTGTGGTCAAGTCCGTTGGTGGACTGGCGCATGTTTTTTCTCCAAAATCTGGTCAGCTCAGAGACGCGACTGTACTCGTAGCCGTCCGGATTTATCACTGGCACAAAATGTAGCTCAAAATTCCTCAAAATTTGACCAACACTCGCATCATTTGCCCTGAATTGTTTTATAAACTAAAATTTTAATTCTAATTAATAAATTTTTTCTAAATATTATGTGCTTAAAATTCTTATCTCTTATCAAAATTTATCAAAAAATATATATTTTTTAATTAAAGATAAAATAAAATCATATTTTTATCAATTATAAGTACTTTATCTATTAGGTAAACATTGGTGGCCACAGAAAGCCACTCGCGCGCATGTATTCCACTGTCGAACAAGAACAGAGGCTTCGAGCTGGCTCTAGCCACCCCTCGAGTCATCTTAAAAGCAATCCTTGAGCCCATGGCCTAAATTTGAGCAAATGGTACCTTAAGTGCGTAAATTGGTCGTTTTTCATAGCTTCTACCAATGTTAACCACTTGGACAAGATCTCGATTCTCCTTGCCAATTTTAAACATCCATTTGGATATCTATAAAGCAATTAATCTTCTTATTTGGAGACTAGGTGTTATTAAATACCTCGTCGTAGGAGGCATACCTGCCAACAATGTCTTGTTTGACCATCCGCTTGGCTTTATGGCCAATTCGGCTTTTCAAGATATGAAATTTTATTTTGAACTCATCTACCAAGTAGGCCAGAGTTCCATTGTCAAGTCTTAAGTCAGCAATGAAGCGGTGCTCGGAATCAAGGCGGCTGTGGCGCAACGAGAGCCATTGGTCAATCTCTGGGTGCGAGCTTATGAACAAATTAAAATCTTTGATGTACTTGCCTTTCACAAATGCTCTGACCACTACTTGCTGGTCGATGCTTGTTCCCATTTGGACAAGAACACACAAAAGAAAGATTTTAAGCATTTTTTGTTGTTGTATAAAAAATAAAAAGTTTTATTGAAAAATTTATTTAAATTAAATTTAGATAAAATTTTTATCAGTTTGATTGATTGAAGATAAGTTTGTTTAAGGGTCAGCTCCAGTAGCCAGAAAAATTTCTCTTCATCATATCAAAGTCGTTTATGCAAGTATTCATAATTTTATCCTGAACGCCAGGATTTAGGCGGAACAGAAAGGTTTTCATGTACTCCCTGAGGCCAGTGTAGGCTCTCTGCACAATGTATTCAATGCGTCTTTCGTGCACCTGAAAGCCGAAGTAAAAATCGCTCTCAAATGTCTCCTGATTAGTTGGTCCTATTTCCAGAGTGTAGGCATAGGGTATGTCGGCCACCATCATGGCCCATGCGTCTCCAGAACCAGTGGCGTCATCTAAACACAAATATCTATAAAATTTGTTTATCTATTTTTTATATTTTGTATTCACATGACAGCAACTGGCTAGGCATTCCAAATGAGTATGAGTAGTTAAATTGTTTTTCAATTGAGTGTAAAGCATAGCGGGCCTTGGAACACTAGAAAAAAAAAAATTCAATTCAAGACAAAAAAATTGTCGGGGACCTCGGTAGGCCAAAGGAACGTAGAGAAATAAGTTCCTGAACGTGACATTTTGTCTTGATATTTCAAGGATTAAGTTAATAATTTAACTTTGAAATAGCGAAAAAAACGCGTTTTTTGGACATTTTCAAAGGTCAAAATTTTCTATGATCCTTTCGAGTGACCACAACCTTTAAGTACTATGTTAAAGAGCATTTACTGAGCTTGCTTTTGAGTACTCGAGGACCTCGGTAGGCCAAAGAAACATAGAGAAATAAGTTCCTGAACGTGACAATTCATTTAAAATTATTTAAAAATTTTTGACAAGTGAAATATTCGCGCTTTGTTTCAAATTTAAAAAAATATATTGCAAATCAAACATAATATTTGTTTAGTGTTTGATTTAGGCTCAGATTTAACAGTTTAATTGAGTTTAAAAGTATTCAAATAGACAAATAATTAATACTATTTTAATGTAGTTTGCCTTGGTCATAATTGGATTTTTTTTTTCCCAATGATGCAGCCATAGGGCGCCATACGAATGAATTGAGATGAACGAGAGCCAATCGGGAGCACGCGAGAGAATAAATTGCTGAATGGCACTTGTCTCTGGCTCCGAAGCTGGCTGCTCTCCAGCGTATATTTCTGTACACATGTCATCACTGGACCCAGTCTCTTGGAAAAACAAAAATTTAAAAATTTTTCTACCTAAATCCTAATAATCTAACTCATCCAATGATAGTCGAAATTTCTGTTTAAATCAACTCCAAAACATTCTAATTAGAAAATCAATTAATTTAAAATTTTAATTATTAATGTTTTACCATTTGTTGAATGCTCACTAAAACTCCTCATATTCTTCCTCCATAATATGTCACTCTAAACAATAAAATTTATCTCTTATGTTAATAAAAATTCTTATTTTTACAGTTAGACTGTAGTGATAGCCATCTGGGTTGACCATGACCATAAAATAAATGTCATACAACATCAAGAATTTATGCATTAATGAATATTTATTTGTTTGTTCAGTCAAAATCTAATTTAATTAATAATTAAAAAAAATTAGATAAATATTTTTAATTTGCCTGGTCAATGGAATACATGGCAGCAGTGATGGTTGTCCACTCTCTGGCGTGTATACCAGCGTCGAACCAGAACAATTTTTTGACCTCATCACTCTTGTAGCCAATCTTAACCAAGATAAATGGCATAGAATAATTATCTATTAGCTTAAAGATCTACCTTCAGCACTAGGAGACTGCGATTTTGAATCGACTTACCAATTTCCAGCAGCTCGACAATATCAGAGTATTGCTCCTTAACAAAATGGATCCATTCATAAATCTTGGAACACATTAGACTCATAAATAAGGTAGATGGGAAACAAATAAAACCTGTTCCAAGTTGTAGTACATGGCCGTGATGTTCTCGGACCTAATTGGAGAGAGTTTGGACTGACCGTAGATTCGAGAGCGCTTGGCCCTGCTACGGTGTAGCTTGTGTTCAATTGTAGAGTTTTGTATAGCTTGCAGGACTTGTTGCTTGTGGCCTTTTATCAACCATTTTCCCAGCGCCAGAACCTCAATAGACTTGCATGCTTCTGATTAAGATTTTCCTTTTAGCACTTGGCTGTAAAATTACCTGGTTGTGTCTGGCCAGGATTGATTCATACTGAGCAGTTGTACCAGGTGTTACCAACAAATTGACAAATCAATGGGGTAATTAGACTATGTTTACCTAACAGGCCAAATATACTTACTCATAAGCCAGGGTGGTGTAAGTCAACAAAAAACTAAGCAGATAAACTTTACAAAGCATTGTCAAGTGGTACTAAATTGGAAGATTTTTATCTTTAGTCAAACAATAACAAAACACAAAAAGATAAGTACAAAAATATATTTATTGAAATAAAATGATTAAAAAATTTTCATATGAAAATAAAGTGGTAAAGTGAGAATGATTAGATGGGCCGACTGGTACGGCGGCGATGATGATGAGCTAAGCAGAGATCTCGAGTGGGCTATTGACTCTTTTGAATTTAGAGTTGTATTCACATTGCAGTAGTCCTTATCGCAACAATATGTGCAAATCTTAATTAAATAAATAAAAAATTAGAACAATATATTAATTGTTAAAATATGTTATATCAAGCAAAAGAGATAAACTACAAAATTTGTAGCCTAGTTTGAAGAAACGCTCAAAAAATGCTTTAGTTTAATAAAACTTAAAAACAAATGTTAAGTTTGATTTGCAACTAAAATTTTTTTATTCCAAGTCTGGCTAATAGCAGTACCAAAAGATCAAATAATAGTAAAGATCTGCTACGGTATATCTCCATGGTATAATTATTATCTATATCTAGGTTTATAATGGTTATTGCAACAGTCAATTAATAATATAATAATAAATACTCATTTGTATTTGATCATTAAGAACTTCACTATAAATTGAAGTATTTAGAGTTCCTTTTCACTCATAGCTTTTTAAAAACTTAGGCCAAAAGATCATAGAGAAATAAGGACCTGAACGTGACCATTCATTTAAAATTATTTAAAAATTTTAAATTTCAAAGTGCAATTACTCTGTCAATTTTTAGAGTTTTCCTTTTCGCTCACTCTTATTTATCTAAATAAAGCTTTTAAAAAAGAATTCGTAATCTTTAACTACGCTTAAAGTAGTAGGCAGACTCTTAGTGTAGCATATTGACTAATAATAATGTGGGGAGTAAAGGCAGGATGGAGAAATTTACGGTACCTTTAAGTGATCGGAGAGGCGGCAGCCGATTCGCTCGGCGTCGCACTGAGAAACACACTTTTTCTCCACATTGAGGCTGTGCAGTCCGTCGAGCCAGAAGGTATGAGTGGTCATGCAGATGGAGTTGGCGATTTGGCACGGCTCGTCAATGGCCCGGCGGTTGCACGCCTCGTTGGTGCTTGAGTTGCATGTAAAGCAGGTCAAATGGGAACTGGCCGCGTAGATTGCGGCCGTCAGCGCCACAAAATGCAAGGCCAACATTTCTAAAAATAAATTTTAAAAGAATATTGACTTTATGAAAAAAGCGATTAGTTCCATAAATAAATATGATCCCAATTTGAATATTTATTTAGCATAGAAAAAACCAATTGAAATTCATTTAATCACAAATATCATATATGAATATAATTAGCTTATTTCTGGATCATTTGAGCCTGAGTGTTTAGAGTTAGGCCCGATTTATGACTCAAATGACATTTTTTTATTTGACATTCTTTCGAATAAGTTAAGCAGAAATCAAACATACTTAGGGTTGTTTTTTGTTTAAGATTTATTTAGTTCAGAGTAGAAAAAAAAAGAAAAACACCGAAACGTTTATTAAACGACTCTAAACGAGTTATTTAATTTAGAAAACTGAGAAAATATTGATTATAGATAAATATGTCAAAACATGTTTGGTTAAATGAGACAAAAAGGCCAATCACAAATCAAAAAAGTAAAATTAATTGAAATTTATTGAAAACAAAAATTGAAATATTTTGACAACATTAATTTAATTACAAAATAAATACAAGGCACCTAATCAAGGACAAAAAAAGTTCAATTTTGAAAAATCGAAAAAAAACGTGTTTTTTGCAATTTTTCAAATGCTTTGATCTTAACAGATGATCACAACTTATTAGTAGTATGTTAAAGAGCAACTATTGAGCTTGTCTTTGAGTACTTGGGGACCTCCGTAGGCCAAAAAATCATAGAGAAATGAGGTCCTGAAAGTGACCATATATTTAAAAAAATAAAAATTTTCAAAATTGCATTAATTTTTTGAGTTTTTCTGCACTTTAAAAGCCAAAGTCAAGCGAATTTGAGTACTGCAAGGGTTTGTACTTGGACCTTCCTTACTCGGCCTAGTAAACAAAATCTATGACAAAGCGATGCTATAGAAAGATCTAGATTCAGTATGTCAGTGAATAGTCGTGAGAGCGACTGTGGCGAGACTTTACCAGGTCTATGCAGTTAAGGAAGGGAAGATATGGAATCCAAGTATGAAAAAGGATGTGAACGCGTTAAAGAAGGTAATAGAAAATTGAAGAGGAGTGAGAGGGGATTTGATTGAAATGTACAAATTAGTGAATGGACTAGAAAAGATTAACATCTTCAGAGATCTGGTAAATAGATCAGTTATTAAAAGTCTAGCCGCGTCAGAGTCCAGGTATTATTTCCAAACAATCATAGTTGTATAAGTTCAAATTAGTGCACTGTGAAATTATAAACACTTAAGCTGAATTGGGTAAGTGATTTAGTTATGTACTAGGCATAAAACATTGATTTATTTATTTTAATTTAAAACAATTAATTTAATAAAATAAAAATTAAAAAAAAATAAATATTTTATTTTTCTGAAAATGAATTGAAGATTAACAAGTGTTTTAATTAAAAATTTTGATCAACTTGAATTTGTCAAACAAACACATACATATCCAGGCTTTGCTTTGGCAAATTGCGTTCGTTCAGCATTAAAGGTGCATTTAGTAGATCAAAATTGCTTAATACCAATTCTATTAGGATAATTAAAATTGTGAAATTTTCTCTCTTTCTCTATCACTCTCTTGATGATGTACATTTAATTTAAATTAAAAAAAAATAATGTGATTTATTCTTATCATTATTGCGTTTTGAGTCAAGATTAACAAATTTTAATTTAGATGATTTCGCTGGCACAGCAACAAGACATGTGTTCACCAATGGGCCAGATACTTCCACTGGCGGACACAAAAGCCAAGAGTACGTACCCGTTCGGCAAGTGCAAGGTGTGCAGCGACCGGGCTACAGGCATTCACTATGGCATCGCTTCATGCGAGGGGTGCAAAGTACCAACCAGTCTAAAACTGGCTACCATTTAACCTTTTTTCTATCACCAAGGGCTTCTTTAAGCGCAGCACTCTACGCAAAGAGAAGTACAGGTGCTATTTTGGCAACGACTGCCCGCTGACCCCGGACAGCCGTAATAGGTGCAAGGCCTGCCGCTACCGCAAGTGCTGCGAGGCCGGCATGTCCGTCCAAGGTAAAATTGACCCATCAGCCCGAACAAATAGACATTTTTTCTTTAGGAGCTAAGATGGGCCGCATACCCAAGGCCGAGAAGGAAAAGGCGCTCAAATGCGCCGATCAGGCTGAAAATTTGCACAAAGGCCTGGCCAATTATGGCCATATTGGGCAAAAATTAAGCATCGAGCATCCACTTATTAATCTGATCAAATTTCACACTCCTTTCAAAAATTCCAAAATAGTGGCCAACTTGAACCATTCTAGTGCACTGGACGACACATATCACATCATAGCCTCGCTACTGTCGGACAAAATATACCAAATTTATGTGGTACACAACGAGCCAGTGGAAAAGTTGCTCGACAGAGCATCGCATTTGATCAACAGCCAGGTTAGTTTGTTCGATGGATGGAATGCCAATTTGAAACAAGTATGGGACGGACTGCTAGAGAGCATTCCGGCACAGGTCAAAAATTTGATCACCATGTGCAAAGAAATACCAGGTCTGAACGAACTATGCCAGAATGATTTGACCAATTTGGTAAATAATCGTTTGTTCGATTACTTTTTGATAAAACACTCGCCGTTGTTTATCAACGGCGAGAGTTACTTGATGCTTCCGAACATGATCCAGTACACCAGAAAGTGGATGCTGCGGATAATAGGTGCAGAAATGGTCGACATCATATTCAAATTTGCCCATGAGTTCAACTCTCTAAAAATGACTACCAAAGAAATGGCTCTCTTGTACCCGTTTGTTTTGACCATTCCGGACGACAATTACCAAGATCCGTGCACCATATCCAGCCTGAATGAGTACTACTATCGTACATTATTGTACGAATTTGACTTGAACAAAAGAGATGGTTCTTTTCTAAGCAAATGGAAAGCGTTGGTCTCCAAGTTGCCAGAGATAAGCGAAACTCAAATGAAAAATATCGGAGGCCTGCGGCCAGAAAGTATGCATCATTTTTCCATCAATTACATCTATAGCTTTATTTGTCTCTATAGCAGGCACAGTAGATAATTCGCATCTTGTCGAAAATAGCTCTTTCAATAACTTGATAGATAACTTAAGAAATTTAGGTACTCTCTCCAGATTTAAATTTAAAACTGATTAATTAGTTGTTTAATTGCAGAGAATTCCACTTTTTAAAAGTAAAGCTTTTTAGCAAAATCATTTAATTTTAAATTAGCTTTTATTTTAAAAATTATCTATATATACATATTATAAACAAATTTATTTTTTAGATTGTTAAAAAACAAGCAAAAAATACTAATGAATGTGAAGATTTGTATCTAATTTTAATATGAATAGAAAATTTGTAGCTTTAATTGTTTTTATTTTAATTTGTATTTTTTTAATTAATAAAAATTTTTATTTAAATAAATTAAAATTTTAGAAACAAAATGTTAATGTATTTTTTCTGCCATATAACAATAAATACTTTTTATTAATTTTTTTTTTAATTAATTTAAATTAAAATTCAAATGAGAAAAGATTAGTTATGAAGCGGAAGAGTGTCATAAAAGTACGCAACAAGCTTAACACATGTAAATAAAAATCGGATCTTTTCTTATAATGTATTCTAATTTGGCGCTCAATTGTATAACATGTTGACGTAATCTGTCATTTTTACAACAACGTCGAAGATTAATAGGGGTTTTAAATGCGAATTTTATAGCTCAATGAGTTCACATGCTGAGAGGTATTAGGTAAATCTCACCTTAATAGTTAGCGCATGTTGTGCAATAGGAAATCTTCTTTATTGTTGAGTTTACATTTCATTATATTGCACTTGAGAGACAAAGTTTTAAGATCTTAATACCTTAAGCAGTCAATTTAGATCTTATTTTGAGATAGTAGATCTCTCTACTTGAAATGTAAGCATTTTAATTAATTATCAATATTTGTTGAAAAAAGTTTATTCAATTAATTGATGCATACACCTTGAGTCTGAGTTGTGTAAACAGCTTAGATAGTATCACATGTTCAAACTAATTGACTGGCTTTTTAGTTATCTAATTTGATCTTATCTATTTTAAAGCAAATTTTCACCAACAAAAAACTTAATACCAAAAATAAACTTAATGTAATAAGCCTTTTATTTTGTGGCCGGATCTGAACAGATGGTGCCTGGCCTTTAGCCAAAAGTAATAAGACTTAAAATAACCAATCAATATTAATAAAAACCTATTCCAAGCTCAACCATTGTGTTGTGGTCTTTTTATGTGCCAGCATATTAAGAGAAGAACATGCGACCCTATGCTTGTTTTGATGCCTCTTTTCTTTGCTCACCAAATGTGATAGAAAATACTGGGCAACCCAATTGACGTATCATTGCATTTATTTCCATTTTTTTGCATTCCCAATATTGCGCACTCAAATCAAAAATTTAAAAAATTTAATTTTGAAATAAATTTATTTAAAAATAATAATAAAATTGCGATTATAACTACAATAAAAATCTGTACAAATCAAATTAAACAAAAAAAAAAACACTAATAATAAGAAGGCATTGGGTTGAAGTAGGAATTAGGTGCGTGAGGATAGCACATAAAATTGTGGTATGGCATGTCCATATGACACCTCATGTTGTAAAGATTGTAGAAATAATTCTGATTTTGGATCATATTGTGGCAATGTCTGCAACACTCGTTAACTGGTCTTGTGTAATTGGACTGATTGTTTCGTTTGTTAATTGATTGTCTCCTAGACCCAAATTCGTATCTACTGTCCAAATTCCACTTTTTGGCCTCTCTGAGCTGCTTTTTCAATCTATTTTGAAACATTTTTCTAAGCTTTTTTCTCTTTTGCATAATGGCACTCAAGTCAAGCGAAGTGTCCGAATTAGAGCCACGTCCGTCCGTTTCCAATTTAATGTTCTTTTTTATATGGTTCAAATGCTCAAGAAGTCTGATGTCAACTATTTGTGAGCTTTGTTCAAAAATATTGCGATTAAGGGACTTGGGAGACGATGTCCGGCAAAGACTGGGCGAGCTGGGCACAGTCTTGATTGGAGAGAATTGCTGCAGTAGGGATCTAGGCGTCGAGTGGCACTGGTCCTCGACGCGTCTATTCTTGGACTTGGTGGCGTCAAATGAAGAGCACATAGACGGTGCGCTGAGCAAATAAGACGAATTGTGGAAGTAGAATTTCTCATTGAGGTCCATTATTTCTTCATGGGTGACAAAGTTCTCATTTAGCTGATTCTCATGCACGGACTTTCTGGAGCGTTTGCCCAGCCACCCGAGCGATTTGTCCATCAATTTGGTAATCTTGTGTCCAATTCTAGTTTTTTCTTGCTTGACTACAATTTTTTCTCTTCTCTTAAAAATCTTTCTTATAAACACCCTGGTCAATTTTTTCTTCTTCTTGGTCTTGAGCTCGGTCTGCTTGAAAGTCGAGTTCAAGCAAAACGACATAAAACTCGAGTCCTGGCTGGACACACTCGAGTCCATCATCATGTCATACATGTAACTGTCCATATTTTTTATATTTTATTAAAGTCTAAATAAAGTAAATTTAAAATATTTATTTTTTAAATTTTATTAATTAGCAAAAAAATAAGTGTTTGAATGCCGAAAAGACAATTGTTCTGTCGCTGTGTTACAAAGAGGATAAATGATTTCGTAACACTGAAACAGTTGTTTTGGGAGCGTTGTTCAAAGAGGCAGTTTTCGAAATAATCATTTTCGAACAGACACAAAAAAAAAAAGATTTTTAAATTTTTAATTGAAAATTATGGAGGCCTTGAGTTAAGACTTTATCTCGAGTGAGAGAGAAGTCGCTTGGTTTGTGGTTCCAAGCTAGTCTAAATAGTTGCCGAGTTCGCAGCCTAGCGCTCGGATGAGTGGCGCTGTTTAAGACGAACGTCCCACTGGCTTCTATGTCCTAACTATGCCAATGCCGGTCCCAAGCCCGGATTTGAAAATAGGAGGGAGACAAACCTCAACTAATTGCTTATGAGACTTGTATAATTTTGTTATCTTATTTTTATATAGAGGACTTAAGATAGCACTTGAATTTTAGAAACAAAGCTGTTTGCAGTAATTGATAAGCAAATAATTGCGTAAAAAAAGTTTACTTATTGGATAGCTTGAAAAACAATCCTGTTGAGAAAAGTTTAATAGAAAAGTACAGATTATATATATAATAAATAGGTAGTAGATAATTTATTGGCCAATAGACACAATTGGCTAATTAAGTGTGGCTTGATTACGATTGGTTTTGGAAAGTGCTCAATCAAACAGTGTCAAATGCATTGACAATTTTCTTATCGATTTGATTGAACAGATAATAAACCGTATATTTGACTACAACACCTTGTTACTTTCGGCTAGCTTTGATACTTGTCTGAAAATTGAGCTCAACTTTTTTATTTTATAATACCTTAAGCTAACTTTGAACACAAAAATTTAAATTGCTTTTTCCACAAATTAGTTCTTGATCAATCGACATCCACACTCTTAAATATTAGCTATTCTCATTAATGTTTGATTATTTAACTATTAATGTAATCTTTAACCGGAACGAAATAATACAAAATAAAAAAACATATTAGTATAGTTTATTTTTATTAGTGGACGTCCCTGCCGAGCCATCACGCGTAAACACATATCACTTTACTCGAGCTATTGAACTCGACAGGAGATATCGTGTTTACGCGAATTTTTCTAATTAAAGCTCTTTCGAGTTCATTACTGTAATTCTATACAGATAATAGGGCCTAATTGAAACAAGCCGATGCCAAATCGGTTTAGTTAGCAAAATCCCCACATTTTATCTGCGATTACCACATGTGTCCTTAAGATAAGCTGATACATCATTAGCTACCGGCTCGGTCAATCCGAGCTCGGCAAACTCCTGGCTAATAAACACTTCTTTTTTTTTCTTGTTATTCAACTTTTAGTAAATTATTTAAATTCTTGCCTCAAGAGATAAAAATTGGTGATGTTTTAACACTAGAGAATTTTACATTTCAATAACTAGATCTGAATTTTCCAAGTGCTTGAAATTATCTAATTTAGAGTGAAGATAAAACTCTCTATAGAATATATGCTTAAACAAACTTGTTTGTCAAACATAAAACACACTTGTTGTGATGATAAAGATATTCAAACTGAAAGCCACTCTCGAAGCAGTTTTGACTAATAGGATATTAAATAGAGAGAAAGAGAGAGAGAGAGTTGCGGAAGGTATTACGTAACACTGAACTTTAGACCCTCTGTTTGTACAGAAGTTTTAATCGGGACCCTAGATTTAACAGCTAGTCTCGGTGAGACTGTTTCGATAGAGAGGACAAGGAAGGTATTACGTAATCATTTAAATGTTCAAAATCTTTAGCAATAAAAAGTTTTGAAAGTCTTAGTGTCAACAGATAAATGCACTTATTTTTTTACTTACACTCTTCTATTTGTAATCTTGTTTTTTTATACAAAAACTTAAGATAGTAGTTGAGAATTTCTTGTATCTATACAAATAAAGTACCATAATTTTTATATAAGAATTATGGTACTTAATTTACTCAAATAGAAGAGATCTGCTTACTTGCACTTCAATCAAAAATTATCCCTTATTCGAATTGTTTATTGTTTGTAAACAAAAAGTTGCATTTTACATGTTTCCAGTAGAAGAAAAAAAAAGCAAAACTTTAAAAGCCTAATTTTACTTAAGTCACTTTTTTATTTTTGGAATATAAGAAATACTCTGATTATTCCAACTATCTTAAATAATTTTGATGAATATCACTTCTAGCAGAATTTTAATTTAAAGACGCAAACATAACACATATATTTATTATATAATTTCTTTTTATCATTTTGCGATCTTTAAGCTTTCCTGAAAATTCTCTTTTCCTAAATTACTCAATAAATAAGTTTGACGAAATGTAGTAATTGTAGGCTTTGTGAAATTCAGTACAAAATAGCAAAAAAAACAGAAAAAAGTGTAAAAAAATTGAATAACTTTTTTTCTAAAGGTTTTAACCTAATTTTGTGAATGCAGAATGGTGCAACATCCAAAGTTGCATCAAATATCTATGTCTGCTAATTTTGCAGAGTTCAGCAGAAATTAAATTTCAATATAATCGAGTGTTGTGCATTTTGCAGAGATTTTGCACATCATTTACAGACTTTTACAGTTGATGGAACTTTGAATGTTGCATCATTCTGCATTCACAGAATTAATTTTAAACTTTTAGAAAAAAGGTATTTTATTTTTTTACATTTTGTTCTGTTCTTTTGTACTGAACTTCACAAAACCGTAATTGTAGGAAAAATGAAAAATCTAATTTGAGGATATAATAAATTGATCACTGTCCACTTGCCAACATAACAACCAAACAGTTCAGGAACAGAACTATCCTCATAATTATTCAAATAAATAGCTCAGCTATGATCTGTTACCCGCCCTAATTGTTAGAGACTGAACTGGAACAATCTCTATATCTTACTTTCTTATGCATGCGCTTTTCTGCAGTTAATCTTTATTGTTATAAAATGACCATATTTTCTAATATTAGCAGATTCCGAATAAAAATTACCCAAAAATAATTCTTTCTCTTAATTCAACATTATCCCTTTTAAATCCATGAATACCTCTGGCTAGAGAACAGGCTTATACAAAGTGAATTATAACACTATTATCACTTATCAACTATATGCTCCATTTAATGCAACTGCTAAATGACCTTGTCATGCACCTTCAAGATGCTGACTATGCACAGCTTCAATTGGAGCATGTTCAAGCACGTTTTCATAACAAAGTATCAATAGCAGACCTAAATGATAATAGAACTTCTGAAGCTTAAATATATTTTAATATTAAATAATAATAAACTAGTTTAAACAACACATATTTACAATTCCTTAAAAAAAACACCATAATTTGGAAATCTCTCATATCCCTTATTAATTTAAAACCAAACAAAATATGCTCAAATAGATCAAAGACAAGTTTACATTTTAATTAAATAGAGAGAGAGAGAGAGAAAAAAATGTATCAAAAGAATAGACTAATTATCTAATAAACTATACTCGTGAGAAAATAAGCTCATATGACTAGTTATAAATAACTCATGGGCCTGAACAAAATTTTCAAACTCATTCAAAGCAAACATGTCACATTTGGAGCTGCTGGCCGAAAAATCCAAGAGGACATTTAAAGCGTAATTTTTAAGAATCAACCGCTTAAATAGAACGCTAAGCGAGGGGGCGCATCCAGCCGAGCTATTCGACAAGCTTTGATTAACTTGAAACTTTTACAGTTCACTGTTAGGGTCCAATTCGCTTCGAATTGGACTCGTATGTCACGTAATTGCTCGGCTAACTGGGTGAGATCCTCTCCAATTGTCTATTCATTTTCTTATTTGTTTTTTGAAGAAAATTAGATTCAAATATCACTAGGGCTGGCGATGATTGGAAGCAATTAAGCTATGCCTTTCAACATTTGAGCCGGCTAGATGTCCAGTCGCTACCACCTCTGGACAAGAACAAAATAGACAAAATTGACTTGACCGAGAATAACTTCACTGGCCTGAGCGATCTTAAATTTCTGGTCGAATTCGCCAACTTGAAGACTTTGATTATGGACAAAAATCAAATACAGTCGAACATACACTTGCCACTTATGGCCAACTTGACCACATTGTGGGTAAATCACAATAGGATAGAAAATTTGACCATCTTTATCCAAAACATAGCCGAGAGCTGTCCTAACCTGAAGTATTTGAGCATGATGAACAACAAGGCAGCGCCGTCTTATTTCAACGGCGGTACTTTGGTGGAGCACAACGACTACAGAATGTACGTGGTGTCCAAGTTAACCGGGCTGACAATGCTGGACGACAAAGAGGTCAGTCCCGAGGAGAGAAGCCACTCGATGGCAGTCTATGGAAAGGTGAAAACTAGGCGAAAGAGCTCACAGCAGAAGAAGAATAGAAAGAAGGACAAAGAGTCTAGTGGCGTGGACTCGATTGAGCCTTCATTGCAAGAATTAGAATCTCTGCCCGACTTGGAGTCGATCAGTCAGACAGAAATTGCCGATTTGCCAGACTTGCCCTCGGTTACGCCATAATTAATCAGCTAACAGATAAAAGCTTGCGCCTCTTGCAATAAACTTATTAATCTGCTCTAATACATTTGTTTATTGTAAGTCAGGTTTTTTAATTTTTTTTAAATTAGTTTTTTTTGTCTATTTTAATGCTATTACTTTTTGTCAATAAACAAATATATTTGCCAATTAGTCAATACCTATTTGTAAATCGGCATTTTTTGTTCATTAATTTTATTTTTTATAATCTGATTATGTCTCGTTATTCCAGCAATTTAGACATCTCTTGTGTTGTCTACAATTATTAATCAAGGGAAAATGAAAAAAATTCTAGTAAGAAATCTGTCCTCAGTGAACTAAACGAAATACTAGGAAGTTGTAAACTTAGAAGATCTGGGAGAAAAAATAAATGATAAAATCAAAGAAATTTTATTAAACAATCGAGTATGTAAAAAAAATGGAATTGTTGAGTCAATAAAGTACTGTATTTCTGGATCAATGACCAATTCCTAATACAATTAAAATCATGTGGCTAGCACACTTATGAAAGCATTCAATATTATTTTTTAAATTTATTTAAAAAGACTGAATTTCACTTTATTTTTACTTTTTTTTTTTACATCACCCTCGCGGTGTTTACTGAATAAAATAAATATAAAAAAATAAAAACTCATCCAACTTTTAAGTTGACTAGGAGTTGATGACTGGAAATTTTTTATTAATGTATCAAACAAGTCTTGTTGTATGGCCTCCTCAAAGTTAATTTGAATAAAAAAATTAAAAAAATAAGATTGACAATTATTTTTCTGGACTGTAAAACTGACGTTCTAATGTAAACACACTTTTGGAAATTTTCGTGTTAGATTGCGGTGAGGGACACCAACTGGGTAGAACGCGTGCTCTAAGTGAACTTTAACAATTCATATAGCACGCTGTGTGGCATGAAGTAAAAATGAATCGCTCTGAATCACTCCTATTTTTTTTCTCAATTTCATATTTATAAAATTTAATAATTATAAATATAAATAGAGCACTTATTAAGAAATAAAACTATTCGATAAATAAGAATAAATAATGACCAATTAAAAATAATATTGTATGTTTACCAATTATCTCTTATTATTCTTTTACTTTATCTATCAATAAGTCTAATTGAGATTTCTAACAATAAAAAAATTTCTGATATAATGTTTATTTAAACATAGTTTCTTACATACATCTACTACCTTTGATAGGTCTCAATAATTAAGAAAAGATTTAAATTGTTTATTCAAAATTTTAGAATAAATAAAGATGCCTATTAAGGTATCAAACATTTATTCTATTTATAAAACGCTAGAAGACAAAGCTAATTTAAAAAATAGAAACAGTCGCTTTGGAAGCCTTAAGTGAAGACTTTTTTAGGTAAAAGTCGCTTGGTTTGTGGTTCCAAGCTAGTCTAAATAGTTGCCGAGTTCGCAGCCAATTTAAGTAAGTGCTCGGATGAGTGGCGCTGTTTATGACGAACGTCCCACTGGCTTCTATGTCCTAACTATGCCAATGCCGGTCCCAAGCCCGGATTAGAAAATAGGAGGGAGACAAAATTCAAACCTAACAGTATTTTATACTCTAAATAACTATTATATTTAGATTTAAATATAAATTAAATAATAATTTAATAGATCATGAAATTTAATTTATTACGCTAAATATAATTTAAATTAAATAAGCAAAATCTATTTTTAAAAATGAGTATGGTCAATTGACCGTTTAGTTCAATTGAGCGATTGTCTTAAATTTTATCAAGTGACTAAAAGTGTGCCATACAATACTTAATGTTTTATTGGGTAACATATATCTTATTCAAATAAAAATATTTATATATTTCAATCAATTGAGGTTAATGGACTCTGAGTCCAGCTGATTTTTAACAAAAGTAGACTATAGCACATATGAACAATTGTGGCTTGAGTCTCTGTTGACTTGTTAAGTGAACGATATGAAAATTTGCATAGATATTTTATTTAACAGTGAGACTAATTCACTGGGGAACTTAACACAGACTATTATCTAATTCTAATCTTTTTTTCGACTCAATTCACCAAATAGTCATTATCTTTATGATAATTTCTATCAATTATATTAAATTTATATTTAGAAAATTCAAATTGTGTAACATGATAAAACCTATTAATTGCTCTATATCTCTCAATAACTACAACACCAACTCCGGTCAAGTTAAATGTCTTTGATCTCAAAGTGTAATAATAAAATCTTGTTTTGTTTTCTTTATCATCTTTTGGATTAGATATGACCATTTATTAATAAAATTACTGTTCAATTTATTATTTAATTTATTGTTGTGGTTTAATCACTAACCAACAGATCTAAACGGGTCCGATACACTGAACAAAATGATTAATAAGATACATTTAACATTTATTTAAAAATAATTAAGCAAAAATATTTTCCAGGGCTTATTCTTGTCAACCATCATAATTGCAAAATAATAATCTTTCTCTTTCCTTCAGTCATCCAAAAAAATTCTGTCTGTAAGCATTCTTGTCTGGGTCTTTGATCTGTTGTTATGACTTTCGGATAGAATAGACCCGAAATTTGTTATGGAATACTTCAATTTTTAGAAGATATATATAGCAATACAGATTTGACAAGACTACTATAAAGATGTAATTTAGTCCTCAGTTAAAGGAATGAAGATTTCCACATAATCCTAAAATTGAAGAATTTAGTTTAGGTTTTTCTAGCACTGGACCTTGCCGTGGTTAAAGGCTAACTAACCTCAGAACAAAACATTCTTGGAGCAAGTATTCTCATGTTAATTTAAATTTCTAAAGAATCCGAAATTAGAGTAGAAAATAAATATTTGTATAGTATTGTTAATTTAAAATTTGTAAATTGTGATGTTAAGGATTGGATAAAAAAAGAGCTTATGTACTTTGTATTGTCTCGGTATTGCATGTGATGCGAAAAGACCCGATTTTAGCAAATAAAACAAAAGTTAAGTTTGTTTTGTCACTCCAAAAAAATAGCACAAACAAGGTGCCTAATGGCTGATTGTCAGTCGGCCTTTCAGACACAGATTTATTTTATTTTTTAAAATGACAGCTATTATAAAAAAATAATTGTCTTTTCTAATTAGCAAAGAATCGAGGCTAGAGTGACAACTAGCTGCCGGCTCAAACTGGCTAAGAAAATTTTTTTCTTTAATTTCAAAACCGTATTTATTTTATTCAATGAGTTTCTACGCAGTGCATTAACCAGGCTTCTCTAATTCTAAGCTTTTATTTTTTCTTATGATTTTCTATTTAAATAAATATTTAATTTATATTCAAATTTTTGACAATATTTCACTGTATTTTTCTTAAAAACATATCTCTAAAGACACGGCTAATGTTGTGTAATCAATTTAATAACAAAAAAATAAAACTCAAATATTTATTCTAATTTTAGAATTTAATTTTTAGATTAAAGACCATTAAGCAATTTGCCAAATGAAAAATAGTCCAGAAAATAATCTTGGTTGTTTTTTTTTCTAATTTTTTAATTTTCAAAAAATCTGATTTTTTCCAAGTGGTAATTAGAGCCTTTTAAGGCTATGAGTTGGCTATTAGGATATTTGTTTAATTTGACAAAGGTTAGAAAAAAAATGCTTTTTAAATAGAAAAAAAATTAATCATTAAGCAAAGGACTTGAGCCACGGGAGCTCAAAATTGGTCTAGAAAATTTTTGACCTGTTTATCCCAAAGGCTATGTTTTATTTTCAATTAAATCCTAAAATGTAAAAAATTAAATAGAGCTTTTTTTAATCAAATAAAATAAATTCAGAATATTAGAATTTCTTGATTCTCGATTTGCCAAAATGGCTCACTTTGTTGGTTCGAGCTTAGAGTGTATGGTTTTGTAAGCTTTGAAGGAAAATTGATTACAAAACCAAATAGGGCTTTAATCTACTAAAACCTTTTGTAAACGGATTGTTCGAAGCCTAGGAAAAAAGCTACCAATAACAACAACCACTACTACCATCACTACCACTACATATTTAGCGTAGAGTTTTAATTTTCTCTCTTTTTTTTTTACAATTCGGTGACAAGATTAGACCTTGGCAAATTTATAAACAAGTGTTTTTTTTTTTTAATTAGAAAAAATTCTCCTAATTAAATTATTTTTTTCTATTTTGAGTTTAAGTATCTTTTAAGATAGGCCAAAGTTGTCTGATTAATTTAAAGTGATTTAAATTATGGCAATTAAAATTTTACCAAATAAAAATAACAAAAAACAATAAACTTAATAATTGATAAGTTTTGATAAATTAAAAGCAAATAAATTAAAATTTATAAAAAAAAATTTTTTTTTCTCTGATCTTAAAACTTAATTATTTATTAACTAATTAAAATTTTAAATTAAATTTTGTTATTGGCACCTATACGGCTTTGGAGTATTAAAATCAATTTGGCAGGCTTAGAACCCCTACCAACTAAAGTGATTATTTGTCCTTTAAAAGCCGGCCATTCTCTAGCGGTCACTCAAAATTCCATCTTAACAACGACATAAAAAATATTTATTTTTTATTATTATATTTTTAATTTTAGATTAATTTGTGAGCGCGACTCTTGCCCATGTTTGTCGATCAATATTAATCAAGTGTGTCAACCATGGCGATAAACGACCCATTCAAGATGGTCAGCAGCAACCTGAGCCACACATTGGTCTCGAACAAGTCCAGAATTCCGATCAAGGTGTACCAATTGAGCAAGGCGGGCAGCATTGTGTCCAATTTCAAGTCGAGCAGCAGCTTTAATGTGACCAAGATTCCCAAGCTGGTCAAACACGGCCACAAAGTGCCGGACAACAGCACCTTGTCGACGAACACGTTCAGCGTGCCGGACAAGCTGCTCAAAGAGCGCAAGCAGTACAAGCGCTCGACGTCGTTCAACACCGAGAGCAACACCAATGTTTCGTCGCTCTCGGACAAGTCGCAGCTGAGCTCGTCCTCCCAGTCGGTGCACTCGGTCGCCTCCAGGGACCGAAACAGCCAAGACCTGGTCAAGTACATAAAAAAAAAGCTCAAAGAGATGGAAAAAAGGCCCACTTTGGACGAGCTGAGCGACGTGCTGGCCGAAGAGGCCAGAACCATTGGTCACAAGAAGGTCACTGTGCACACTCTGGACACCCTACGGCTCAAATACAACTCAAAGTCACTCTCCAATTCCCAGCTGTCGCACACCAAGGCCAGGCAGGTGCCGGAGGCGAACAAAAACACCATTGAGCTGTTCTTTGCCAATTTGAAGCACATCGACCAATTGTTCAAATCGGCACAGCGGGAGCTGTTCGACAAGGCTCTGTCGGCAGCCACAACCAGCAAAACAAACAGGTACACACTCAAATTGAGGGAGTGTATGGAAAAGTTCACTTTGGTAATGAGCGACAAGGACTCGGGCAACATTGGCCTGCTTTCGCCCGAGTCATACGCCTTTGCCAAACAAGACGTGTACAAAAATGGCGAATTTGTGCTCAGATTGGTCGCAGATTTGGTCTTCAAGTTCAGAATGTGCTTAAAATTGTACACAAGAATAGTTGGCGAGAGTGGCAAGACCAAATTGCCATCTATTGGCAAAAAAGAGGCCGCCAACAAGGCCACTTTGATTCAAAACTCCATAGACAACTTGAATGAGAGCTTTATCAAGGAGACAGACTGCAGTTCGATAGTGTCGGATGACGAGGACGAGCGCAACCTGCAGCACAGCCACAGCCACAACCACAGCCAAACCAACTCGCCAACTCATGCACCTAGTCACGACCAGATTGACAACTACAACAAATTGAAGAAGAAAATCTTGTATGTAAACGAGGACCTGAACGATTTGAACATGTACTTGGACAGCTTGAACAGTAGGGCCGAGCGGTGTGCCAAGCTTGAGGATCAGCTCAAATCGGAAAAGGAAATGATCAAAAAAGCAGAGGTCAGCTTGAGACTGTGCGATCAGGCAGAGCTCAAGCGCCATTTGGAAAAGCAGCTGGAGTTTTTGAGATACAAATTTAAGATAAATCTACAAGACTACAATATTGAAAAGATATGCGCGCCTGAGATCTACACGGCCATTTCGGACACCGAGTTCAAGATATTCAAGCTCAACTCGTACCTGAAGGACTTGAATATGAGCTTGTTTTACATAGAGTCAAAGATGAACAATGTGGTCAAAAAAGCCGAGCCTAAAAATCAACAAAAACAACACCTTCCAAGACATTTACCACCGTTGCACCAATTTAAAGATTTAGCTTTAAAGCAATTTAATTGATTAGTTACTTCCTTTTTTTTTAATTTTTAATTTTTTTTTCTTATGTATTTTTTTT
Source organism: Brachionus rotundiformis (assembly GCA_016802295.1). Lineage (NCBI taxonomy): Eukaryota > Metazoa > Rotifera > Eurotatoria > Ploima > Brachionidae > Brachionus > Brachionus rotundiformis. The sequence goes on from JAESIW010000137.1 coordinate 6,773,748, forward strand.
TCTAGTTTAATTTTTTGTTTTTAAAATTTTATGTCAGCAAAGATAAGATAAAATAGATAGGGTTTTGTTCTCGTTGGTCTTCTTCTTTGGCTTTTTGAAGAAGAAATTTTGAGAATGAAATCAAATACACTTTCTTATCTTTGATACTTTCAAAAACTATTTATCTTTTTATAATAAAATATTTTCATCCTTTTAAATTAAGATTATTTATTAGCCATGTGACACGATCAAATGAAAGATTGAAATTTACATCTCAAAATCTACTCAGTATCTACTTCCAAAGACATTCTTTGGAAAGAGTGATTTATTCAAATCTTTTGCACTTTGGGGATTTAAGCCAAAAAATAAGTAAGACCATTGAGTGTAGTTAAAAATTTATTTAATGGAATCCGAAATTATAACAAATAGTTAGTGGTGTAAATAGTGGATAGAACGAGCAAAGTAAAATTTTTGATCAAATTTCAAGCGCTCAATCTTGCTCAAACATTTTTAGATGCGCAATTAAATTTCATCGCTGATTTTTTATTCTTTTAACATTTCAGAGCTTTATTTTCAAACTTTTGAAAAAAAAGGATTGTAATTTCTAAAAATGCAATGAAATTTAATTGCGCATCTAAAAATGTTTGAGCAAGATTGAGCGCTTGAAATTTGATCAAAAATTTTACTTTGCTATAGAACGTGTGTTTTATATCTGCGGAGTAACCAATTTGAACTTGGTACTTTAATCAAACATAAAATCTTTAGGACTGATTTAATTATGATTTAACTTCTCTATCATTAATGGCCCTTTTCATACTTCAACTACTGAATATACATAGAGGTGGTAATTCTAAAAAGGAATTTAGTTTTAAAATTTGGTATTTCTTTATTATTACATACTTACTAATAAACAAACGTTTTTACCCAACGCAATCTAATTTATGTCTTCACTTTTCTCCTCTGAGGTTACTCAAAGAGTCCAAAGTTAATAATTTTATTTGAAATTTAAAATTTTGAACTGGGTTATATGTAAGAAAATCAAATGTCTAGTGGAAAAAATAAAATAGTGTTTTAACAGTTAGTTGGAATCAAGAGTCATAACAAAAAGTTAGTGGTCTTTTAAGGATCGACGTCCACTCCTAGTCGAAGCTAAACGCTCGTTTAATACGAGACTAAAGAGTCGTTGGATTGTGCCAAGAATTAGGTCTTATAATTAGAATTACTTGAACAGAATAAATAAAGAATTCTAAATTGACCTGATTAGTCGTAAGTGGCTAAGCAAGACTATCAAATTAATTGATTTTTAATGTAATCATTAACGATTTGGATCACTTAAGTTTTTTTATTTACATTTTTATTTAGATTACATACAACAAAACTTTTCACACCGTTTTTACTACGACCGGCTACAGATCAAACTACGAATCAAAATATAAGCTTAACTTATCTATCGGTGACCAAAAGGCCCCACTAGATCCGTTCCCAACCTTTCTTGGCATCAAATTTAATCCAAAACTCAACTTCAAAAAACATTTTGAAGATGTACGACATAAAGTGATGCCAAAAATTAACTTAATTCGTAAGATAAAAGGTCTAATACTTTACAACTCTATTTTTTTATGCAAAATAATATTTAGAAATTATATTCGATTTCAAATTGACTACTTACTCATCCCACTTTCAAGTTCAACTCAAAAAATTATCAATGATGCACAAAAAATGCAAAACAAAATACTCAGTCACATCAAATTCTTCGCATTGAAAACTAAGATCAATGCCATCCATAAGAGTCTAAATATTGACATGATGTTAAATAAATTCCTACAAAAACGAGTGGATCACCAGTAACTATTAGAAGATTTAAATGACTACCTGACAAACACTCCTGTTCCAAACAAAAAGTTCAACAACTTATTTGAAAATTTTAAAAAAACTATTATCTAGTAAATCGCATAACCTATATTTACCTATCAACTTTATACTTTACAAATTAAATGTATATTATTTTATCCTGCTATAATCATTTTTGTGCTCTGTTGTTTATGTTAAAAAAGTTAGACTTTTTATAATAAACTTCAAACCACAAATGGGACCTAGTTAATACAAAAACTTTTCAGTTCCAAAACTTGGTATTTCTTAAAACTAAACTTTCTTAAATAAATATATATAGATCTCGTTTATCTTTATTTAATTTTTTGTTGCACATAATTTGCTATTGGATTTTTCTTTTATGAAATTGTCAACAAAAAACCTTGCTGCTATACTAGTTAAAATTTCCTTATTTTTGATAAATAATATCGATTTTTGTTATCATAATTATTTTCATAAAGAGGTTAAGTCAGCACCTATTTTGAAAAAGATTGGTCTGACTATACTTTTTAGACATAGAAGGGTAGCATGACTGGCAGTTGACTTTTACAAAGCCAATTTTTAATCTTATCTTTTGAATACAAATTTTTAAAATTTACTCTTTAATTATGCATTTTTGTCATTGGTAGTTAATTTTGTATTAGGTAATTATTCTACAAAAAAATATCTATTCAGATTTAAAAATTTATTATGCATAAATGTTTGTGTGCCGATTAGCTTTTTAATTATATATACCTTTTATTATCGCTTTAAAGAGAATATACCACTAATTTTTAATTTGAAAATTAAAATTTTTATATTTGACTAAAAGATAAGTATTTAATCAGGTCAGAATAAGTAAATATCTTGTTTTTATCAAAGTAGGGCCAATGCTTTTGGTCAACAATCTAAAATTATTTCGCAAAGCACTGAGACAAATGAAGCTCATGAACAAAGGTCAAGCAAGTCGGATGAGAAGGTTGGTCGTGTTGATGACAGCTATATTGCTTTGTTCGCTGATTCTGATGAGAAGTGGGGACATAGATGATGACCAAAAAGCAGCCATGACACAACCAGAGAGCACACATGTGCACGTAAAGCGCATCAACAAGCTGCTTGGCATCCTGGCGCTAAAAGAGCCATGGCTAATTGGAATAAGAAACTATTTGAGCTCCAAAATAGCCATTGGGCAGTTTGAGAGACTTAACCAAGATGAAATAGACAAGTATTTTGAGCTAGATGGCCGAAAAGTGACCGTGAACGAAAATTTTATGCATATGCTCAAAAGCTTAAATGAGTCAACAGATTTCCATGCGAAACCAAGTGTCCAAAAACTGGTATTTGTACTCGCTGGAAACAAAGAATTTTTCAAACCGTTAAAACATGCTGTCACACTGGCAAAAAAATATTTTCCAAATAACAGAATGATCATTTTTAATCTTGGTATGGATTCGGCTATGATCAAAGAATTGGTCGATGTGTGCCAATGTGAAATCAAGCCTTTTAATACCCACAACTATCCGCCTCATTTTAAAAATCTAAAAACTTATAGTTGGAAACCAATTATTATTCAGGTAAAAAAAAAAAGCAAAATAAATTTTCTAAATAATTAAACAATTAGCTTTTATTAAATTGACTCATATTTTTTTATTTAATAAGATAATTTAGGAAAGGGGAATTTGATTCATATAAATTGCACGTTTACCTTGATAGGAAGACGCTTTTAGAATTTTGTTTTGAGTTCTAGGTGGTGATTATCCTAATGATATGTAATAAAATTTTGCTTAAAATATCATTCAAACATTTTTCTCAATACAAATTGTTTCACTATCTTTATTAGACAATTACGAATCTACTAATATACATTTGAATGTATGCAAATAGTTTCAAATGTTGATTGGAAGACGTTTAATTGCTTTTAGAATTTTGTTTTGAGTTCTAGCTAGTGATGTTTCTGATTTTCCTTAACCTCGAAGAGCAAGAGAAAAGTATTTGGGTTCAGAGCTTTCTAAAAAATGCGACACACGGTCAAGTCCTAATAGCATATTTTTCAGGAAAATCGAACATTACTTAAGCACCTAAAAGTATCGAATTCTTTAGTTTAATCTAACGATTCTAATAAAAGAATTCAAATTTAACAAATTTATTAAAAGCCACATGATTTGAAGAGATTTTTGAAGAAAAATAAAGCAATAGAGTAAATAAGTAAAACCATAGATTTGTTCAGAATTTTGTCTAGATTTAAAAAACATAAGTGATCGGAAGAGTGGGCTCATAATTGATCCTTCGGACTAGATACGATTTAAACCAGAAAAAAACACATTTTTTTCCTTTTTTTAGCCAACAAAAATCATCACACCCTTTTTTTTCTAAGTTACATTACCATGTAGAGAATTTTATGCTTTTTCAGAATACATGTACTTTTTTAGTATATTTAAGGTTTATCTGTGAGATTATGAGTCTTAAAGAAGAACAACTCTTTAAAGGGTTTGCTTTTATTGGAACCCTGGGCGTAAAAATTTCTTTCTAGCTTATATGACTGAGCCACTTAAAACAATAACTCTCTATAATTAAGAATGTCCTAGATGATATTGAGAAGAATGAATTTTTGGTGTACATGGACAGCTCGATTAAAATCAGGTCAAGTGAAATAGATGGTGCTATGAGAAAAGCGAATGCATATGGAATAGCAATTAGACATCTTGATCTTGAGCTCAAGTGTTTCACAGACTCAAGAATGTTTGAGTGGTTTGGCGAGCAAGCTGAACAGTACACCAATGTGACAACATTTGAGGCAAATTTAATATTTGTCAAAAAAAGCCTTTTAGCATCGTTGATAGTCAAACTTTGGAACTCATGTGCCATTGACCAAGCATGCATTGCTCCCCAAGGCTCGAACATCTACGGTGGGATAGTCAACTGGCTTAGAGGATGCCACGTTTGTGGATGCCACCGCTTTGACCAAGATGCCCTGACTATTATTTTTACATTTTTTTTTAATTTTGTACCTAAATTTGTGCTAAATGAAACCGAATTACAATTTTATGAAATTCGGAGACGATTTTTTGAATAATTTATTTATATTTTTTTAATAAACAAGTGTAAAGTCAAGCAATAATTAAAACAGTTAAAATTTAGTTTATCTTTATATAATTATTTATTAATAAATGTCCACTTCTAGTCCAACAAATAATAAAGGAGACTTATTAAAAATAAATAGTGACTGACTGATCAAATAGTTTTGTGATGGAGCGGGCAGGCTTGCATAATCAATTAAACGCATCATGCAAAATATAATCAAAACAAATTAGTTTAAATAATTAATTTTATGAAATATTATTTAAGAAAAATTTAAAAATTTTGTAATAAATCACCTGGATGATGATGTTTTAAGTTAAATGAGTTAAATTAGCTAAATTGGTTAAATTAGTTGGTTCAAAAGGGTATAAATAGCAGTGAATTTTGAAGAAAGTCATTTCATTTTTAAATTTTGAAAATTTTTCAAAGAAAAATTTAATTTTCGGAAAATTGAGACAAAAAGCAGTCACCATAACTCTGCCGATCCGCAGGTCCCAAGCCCTGATGAAAAAAGAGTAGGGTGGTGGCAGCCACATGCATCGTATGTGTGTGTGGTCTTTCACGTAGTCTGCAGAAGAGCTGTATGGCGGGTACATAGGCCTACGGGTCTTTGTCCAAGTCTTGTCGTATGAGGGCGCCGCTGGCTTCGACCATCTCCCAGTATAGAATCCGAAAGGAGCGAGAATCTGCTGTACAGCTGACCCTCTGCAGACAGTACGTAACTTTGGAAGCCTTAAGTTAAGACTTTTAAGTCGCTTGGTTTGTGGTTCCAAGCTAGTCTAAATAGTTGCCGAGTTCGCAGCCTTGTGCTCGGATGAGTGGCGCTGTTTATGATGAACGTCCCACTGGCTTCTTAGGGAAAGGTTGGCCGTCATAACTCTGCCAAAGCCGGTCCCAAGCCCGGTTGTGAAAAGAGGAGGGTGACAAAAAATAATTCATTTTATTTAAATTTAAATATAAATAAAAACAAAAATAAATAAAAATATAAACAAAATATTTTTTTGTTTTTTTTAACTAATAATTTATTTAATTTATTTATTAGAAAAGAAAATAGATAGAAAAGATATTGTTTAATGGGCTAGTAAAGAAAAAACTTTAATTATCATTATCATCATCTAATTTGAGATCGTCATCATTAAAATTTAAATTATTTACATTGATTGTTTGTGACATTTTGGCATTATACTGCGATTTTGGTTGGCTTCGCTCATTTTGGTAACTTCTGTCCATTTGAACACTTCTTTCCAGTCCTGATTCTTGTCTGATTTGGTCATAGACACGCTTTTTTTTCAACATACTCTCTTCCAGCACCGATTTGTCATCCAGCTTTCTTTTTTTGTCCCCTGGTTGCCTGGCTGGTGCTCCAAAGTTCTGAGTGGGAACGTCTTTAACCATCTGGGATATGATATCAAAGTTGTTCATCGAGCCGCTCGTGCTAGTCTTCGAACAGAACGGCTCGTACCTGCTCTCAACCATTTGCAGCTCTTCTTCCAAAATTTCGCTCAGACCAAGGTGGTTCAGGATCAAATTTACTTGGCTTTTGTACTCAACCTCAGCGTCCTCGGGAAATGAAGTGTGCAGTATGTTCACATTGCCAAACGAAGACGTCCTGTTTATGCTACATTCGTTCAGAGTAATAGCCACTATGGTGTCCATGACCAGAACCTCTGTTCTCAGCATCAACTTTGCATGGGCTTATGAATAAAAAAAAACACTTTATTGGTATTTGCCAAGAGCTAATGGACAATCTTTACCCTGAGACAAACGAATTATGCTCTCAAGCATTCTGACAGTAGTTCTGGCCGCATTACGGTCGTCTGATCTACGCTGCCGCTGGTAGTATCTAAATTTAGTTAATTAATTATAATAATCAATTAGTCTAAACAATTAGGCTAACGTTTGAAGGACAATATTGGCCGATTGGCTCAGACTAGGCTCAAATGACTTGACATAATTAAGATACAGCCTTAGATGGTCAAAATCCCATGGCTTAAACTCCGAGCTCTGGTTCTTTCCTTATTAAAAGTGCTGTTAATTAATTAAATTAGGCTGTCTTTCACTCAATACTTAACAAGTCGACGCCCTCGAGCAAAAAGGTGGACGCCAAATGGTCCCATTCTTTGTTCGGGGTGTCCAGCAGGAGCAAAATGATGTCAAAACGACTGAGGAGAGGCGAGCTCATGGCAAGATTGACTGTAACTGGCTGGTTGGAATCATAGGCGCCTTTGGGGTTGCACGCCGCCAATACAGAGCACTGAGTTCTTAGCTTGCACACAATGCCAGCCTTGGAACACCAATAAAATTACACAGATTTTAGTGTAAAAAATGTTAAAAAAATTTGGAAGCCTCGATTTTTTTAATCAAAAAAATTTAAGTGCTGAAATGCCGAAAAGACAATTGTTTTGTCATTGTGTTAAATAGAGGACAGTTGATTACGTAACAACGAGTCAGTTGTTTTGGGAGCGTAAGTAGTTTGTGAAACAATCATTTTTGAACAGGCACAAAAAAAAAGATTTTTAAATTTTTAATTGAAAATTATGGAGGCCTTGAGTTAAGACTTTTTCTCAATTGAAAGAGAGAAGTCGCTTGGTTTGTGGTTCCAAGCTAGTCTAAATAGTTGCCGAGTTCGCAGCCAATTTAAGTAAGTGCTCGGATGAGTGGCGCTGTTTATGATGAACGTCCCACTGGCTTCTTGGTCATAACTATGCCAATGCCGGTCCCAAGCCCGGATTAAAAAATAGGAGGGTGACAGCACTTACTTTTGCCACGCTGATGCTCTGTTGTTCCATTGCTTCCAGCATGCTCATTTTTTCCTGTTCTTTCATACAATTAAATTCATCCACACAACATATGCCACCATCGGCCAGCACCAAAGCCCCTTTATATCACCACAAAAAAGGACTTATATAAAAAATGACCAATTTTTTTTAATTACCAGCTTCCAAATGCCAAATACCCCCTTCCTACATTCAAATATTATTAAAGTCAATTTAGTCTGGCTAGTTTTGTTTACCCTAGAAGCTGTGGCAGTGAGGCCCGCACTGCTTGAGCCAATACCAGTGGTCAAAATGGACTTGGGAACAATTTTGTTTGCATATTTGAGAAATTGAGACTTTCCAGTGCCCGGGTCTCCAACAAGCAACAGATGGCTCTCGCCTCTGCCCCTAGTTCCGGACGAATCGTTGCGCGACACCCCTCCAGCCAGCACCAAACACACTGCCAACTTAACTATGTACATTCCGTACAATTGCGGACAATAGCTGGACAATATTATATTCCGAGCCGTCAATGGACGATGCTCATACTTTTTCCAAAATTCTGAAAACATTTTTTCCTTTTTTTTTTGTATTTATTTTAATTTAAATAAATTTTTAATTAATTAAATAAAAAAATGTCCACTTTTTCTTTGGTAATATTTATCTGTACTTGTTCGTCATTGTTTACTTTTATATAATTGGCCTGTAGTATCAAGTCCACATCGCATCTCATGTCATTGACCAGTCTTGACCATCTGCGCACCACCACTGCACTTTGAAAATTCTTATTCTTTTCCAATAAATGCAATTTATAGGGCCTTACTTGATGGTCACGTCATCACCTGGTTTGCATACATCGACCAGATCGTTTTCCAACACGACCACCACCGATCTAGGCACACTGCCCGCTGAATACATGTCCAGCTTTTCCTGCACCTTTATCTCCTGGTAGTCTTTGCTCACCAGTTTTAAGTTTTCTTTATTGGCAAATAATTAAATAAAGCGTATATTATTTTTTTTAATAAATACTTTCTGGATTTACCAGTTTGAATTTGTCCGATTGGCAGTCTTTGTTGGAACAGCGGGCTGGCTTCATGAACAAATCCCTGTACGTGTAGTCTATTTCAACTCCGAAAATGTAGCTACACTTGTCACACTTGAAATTTTGAATGGACTCCAAAAGCCGCGGACTGCACGTCTTGGTCACTGTTCCATTGAAGCTAATCAATTTATTTACATCCGAACAAGTCGGATACTTTATGAACACTCCGTCCGCTTCTGGTAACGAAATAAGCCTGGCTTTTATTTTTTCCTTGAATATCTGGACACAAAATTAATATCATTTATTTATCAATTATTGTCTTTATTTGTATACAAGTTTTAGGTCAGGTTTTTCTTCAAGCAAGTCTTTTTGACACTGTCTCAGACTTTGGTCAAGTAAGTTGATGTAACAAGCTGCGTTGGCCAGAAAATCCAGAACTTCGGTGGACATCAAGAGATCTAGGAGACTTTTTAAGTTAGTTGGGCGCGTAGAATTGGACACAGACATACTCTATGTATACCGGGTAGTATAGAAGGGGGTCACTGTTGGACAATATGTCCATTAGGTCGTCGCGATGTATTCCAATTATGTATTCTTGGAATTTTTCTTTTATTTTTTCCAAATCCTTGTCCATAATACTCAAATCAAAATTTTAATTTATTACAATATTCAAAATTATAAATGTGTAAATAAAGTAAATTTTAAATTTTTATTTTATTAATTGACAAAAAAAATTAATTTAATTGCTGAAATGGCGAAAAGACAATTGTTTTGTCACTGTGTTAAATAGAGGACAGTTGATTACGTAACAACGAGTCAGTTGTTTTGGGAGCGTAAGTAGTTTGTGAAACAATCATTTTTGAACAGGCACAAAAAAAAAGATTTTTAAATTTTTAATTGAAAATTATGGAGGCCTTGAGTTAAGACTTTTTCTCAATTGAAAGAGACAAGTCGCTTGGTTTGTGGTTCCAAGCTAGTCTAAATAGTTGCCGAGTTCGCAGCCAATTTTGAGTGCTCGGATGAGTGGCGCTGTTTATGATGAACGTCCCACTGGCTTCTTGGTCATAACTATGCCAATGCCGGTCCCAAGCCCGGATTAAAAATAGGAGGGTGACTGCTGCTCCATTGCTTGCATTATGAAGCTAAAATGGTGATCAATTTAACAGATAAAGATTGACTTTGTTTATTAAGATATTTATTTTTTATTTATTTCATTTAGCGCCAATTGTGGCGATGTAGTAAAATTATAAAATGTTAAAGAAAAATAATAATATAAATTAGAAGAGAATGACTACGGAAAGATATTTTATCTTTAATATTTTTTCCTAAATCCTCCTAATTGTAGTACTTGTAACTTTTCTTTTCATATCTTGTGTTAAGGGTTATATCCCATTAGAGAAATCTTGGTCTTGCAAGGGTTGTATAAAATCTAATTAAATCTTGTATTCTTTTCTTTATTTTTTTTATTTTAAATAAAATTTTCACACTTAATTATCTTTTCCTAGCCTCTTATAAATTTTTACACATATTTTATCTACCTGTTTAAAGATAGTTATCAGTCGTAAGACAATGCTTCGGAAAGATATTTTACTTATATGTAGCATCTTCCAAATTAGAAATTGTTTTCTAAAAAAATAATTTTGTTAATTAAAATACATTGATAATTGAATAAATGTTTCATTTTATTTGGCATCCTGTCGATGTGGCACAGTATTCATTTTCCATTCAATTAAAAAAATTTATGCTACTCGATTTTGTGTCGCATAAAGTGGCACAAAAAGTGTCGTTGTTATTGGCAATCAAAAATATATTGCAAATATTCTCATTTAATTATTAAAATAAATTCTTAATTAAATATGAACTTAATCAGCTATGGTCAATTAGTTCGACTCTCTGGTCGCTATTTAATTCTATTATCTCTTTTATGTATCTCATTTTACTTAATAGAAAATACATCAAGTGGCAAAGAATTGAAGAAAGATCATCTTGGCAAAATAGCCATTGACAAAAACAGAATAAATAAGCTAATTGAAATAGTGCTCGGTCATGAGCCTAGGTTAAGTAAATATCTGAACTCTAGTGTCCACTATTTTAGCCTAAATGACATAAAACAAAGCCTTATATCTGGTCAACATAACCAACACGCTTTCCAAGCGCAAATAAAAGAATACTTTGAGCTTGACTCTGCCAAAAGACTGGTTGTAAGTGACAAGTTTATGGACATGATCAAAAGTCTGAACCAGCAAAGTGTCAACGAGGATGTTAGAGTTGAACAAGAAAAGTTGGTATTTGTGTCTGCTGGAAATGCGGAATTTTTCAACACATTAAAACATTCACTAAATCTGAAGAAACAGTTTTTTCCACATAATAAAATGATAGTTTATGACCTTGGTATGGACTCAGACATGGTCAAGGAGCTGATTGAGATGTGTAATTGTGAGCTGAGGCGTTTTAGATTGGATAAATATCCGCCCCATTTCCACAATCTACAAACTTACAGCTGGAAACCAACCATCATTCAGGTATTATACACTTGCATTTACCAAATTGGATGCTGTTTAGTGTATGGTGTTTTTTAAGGAAGTTCTGAGTGAAGTGGGCGCAAATGAGCTCATTTTGTACATGGACAGCTCTATTAAATTCATCACAAACAACACTGGGCAGGTAATTAAGAAAGCAAGCACGTACGGAATGGCAATTAGGTACCTTGACTTGGCAATACCATGCTACACAGATAGGAGAATGTTCGAGTGGTTTGGCGAACAGCCTGAGCAGTATTCACATGTGTACACTTTTGAGGCTAATCTAATTGTACTAAGAAAAGACTTTTTGACTTCTTTTGTGGTATCAGTGTGGGCTATTTGTGCTTTGGACCGTGGATGCATAGCGCCCAGAGGCGCCCACATTCACGGTGGCTTTTTGAATTGGATTAGAGGATGCCAAGTTTGCGGATGTCACCGCTTTGACCAAGATGCGCTCACAATTATATACACCTATTTTTTTGAATTTTTACCTAAATTTGTCATGATGGGCCAAGAAATGCATTTCTATGACATCAAAAGACGCTTTTATGTCAATTAGTCAAATTAATAAATTATATTAAATAATTAGGTTAATTCTTAGTTTCAGTTGTATATAAAATTTGATCAATAAAAAGAAAATGATGACCAATTGATGTAAAGATAAAAAAATTATCATTAAATAAAGTTTGTTTATTATTTTTTATTTTTAAAATTTTTGTATTTTAACTGAACCATGTTAAAATTTGGCAAACCTATATAGATAAAAAAATTAGATTTTAACCATTAAAATATGCTATCATTATTTATTGATTTAAGCCTCATAGACAAGAAAAGTTTGTAACAGCAAAAATGGGTTCAACAATCATTACTTAGAGACTCAAGCAAGGGTGATATCTTTATTAATGAAAAGAGTTCAAAAGAATTTGATATATAGCAAAATATTTTAATAAAACGATCTATTGGACTCAGTAAATTTACAAAAAAAAGACCGTTGAACAAAGCATTTAAGTTGAAGTCAATTAGACAAATTTATTATAAGCATAAGATATTCTTTCTCAAAAAAAACCTTCAATAACCAATTATGTAAAAACGTATTTGAATTCTCAAGGAAATATTACAAGGTATTTGATAGAGAGAATACTTCTTTTATTAAACAGTTATCAAAAGTAGAAGATCTGATTCATATTAATTGCACTATTGGTCTTATGTTTTTGGATTGATTATAGATACAAGGCGGGAAAATAAAAAAGCGGCTTTTTTTTAATTTTCATTTTTCATCAATCCAAAAGCATAAAATCAAAGAAAACAAATTAAACGAAAAAAAAATCGCATTAAGCGAGAATTCCGAGTCAAAGAGGATCGGATTAAAGAGGTTTGACTGTAATTATATTAATGTAAATATATTGTTCTGCAGCAAATTTTGATTAGACGCAAGTCTTCCATGTCTTATTATTACAGACGTTCTATCCAATATTTACATCACTAACTATTTGTTATAATTTCGGATTCCATTAAATAAACTTTTAACTAAATTTAATAGTTTTACTTATTTCTTGGCTTAAATCCCTGAAGTCCAAAATAAAAAAATTTGATTCTTAAAATTTTATTTAGCTAATTTTATTAAATTTCTAAATGAGTTTGATTAAAATTTGAATCAACGTATTTGTTTAATATGGGTCTAACAACTTGTTCAACAAACTCATCCACTTGGACATCGGCTCTTCCAATAAACTTTTTTGCATCAAGCATATTATCTATTTTTGAATGAATCGGGCTGAAATAGTCATCACTCTTAATTAAATCGATCAAATTGTTGCTTAATCCTTCTAGTTTGACATTTTTCCCAGCCTCTTGTGACAGCACTCGTATTTTTTCATGACACTCTTGTCTATCTGCATTGCCACTCTTGACCATTTCCATTAGGACATTCTCTGTGGCCATAAACGGCAGCTCTTGGTTTATTCGGCTTTCAATTACCTTTGGATAGACAACCATGCCTTGGAAAATATTCTGCAATATGATCACACATGCATCTGCACACAAGAAGCCTTCGGACAGCGATATCCTTCTAATGGCCGAATCATCTAGTGTTCTTTCCATCCACTGAACTGAATAAGTTGCCAATGCATCGTTGACCAGCATCATTAAATGTCTGGCCAGCGAACAGGCGCGCTCGCTTCTCATCGGATTGCGCTTGTAGGGCATTGCGCTAGATCCCACTTGCTGCTTTTCAAATGGCTCTTCTAGCTCTTTGAAACTTGCCAGCAGCCTAATGTCTGTGCATATTTTATGAACAGTGGCTCCAAATGAACTGAGCACACCAAGTATGTCTATGTCCAGCTTTCTGGTATATGTTTGTCCACTAAGCATCAGCGACGTCTCGAAACCGGCCATTTTGGTCACCAATGTGTCCAAACTTTTAACTTTTTCATGCTCGTTGTTGAACAATTCCATAAAGCTTGCCTGAGTTCCAGTGGTTCCTTTGACGCCTCGGAACTTGAGCTTGCGCAAAGCTGTTTCAATGTTCTCAAAGTCAAAGCACAAGTCCTGGAGCCACAGACTTGCCCTCTTTCCCACGGTGGTCAGCTGAGCGGGCTGCAAGTGTGTGTAGCCAAGACACGGCAAATCTTTGTACTTGAGACAAAAGTCGGCCAAAGACTTTATGGACGAGGCCAGCTTGGCGAGCAGTATTTCAAATCCCTCTTTGACAATCATTAGGTCAGCATTGTCGGTAACGTAGCATGAAGTGGCGCCCAGGTGAATTATAGGCCCGGCTTTTGGACAGCACTTGGCAAACGTGTGAACATGAGCCATCACATCGTGCCTAATTTGTCTCTCTTCCTGCTGGGCATACTCAAAGTCAATATTGTCCAAGTTTTTCTCCATTTCCTCGATCTGATCGTCGCTTATGTTCAAGCCGAGAGACTTCTCGCCCTTGGCCAAGTACAACCACAACACGCGCCAAGTTCTTATCCGCTTGAACATGCTAAAAAGCTCGAGCATCTCCTTGCTGGCGTATCGCGAGCCCAACGGCGACTCGTACTTCATCCACTGGTCACTCACTTACACAATAGATAAAAAATTTTTTTTTAATTAATTAATTTTTAATTAATAAATATATTTTAATTTTTTTTTGTTTGGCAAAATGGACAAATTAATTCTTCGTGAACCATACGAAGAAATATGATAAAAATTATTTTAATTTAATTAAATAAAAAGATAATAGATAATAAAAAAAAAGTAGATAAACTTTATTTACAGAAAAAAATAATAAAAATTTAAAATCCATATTTTTGGCGAGCTTGTTGTCTATTGAACTTGCTCTGAGCCCATGTCTCCCTGAGCTCTTGGTCGCGTTCGACGGCCACTTTGGCCAAATAGGTCACGTGATGTGTTTTGCGTGACGAGGACGAAAAGTAGTCCTTGTTCGAGGGTGGTTTGTAATCGCTGGTAATTTGTTTCATTAGCTGTGACCTGTTGTTGCCAACAATGTCGCCAACACCAACATCTAGCAGTTCTATTGAGTCGACGCCTTTGCGCTTTCCCTGAGAGCCGCACAATTTGAGCAGGGCTTCCTGGTCGAAAGCGACTGTAACGCTAGGTTTAGGTTCATTAAAATCTTCTTGGCTTTGGTCTTTTTGCTGGTCGGCGTGCTCAATTTGTTCGCTCTCGGCGTCATCTTGGTGCTCCAGCTCGTCGGCAAAGGGCTCCGGGTCGTCCTGCTCGTAGTCCAGAAACGAGCCTAGCTTGGAACCAGTCACAGCCGGCTCTTGATCTTGTTTCAGCTTTTTGGCCGTGTGGTAGAGGTCTTTGGCGAAGAAAATCGGCTGGGCTGTATCGTTTTTTTTTGTGAACATGTTCGAAGAGGACTTTGGCGGAGGCAGCATGGACAAAAGGCCCGATCTGGGCTTCGACTCTTGCTTAGGCGGATTTAGGTTTTTCAGTTTTGGCTGCTCGGCCAGGTCTTCCTCTTCATCGTCTGAGCCGTAATCGCACAGGCTGGGTAGGCCTATCTTAACCTTTTTGTCGGACTTGGCCACTACCAGCGGGGTTGACTTACTCATTATTAAATTAATTGATTTTTATTACTAATAGAGATAGCTCTATACTTATACTTAATCAGTTGTACATGCATGTGTTATTGCAAGAGAAATTTGAAATTTTGTTAAGTTTGTTTTGTCACGAGTGTTTTTTTTTTATTAAGGATCAGATTGTTAATGGCACATCTTTAAAAGACCATTTAATAAATCATAAAATTTAAAGCAAGCTAAGTTTAATTCCATATTTAATTTGATTTTGGCCACAATAAATTTAATTGAATCAACTAGACCATGATTTTGTTCGATAAATAAATGATCGATTATTGCTAGAGAAGTCTTCAAACTATAGTCCATCAATATGAGTTTTTTTCTCCACATTATTTAGTTGTTTACAAAAGGAGGTATTTTTCTGATCAAACTTTTTATAATTACCGCGAAGGAAAGTCAAGTTATTCCAACAAACTGATCTTATAATAAAATAATAAAAAAATTAAAAAAAATATTTAAAAGTGTAATTAAAATAAAATAAAATAGTTGAAAATAGTTGAAAATAGAGGAAAATTAAAATTAGCTTGAAATAGAGAGTTACAGATACATATTTTTAAAAATTTGATTGTTCAGGGTAAAAAGAAGAAATAGTAAGGTTGCAATTACACAGTGGAGTCCGGTATTCGATATACCTTGATTTAAAACCCGCTTTGTATTCCCTCACCAGTCTGACCACTAATGGACTAAACTGACTCAAGCTTGCTCCAACATATCTTTCACTCAACTCAAAAAGTCGATTGGAGACTGTTAGTAATTTAAGTTTATTTAATGCCTCTTGATGTAATATATTTGAGGGTGTGTTGAATACCACAAATAACTTATTTTCATAAAATATTTGAAGTAAATAAAGGCTGTCGGCAACTAAGTAAATGTCCATGTCAGTATTGGCTGAAAAATTTGATGTGTAAACACTTGGTAGGAATTACTTTCATTTCCTACTCTTGATTTAAGAATAGAAAAAAATGCTTCAAAAGAACGTTGAAAGATAGTCTTAACAGCGCTAGAGCGAAATTCAATGGGTCCTTTAAATGGAGAATTTTTTCAAATATCATCTAGTTCGATTCAAGTTGTTACACCTATTTCAACTGTTTTCAACAGTGTTGAATTTAAATCCAAGTAATATTTTACCGATGCAGGTTGTTGATGTCAAGTAACAAATAAAATGAAAATACACAGAAGAGAGGAAGAGATCGATTCAGTTCACAAAGCCAGTTCGAAAGCTAAGAAAAATTCGAAAACTAATTTATTAATTGATTGCCTTTTAATTATATATTATCTCTTTATAAAAAATATTAGTTACTTTTTTTCTACTTTAAAACAATAAATTAGCTACTAAAATAATTATTTCCCATTTTAAATTAAGATAATCAATTTGAATAATAAAACATTTATTTATTTTATTTAATTAAACAAATTTAATAGGAAATGTATAATTTAAAAAAATAAGTTAAAGAGCTAGTTTTAATAATTCACATGATAAGTTTTTATAATTTAAATACAAATTGAGAAAATTAATATTGTTATTAACCTTTATTTTTATGTAGTTTGGACCTGTTAAGATCTGGTGGTTCGCGGTTATAGCATGAATAAGAAATAAAAGTTAAACTGATAACTTTATTCATAAACTTTTTCTTTATAGATTTTTCTAAATATATTAATATTTTTTGTTATATATTCTAATGATTAATTAATTTTTCTTTCAAATAAACTAAGAAAATTTTCAAATTTAATTTAAATAATATTCACATGACAAAAATTGATAAAAAAAATTAGAATATCTTATCTATTTGCGACTTGAAATTATTGGAAGATCTATTTTCGCAAAAGAAAATGTCTACACTTAACTCGAACCAAACTTCACTGGAAAACTCTTTTTATTCCGAAGAGTTCACTTTCCACAAGGTCTCAACTCCTTTAACGCAAAAAAAAGCCAAGTCTCGAAGCAAAACAAAGTGGCAGTTCTTGGACAACAGCGATTCTATTTACCTTAATTCAGATAACCTAAATCAATTAAACTCTGTGGAAATTTGCCTTTGGAATCACAAAAATAACAACACCAATAGCTTGGTGTTCGCTTTGGACCAAAAGTCGCAAGCAGACACTTTGCCAACCGAAATAGTTCTAGACATACTTTCGTTAGTTAATTAATTTTTTTTTATATTCTAATTTAATTATCTATTTCTCAACAGAAAATCAAAATGCAGAAAAAAAATCTACGACTACTTTCAACTGATACAGTAAATTATTTTTAATTAAAAATTTAAATTTAAATTAATTTGTATCAAGATTTCACAACTGTTGTAGTCTATTGACAAATTTGTATAAACCATTGCCTAATGAAATAAATGTAATAATTAGTCTAAATTAATAGTTTATTTTGACAAAAATAATATCACGTATTTAGATATGTATTTTGGAAGATTTTGACAAAGATGACTCTGGCGAAACGAACGATTTAGTCGATGGTAAACAAATAGTTAATTTAATATTCATTTTTTAGATAAATAAGATAGATAATTATTTATTTAATTATTATTTAAATTTTATAATTTGATTTTGAGGCCAAATAAATGGCTCTGTTAGGCAAAAATAGCCATCAAATTTTACCAGGATAATTATATTTTGGTCAAAAAAATAATATAATTGGCATTATAATGCTACTTTGCCAAGCTTTAGGGACTTAAACTTTTTAATAATTAGCTTATCTATTTTTAAATAGAAACAATTGATGAAAATGAATTACATGAACAAGTATTAAGTTTTTTTAAATAAGAGTTTTTTATTTAATTGATTAATTAAATTTTTGGTCAAATAGAAATTGGTGCTGTACTATTGTACAATATGTTCATTGTATCCCAATTTGTACACAGCCAATCGCTCGCCGATTGCGTCCTGTTCATCCAGAAGCGACATGTCTCTGTCCGATTCGGACACCCTTAGCGAATCGGACACGCGGCTCAGAGGCTACCAGACTTCATGTGCAGACGATTTGGAGACCACTTCGGAAGGCCTGTGCGATCATATACGCGAAATTTTCAACCTTGATCGCCAAGTGTTCAACAAGTACCAAGTTAAGGCCATGAAGCGACTTTTGTTCAAAAAATCTCATCCCCAAGTTTTAAAAGAAGAGCTGCTATGCCAGAAGCATGTGGTCGAGAACGATTTGCATCCAGGCTACAAAAAAGACAATTTTCAATCCGAATTGTGCTACAGAATGTGGAAGAGAAAAAAATTGGAAGAATATGGTACCATGTTGGCCAAATTTGAGCACATTAATTGTGATTTTGATCTATTCAAAAAGGAAAAATTGGACAGGTATGTTGCCAAATTGGCAAATTTTGTACCAATGTACGAAAAATTGGTTCAGCAGATATTCAAAAATTTAAAAAATAACCGCTCTTTTCGGCTCACCAGCAACTCAAAGCGTTTATTAAAAGAATTTCAGCTAAGATATTGTATTGTAAGATTTTGGGCCTAAATTTGGCAAACAACCAATCTCTAAATATGTTTAATTGTCAAAAATTATTTTCAAACTAAAAGATGATCATCTTAGGTATTAATTCTAATAAGACTAACATGTTTTACATAAACTATGGGTTGCTCAAAGTGACCAAGCACTAGAAAAATCAAAAATTTCAACGTTGCATAACTCTGCTGATCTGATAAGACTTGTTAGCAGTATATGTTAGACAATTGTTTTTTTGAACATAAGCTTGTTTTCTTACCAGATATATTCAGGGACTTAGATGGGATTAATTAAGAGAACAACTAGTTGGCTAAACTGTTTGTTCAGAGTCTGCAAATGTTAACAACTTTAGCCTTCTTATACTAGAAAAGATTAACTGCATAAAAGCACATGCAATACAAAGTACTGAGACTATTTCAATTCAGGCTCTAACAATAACTTACTGATACTTTTAATTATTGTTCTAAAAAAAAAATACGAATAACATCAAGACAAAATATAAGTCGCTTAAAAAGCACTAAATTTTGAGAACTTTGGCTTTTAAAGTGCAGGAAAACTCTAAAAACTGACAGAGTAAATGTACTTTGAAATTTAAAATTCTTAAATATTTTAAAACGAATGGTCACGTTCAGGACCTCATTTTTCTATGATCTTTTGGCCTACGGAGGTCCCCAAGTACTCAAAGACAAGCTTAATAAATGCTCTTTAACATACTCTAAGATGAATACTTAATTCAAGAAAATCGTGTCACTCTTCTTAAAAAATAACATATATATTTCTATTTAACATATTATATGACACAATTTAAATCATGATAGATTATTTATAGATTATTCATTTCTTTGTTTAAACTCATTATCAGAAGCTAGCTTCATTTAACTGACACGAGTTGAGAAATGATTGCTGATTGACCATATCCTACTGATAAAATAGAGACATTTTTGACAATTAACTAAATTTGGAAATTGATTATTAGAATGCATAGATAAAATAATTAACACAAAATTCTTTAATTAAAGGACACATTTGAGGGCTTTATAATAGAGATAAAATGCTTTATTAAATACTTTCAAAACGAAATTGATCTATTTGAAATTTTGGTATCCTACTTTCACAACTTGCACCAATATTTAAAAATAAATCAAGTTCCAAACGAGCCACAAAAGTATCCAATTCTGGTCTCAAATGTAAGCCATTAAGCAAATTAATCTATAAATAATAAATTAAGCTGTTTAGCTAATGGATTTGATTGAGATATTGGAGAACACTAATTCGAATGTTGTAAATATCCTAAAAGACTTGAAGGTGTTTAGTCCAGATCCAAGGTCTAATAAAATTGGCTCTCTGTTCGAGCTCATGGACGAATTGGCGTCCCTTAATGAATTTCTGAACAGAACATCCTCCATATCCATCAATGACTCAATTAAAATTCACATAAAAGTAATAATTATAGGTTAATTAGGTCCGTGTTGTTACTAATTAAAAATTGAATTAAATCTAGATAGGTATCGATGCTCTGTACCAAAAAACAAAGAATAGTCTGCTGCAAAACCAAACTGAACAACGCATAGACTCGAACATTGCCTATTCAATGATAATATTTTGCCGTGAGCAAATTTCCTACTACAAGAACATTTTTATCAACAAGTTATTATCTTTTATTAATATAAAAAAAAATGATTTTATCTAAAATAAACTGGTTATTTTGGCAGAAATGTGGAGACCATTGACCTGGTGATAGATGTTTTGTACGAAAATTTGATGATAGATGTGAGACAGATATTCGAGGAGCATATGGAAGACTTGCATGAAGTAAAGCCTTGGTCAGATCTTTTGGTTAAAGTTGATTTTTTTTAATTAGAAATTTGTTCTCAATATGAACCTATTGGCACTTGGCTACAGACTTAAAAAGTTTGATGACGAGTTCGCAGACAAGATATCCCAACAGTAAGCAAAATATGATTTTTGATTTAATAAGTCTTTAAACTAGCCTTTTTTAGAAAACAAACCTGGCCAAGTTTGATCTTTCCTCATTTACACAATTGGATAGTAGCCATTGGCAAGATTAGCTCTCAAATGATTTACAAATACTTTATACCAAAAGAAACAGTAAATATTTTACTTTGACTTTATCTCTGCTGAATGTATCCCGCAAGCCTACTTGCCCGTAGCTTTAATATTATTATTAATATTATTTTTCTTATAGAAAATTAATTAATTTTTAATTCATATCCAATACCAATCACATGCTTGCTTATGATGTTGTTTTTTTTTTTCCAATACTGACAACTTCAAATATTCAACTCAATTAGCAAATAAATAAAATCAATATTTTTAAAATAGATACAACTTGGTTAAATCCAGTGTTGTACAAAGTCGTAAAGTCAAGAAATTTTTATTTTAAAACAAAAGTCATCAAAATTGATTTGAAACTTTTTTTTTTTAAAAAATTTTTATATTACTAAATGGGATCAAAAAACCAAGAATTCTAATATTTACTAAAAGATGACGCTTTTCATTTATATGTTGAAACTTTTATTATACTTTAAAAAGACTTTTTTTTTTGACTTTTGCGCAAGTCTGGTTAAATCATTTTGTATTTATATTACTCAATTTTGAACATTAGACTAAAAGTGTTTAAAAAGAGATAATTTTTTTTTAGTTTGATGATATTGACTTCCGGGTCGAGAACACCGACTCGGACTTTTTGCTCAATCTGCAAGACTTGGTTGACTCAACTGCTTACACTTTTTTCAATCAAATGAAAAACATGCAATTTGAGCAAGACATGAACATTTCCATACCAACATTGGTGTCTGATGACGGCTCTAAGTCGGCTTTTAGACCATACTCCAAAAGTTCAAAAACATCTTCAATCTACGAAGTAAGCCAAAGCAAAAGTTAAGAAATAAATTATGAGAATTATTTTCCAGACTTCTACCAAGTCAATGTCAACATCCCTAAGTAGCCAAAATAAATTCTTCAAATCGAGGCTTTTGAGCAGTCTTAACACGCCCAAATCCTCCATTGGTTCCATTCAATCCAATTTTAGCCAAGATCTAGACTCCAAATCAACGCTTAATGTATTCAACAAAGACAGACTGGCTTGCTCGGTTTCCCTAATTGATTTGTGCATACTGCTATTTAGGTATCAGGACTCTTGTGAATATTTGCTAGACTTGTTCATTCCATCCAACCTAATCGCCAGCAATAAGGTGCTTTTCCAGGCCAAATTTAAATGTGTCAACTGCATTTACCAAGTAGGATGACTTTTTGAAATCATGTTATGATGACTCAAGCTTAAACTAATAAACTAGACTATGTTGGGTTTTGTTGAGCTCTATTCCAACAATATTTTGGCGTTGGACATTTGTGCTCTGAATAAGAAATTGATTGGGAAATTTTTTGGAAGCCAGGTTGGCAAAATTAAAGATAAAATAGACTTTTAATTAAGAGAAACGTTTTAGATCGAAAAAGAGGTAATTAGTGGCAAAATGGACAAGTTCATTTGGGGCTGTAGACACAAGCTTAAAAACTCCAGATATGACTGCACTTATTTTATTGACAAGAATTCAAAGTCTATAACGGATAGATTCGAGCCGATCAATCAGCAAGTTAGATCACTAATTTTATATTACTAGACTTGTTTAACTAAGAAAAAAATTATGAGAGAATAAATCCAAAAATTATGAATTTCGGTAATTAAGAATAAAAAGAATGTTTTTGAGTAGCATTTTATTAAATTTTATTAAAAAAAAAATCTAGAGTCCTAGAACTAATCATAGTTCATCCGGTAACAGTTAGGAAGGTGATAGAACATAATTTATATTTTTAAATAGTTCTCTCTTAGTTGTGTGTTTAACATTCTCAGCTAATGTCATTGAACTTGACTGGTTCTTCAGTTAGAAAATTCAAGACTGATTAGCAAACTAGTGAACATGTGATCAAGCATTTTTAGGTTTGGCTCAATGCGGCACACTGTTAAAACACTCCAGTTAAAGAGGATAGGATTAAGCCACTCTGTTTCATTAGAAGTCAGGTTAGCTGAAGAATATAAGGAATGTTTCGAATCAAGATTTATCAACGTTCGCCTTTTATAACTGACATATATGTTTGCTAGTCAGTTAAAATTTATATTAAATTAAAGATAAACTCTTAGAATAGAAATGATATTTTGAATTGATCATCAAATTCAAGATACCAAGATGTGTTTGCAATGATGTCTGATGTGGAAACGCATTTTTCATTTCTAATTAAAGAGATAAAAATACAAATAGAAATATTTATTTATTACATTTAACCTTAATATTTAAATATACAGTAGTAGTAGTAGTAGTAGTACTTAAGCTATACGATTGGTTTCGAGAAAATTAATACCATTTTCAAAATTGATAATTTTATATCTTTTAATAATTATAAAAAGTTGGATTAAGTCTCCTCTCATCCTCCTGACTTTGAAATTTAGCATTTTAAGTCTTTTAGAGTAGTCAAATTTTCGAAGTGAAGGGATTATTTTTGTCATTCTTCTTTGTACTTTCTCGATTTTAGAAATATCGTTTTCAAGAAATGGACACCATGAATTAATGGCAAATTCTAAATGAGGTCTAACCAGTGCTGTGTAGAGCATCCTCAATGTATCAATGTTTAAATTCCTGAAACTTTTTCTAATCATAGCTAAAATACGATTTCCTTGACTCGTGCAATATTTTACTTTTTTTCTCTTAAATCGTTTGAATATTAATTGAAAGAAAAAAGTAAATCTGATATTGAAATTTTTTTGATTCCTTGTTTTTAAAAATAAAAGACTCTAAACTGTCAAAATATTACTTGAGAAGTGACTTAAAATTAGTCTTATCTCTAAGATGTGTGTCCGGTTGAATAACATGCTTCAGCTTAGAGAAATTCATGCCAACATCTACACCAGCTTTAACAAACAGACTTCCAGATATTACAACCATTTGGTAAAAATAAGTGACCGGAGCACTGTTCCAATTTTCCAGCAGTTCAAGCTGGAAATTTACACTCTCAAAGTCACCAGTAAAAATGTCATGAACAAAATTGACAAAATTTATACCGGACTAATTCTACTCCTTGTCCACAGGGTAAAA
This sequence comes from Brachionus rotundiformis, assembly GCA_016802295.1. Taxonomy (NCBI): domain Eukaryota; kingdom Metazoa; phylum Rotifera; class Eurotatoria; order Ploima; family Brachionidae; genus Brachionus; species Brachionus rotundiformis. Next base: position 6,797,635 of record JAESIW010000137.1, read on the forward strand.
ATACCAATAATTTACCAACTAAAAAGACTATATTTTATTTAGTTCAATCTGTTTTGTAAACGAACCATTTTTTCGATAGCATCCAACCATGAGACTCACACTAGAGTTACCAGTCGCATAAAGCCCCTCATCGAGTTGCTCACCGACAACTTAAACATGCTCAGAAGGCAGCTTTATTCCAAGACATTCCTAAAATTTGTCAAACACTTGTGGAATTGTTTCTATGATGTAAACCAATTATCCAAAGACTAAAACCAAACTAATTAAACCTTAATTTAAAAAAAAGACTTTTGTCGATTTGATAAATAGGTTCGAGAGCGAAAGTGCCAAGCATCCCCAGCAAGAAGCTAGCGACTATCTGTCCATTCTAGAGGTTTGTCAATTTAGACAAGATAGCCTTATCTATTAACATTTATTTCAGTTGGTCACCAACAAGTTTAAAGAGTACACCCCCAATCACAAATACCTGGAATCCAAAACTGTAAACTTGCACAACTAACTTAACATTTGTATTAATTTTTCCAAGCCAGAAGCAGCTGGTTCAAATACTTGGCTTGTACGCCCACAACACCACCACCCTCATTCTCCTGCACTACAAACTATTCAATTTTGTATTTATCTTTCTATTTAGAATTAATTAATCAAAAAATAGTTATCTTTTATGACTAGAATTATCAGACTAGGGAAACAATTCAGTTTGACAGAATTCATTTGGTCAAAATGGGCAAAAAATTGACCAAAAAGTTCACTGGTAGATATTTTGTTAAGTATTTGAAAAAAAATCCGCCAAACAATCCAAGCCAGATGGCATCCAGCACCAAAGACTATTTGATTAACTATTCACAAAGGTTGTTGGACAGCGGCTTTTTGAAGCCGATCGAGTTCGAAAGTATTTTAAATTTTTTTGGAAACTTTTTTAACCAATCTTAAAATTTAAAGAGTCCTGTTCCATTTTAAAGCACTCTAAACAAAGTAGTGCTTCGGACGAGGACAAAAGTCTGGTAATGAAAGGCTTTTGTGCTGAGAATATATTTTTGGCCACTGTGTCCAATTATTACATTTTGGCGCAGGACAAAATTGACCAGCTGAGCGAAAATCTGCTCTATAAGAACGCCATAATTAACCAAGAGATAGAGGTGTTGTTTAATGATGTAAAGAGTTTAGATGAGAGGGCAGAAATGAGAGAGGCCGATGAGTTGCTTGATGGATGCATCAAAAATTCGATCATTGACCATGAGCTGATAGTGAGGATTTTGTGGCACAGGGTCTACCAGGAGCAGCTGGCCATGAAGTTTATAAGCATGCGACATTCCAATTTTGCCAACAATATCTATCTAAAAAAATTGACCGAACCTGGTGATTTAATGGAATCGGACGAGTTTAAATACACTCTAATGCATTTTATATAAATAATTTTTGTTTATTTTGTCAAAATATTTTTACCAATTTAATAAGATAATAAACCTTATCACTTTTTGTTGACTTTAGAAAAGCTTTTGACGTGATTGATCCCAATCTTCTTCTCTAATAATTCTTTAGATCTAATCTCCCATTATTTAACAGATCAACAATTTTGCCAAAAAATTGTGCCACAGGTTTCAATAAAAATTTACTATAATAAAAGAGTCAGAGGAGACTTAATACAGATGCATAAAATTATTAATGGATTGGAAAGAATAAATTATGCAATTAGCTTACGCCTAAATTTAAGAAGAAGAAATGACCATAAACTTGTGAGAGAGAGAGAGAGAGAGATCAACAAAAAAGCACAAAACCGTTATCCATTTTCTAACAAACAGAGTTGTTGAATCATGGAATAAACTTTCAAAAGAAGCAATATCAGCAAGGACAGTCAACAGTTTCAAGGCTCAAATTGATAAAGAAATAGTCAGACTGAATTTTTAAAGACTGCAATAGCCTTGATGGCTAAGCGCTAATTTTTGCGCTTGTATAAATCACTACCGCAGGAACTCCTAATACTACAACTAGAATAAATTTAAAAAAATACTCCAGCATAATGCAACATACTCTATTGCATCTTATTTACCAAAAATAAATACTTTATTTTCTTTTTTGGGTAAACAAAATCAATTCAAGTATTTTTAATCCTTTACTTTTTGTCTTTTATCTGTGATATGACACGTAGCCAAAGAACATTCTAAAATATTTTAATTATTTAAACATGTTTTTATGGAACATCCCATAAGGGTTTTAATTATTCAAACTAAACAATATGTTTTCTGTTATTTATTAGTTATGACTTTTTATATTCTATTACTTATATTATATTCTATTACTATATTCTATTAGCTTTAAATGCTGAGTTTCTTAAATATTAATTAAGGCGAATATTATAAATAGTCGCTTTATTTTATTTAAAGATATATAATAAAATTATTAAATAACGATCCACTTTTAACTATCCACAAGCCTCACATATCTACATTAGGAAAAATAATTTTAGGTAAAAAAGATGCGACAAAGTATATCGCATTATGCTGGAGTATTTTTTTAAATTTATTCTAGTAGTAGTAGTAGGAGTTAAGTCGCTGTCCAACAACCTTTGTGAATAGTTAATCAAATAGTCTTTGGTGCTGGATGCCATCTGGCTTGGATTGTTTGGCGGATTTTTTTTCAAATACTTAACAAAATATCTAGCAGTATTTTAGTAAATTTTAATTTATCAAAAAAGGAAGAATTTTTGCTCTGTTTGTTTTTGATATTCACAATACCAAAATCTTCTTCGAATGAAAAAATGGTCGAAAATTTTTTTATATTAAATTTTGAAATTATATTTATTTTAATGCGTAGTTCAATGTATTGAAATTAAAAAATTAAAATTAAAATTTTGTTTAATCATTCAACTGGAAATCATTACGAAATATATTTTAGAAATATATTGTTTGAATATAAATAAATGCTTTGGAAAAAATCATAAAAGTTTTTTGTTTTTATACCAAATAATGCAGCAACCAATAAATCAGCAACCAATATATAACCAACCAATAAATCACCAACCACATTTAGGAAAAGAACCATCATTAGTTAATTGGTAAAATTTATTTCTGAATATGATGATCAAAAGAATAATTAAAATTTTTAGCCCATCATGTAACGCTCATATTAATACGAAAATTTCTCGTAAAAGTGGACTTGCAACCTGGCTATTTTCTGGTGGAATTTGTTTGCTTGGAGGCTTTTTGGGATGCTTCTTAATTCCATTTTTTATTGATTCGTGTAAAGATGTAGAGCATTATTGTCCAAATTGCAACTTTTATTTTGGTACCAAAAAGGTATTATCATAATTCTTGGATGTTGAATAAACTTATCAAGCAGTTTATTCAAACCTTGATCACTCAAAACTCAATAAAATTGTCAATAATAATCAATAGAATAATAAAATTGAAAAAAAAAATTATAATAAAACTTGAATAAAATTTTAGACAAAAAAATCATTTTGAAATGTTACTATTACCAAAGGTAATTTTTGATCAATATTCAATTTGCTTAATAAATTTCAAATGTGCTATTATTATTATTACTATTAAAATAAAAGGGAAAATCCAAGCTGATGTATAAAATTTTATTTTAAATAGATAAATTAGTTTAATTAGTTCTTATGACTCATGTAGACCAAAGGGGTATAAATAGGATGACAAAAATCAATTCATTTTTCAAAATTACAAATTTTTCAACAAAAATATTTTATTTTCGGAAAATTGAGACAAAAAGCAGTCACCATAACTCTGCCGATCCGCAGGTCCCAAGCCCTGATGAAAAAAGAGGAGGGTGGTGGCAGCCACATGCATCGTATGTGTGTGTGGTCTTTCACGTAGTCTGCAGAAGAGCTGTATGGCGGGTACATAGGCCTACGGGTCTTTGTCCAAGTCTTGTCGTATGAGGGCGCCGCTGGCTTCGACCATCTCCCAGTATAGAATCCGAAAGGAGCGAGAATCTGCTGTACAGCTGACCCTCTGCAGACAGTACGTAACTTTGGAAGCCTTAAGTTAAGACTTTTCTCGAGTGAGAGAGAGGTCGCTTGGTTTGTGGTTCCAAGCTAGTCTAAATAGTTGCCGAGTTCGCAGCCTAGCGCTCGGATGAGTGGCGCTATTTATGATGAACGTCCCACTGGCTTCTTAGGGAAAGACGTCATCATAACTCTGCCATAGCCGGTCCCAAGCCCGGTTGCGAAAAGAGGAGGGTGGCGACAGAAGAATAAGTCTCTCTCTAATAACAATACACCTGTATAACACAGTGACATTTATAGTCTGCAATTAAGTTGCTTATGGTAAAAATAATCTTAGAACTTTTTCTAATGAAGAAAACTAATATTTATTTAAGAAAAAAACAGACTAAATGACTTTTTATATATCAAAAAATTTAATTAACCTATTCAATTTTTACACCAATTACTTAAGATAATAATCAAAAATTTTCTCAATTAATTACAAATTGGTAAATAAAAATCTAGCTTTAAAATTTAAAAAGTCTCTATGCTAAAGTTGGGACAACAGTATACAGAAACATAGCAACTTTGACGTCAAAACATGTTCGAACAGCTTTTTTTTTTTATTCTCCTATGGCAACATGGTAACATATAAATATAAAAAAAAATTAATTCCCAAAATCAAATCCAAAATGTCAAAAATTAAGCCCTATTTAGATCAAGACTATGATGCTTTAAAATCAAAAGCCAAAAGCTCTGGCCAACTGTTTGTGGATGACAAGTTTCCTGCCAATGATGCAAGCATTTTCAGATTTAAAAATTTTCTTGGCAAGCAAGTTAATTGGAAAAGGCCTCATGAAATTGTCCAAGATCCCAAGTTCATTGTGAACAAAATAGAACCAAACGACTTGGACCAGGGAAAAGTTGGCGACTGCTGGATGGTAGCTGCCGCCTCTTGTGTCCTCAACTCGCCTGAATTAATTGAAAGAACAATACCAACTAACCAAACATTCGACGAGTCAGATTATGCTGGCATATTTCATTTTAAATTCTGGGTGAATGGCGAATGGGTAGATGTGGTTGTGGACGACCTTTTGCCCGTGGGCGACAACAATCAGCTGCTATTTTGCAAAAATCATGTGGAAACGAATGAAATGTACGGACCATTGTTTGAAAAAGCCTATGCCAAGTTGAACATTTGCTACGAGTTTTTGATAGTTGGCTATCCGCATGATGCCTTGGTTGACTTCACTGGTGGTGTCAACGAAGTGTACAATTTGACCTTTAGCCGGCCCACAGCTCCAGCCGACAAGTTCCTAGACCCGAATAAGCTTTGGGAAATTTTGTACAAGACAATGAGCTTTAATTCTTTGTCTATCGCTACCATTGTCACCAAAGAGGGTCTGGCAGTGGGAGAAAAGCTTCCGAATGGATTGGTGATCAGTCTTGCCTACAGCATAATGAATGTTTTCGAGCTGATAGAAACAAATGGCACTTTTGATCAAATTAGAGAGCTTGGCTCCAAAAAACCAGACACCCATACAATCAGACTCTTGAGGTGACTAGAAAACGATTATCTTTTTTATCTATCAATTATAATCTCTTAACTAATTTAGACTTAGAAGTCCGTTCGGATTCAAAACTAGTTACCATGGTCCGTGGAGCAAGGGTACCCGAGATTGGGCCACAGTGGGCCAAGATGCCAAAAATAAAATGAACTGGGACTTTCAAGAGGACGGACAATTTTTTATCTCTTTTGAAGACTTTATACAAAACATAGACTTTTTGAGCATATGCCATACAAATGTAAATGGTTTGTCCAATGAAGGAAGTTATGGCGAAGTGAATTGGGAAATGAAAATGTTTAAAGGTGAGTGGATAGTTGGTAAAAGTGCAGGTGGTTGTGGTAATGAGGCTACTTTTTGGATAAATCCTCAGCATAAGTTCAGCGTCAAAGATCCAAATTTATCTATTCTTGTTTCTCTGAGTCAAGAGGGAATTAGTAAGAGAAGATTTGAGACCCAGGGGCAATTTACTGGAGTGCACCAAGCTTTGGGGTTTTATATATATAGCATAAAAGAGGGTGCTCAGCCGGACGGCGAAGGAAAATATGATAAATCTGGACTCAAGTTGGTCAATTTTACCAGAGTTTTTAAGTACCAAAAAGAGCTTTCAATGAGAATGGATATACCGCCAGGCGATTATGTTATTTTTCCGTGCTTTTTTAAAAAAGATGTGCCAGGAAATTATGTGCTAAGGCTTTATATGCAAACTGGTGTACAAGGTGATACCAAGAACACTGTTAATGATAATTTGCCAGAAGATTGTAGCCCAATATTGGACGACAGAGACTTATATGATCGGTTGTATTACCGTGGAATGAATAAAGAACAAATAGACGAAATAAACAATCAAGCTAACGAAAATGTATCAAAAGCTTGTCTAATAATGTAGCTAGTTTTGGTCTTAATTTTAAATTTTATCTAATTATTAATACAAATAAATGAATGATATTTTGTCATGTACAGTTTAATTTATTTAAATACTTAATGTAAAATTATTGGCAATAGAGTAGTTAAATTTTGTTTAAAGTTTATTAAGTGGAATTCTAGGTTATTGTTCAAGATTGGTTATTCATGTTTACAAATTATTTTTCATAATAATTAAAAATTCATTAATTTTTTTTTAAAACATATATATTTGCTAGTTTTGACATAGCTGTAGCAACAGTTGGTACAGAACTTAATTCGTCAAGATTAATTGAATAGTATTTGGTCAGATCCGGTAAACAATCTAGAAATTTTACTATACTTTGCTTACTTCTATTTGTAAAATGGCGTTTTATTGACTGATTAAATAACTCAATAGGGCTATTGGTACAAGCATAGCCAAAAAAATCTCAAGATTGTTTCTCAAGCTCATCAGCAATTGAATGTGTGGTGGTTAGGGACACCCTTTATATAGTAGCTAGAACGTGTGCTTTAGCTGCAGTTAATCAAAGGACATACAACACTAAAGTAATAAGTAGAGAGATGTCAAGACTTTAAAGGTTAACGCTGAAAAAATATATTAATTAAAATATTTGATTTAAAATTTTATTAAATTCATTCAATGTATATAAAATAAAATATATATAATAACAATAGACAAAAATAAGATTCGATCAATTTTCCTCTTCTAAATTGTGCGTGTATATTTCGATTATTAGCGTGTTCAATTATCAGCAAAATTAATTAAACAAATAAGTTAAAATAGGCAAAGTATATGAACAAAACAAAAGGTACTAGAAACAACAATGAATAACCTGTCAATAAATTCAACAATAACAAATGAACGAAAAAATAGAATACAAATTTGTATGAGGCTAGGTATCTTAGGCTTAGTTTGGGCTTAAGTGCGTCCCGTTTGGACAAGTACAAACACTTTTTGGCCACTTTTCCCACACTATCAGTTCTGGTGTAGACTCTTTGGAAAAAATTTCCAAAATTTTCATTTATCATATCGGACACAAATTGGCACACATAGACCAAAAATCTAATCTCAAAATCGCCAATAGCGGCCGTCTCCGGGTCGTAGCTCACATGCACATTAGCTTTTCTCATCCTATTTATGAGCCTAAGCCTGCCCTTGGGCGTCAACTTGACCACATTCTCTTGCACAGTCTCGTAATCGGCCTCCTCGTCTCCACCTGGCACCTGCTGCTCCTTCGCATCCACATGCTGCTCAAAACTCACTCTGTCCTCGTAAAACAACCTAATCAGCTCGACACACGTGTCTATAGACTTGACCGAGGCGGCGCAGTCTTGCTCGCTCATTTGGCCTGGTGCCGAGCCGCTCTCGTCAACTAGCAACGCTCTAAGCCAATCCATACCCCCCGCACTCCTACTCCTCTTAACACTGTCCGCTTTATCGCTCAACATCAACTTAGCACTACACAAATTCTCATACAAACGGCTCACTACCCTCATGTGCTCGTTGCCCGACAATCCCTCAAAGCACTCTATCCTTTCATCGACTTGTTCGAACACGCTCAGCACCGGGCTCGCATTGCTCCGCCTAATCGAATCCGATTTGCTCTTTGATTTGTTACTTTTCGCATGCATGTACTGGCAGTCACATTTTTTCAAATTGTCTCTATTCAGCACAAACGCTTGCATTATGTCCACAATTAGCTGTGAGTTGGTTACATTGGTCAAGTCGACCAAACAAAGCCTCTTGAGTATCACATGATAAACAGAGCTTATGACTAAATAATTGTCACATATGAACTCTAGACCAGTTAGGCCGTGTCTGACCGGCTCTATGTAGTTTAGCCACAGTTCAACGAGCCATTTTATGTTCGGCTCGAAGGCCCAGTGTTCCAGATTGTAGGTGAAAAATTTGTAGAACGACTTGCGCCAGTAGACTTTGAACAAAAGGTGTCTGAGCTCGGCCAGCGGCGCTGATTCGTCGTCGACACGGATCAACGCTTGGCTAAAATGGTGCGAGTGCCGCACCACCATGCTCAGTGTGAACACGCACTCCACACTTGTCAACAAATGCTTCGATTGATTGTAAATTGATGTGGAGCTAGACTGGTCAGTGAACGGACAGATGAGGATTTCGTTTATCAAGCGGATGAATGTGTCTATTTTTTTGATTGTGTTGGTGCGCTCAATGGTCGATTTGGTGGGCGTGAGATCCATTTGAGCCAAAGTCGGCTTGGTAAAACACTTTTTGAATAGCGATGACCGCTCGGCAAATTCGTACTTTTGCGCTACGCTATCGCTCAAGTGCGCTTGTTCGACGCTGACTTTTTGTGCGCTTAACGGAAGAAAAAAGTTCAAGTAATCGACCAGCAAGTCGCCGTAGACGCTGTCTATTTCTATGCAGTTGGTTTGTTGGTTGAAGACTTTGCGCGATTGGGTGCGCGTGTCGTGCACATAGGAGAAAAAGTAGATTAGGTAGTATTCGAACGGATTTAGATTGAGGGTGTTGAACGAGTCGGTCTTGGACGAGAGGTAGCTGGACGGGTCGGTCACTCGGGACTGGATGAAAGAGGGCAGTTGAGTGGCGTGCAGACGAAATACGGCGCCGTTGGTGTCCAATTTGAACAACGAGAGCCACAGTGACGACTTGGTAGACAAAAAATTGAACATACAGTCGTGTTCGAGCTGGTCGTGGCTCTTGTTTTTGAGCTTTAGAGGCCAGTTGGTTCTGTACATCAAGTCCGCTTTGTTGGTCCGCTCGCTCAATGCAAACTCACCTTGGCCGCTCATTTGGTTGTTCGAGAATATAAAGTTGATTATGTACTCGACATAATTGTACAGGTCCTTGGCGGACGAGCCGTCCAGCAGTGTGTTTAGCTGCTCGCATTTGGCAGCGTTCGGCTCGCTCAGCATGTTCATCAAGTTCACTTTGAGCATATTAGCATCTAAACATTGACTAAATATTTAACAAATCAACAACTTAGCTACACAATTACTCGAAAGAAAGAGTTTATTTGGCAAAAAGCTGGTGCCTAGATCTAAGAAGAATAGAAAAAAACTGATAATTTTTAATTTCGATTTTTACATTTAAAATAAATAAAGTTTTAAGATTTTAAATATTTTAAAACGAATGGTCACGTTCAGGACCTCATTTCTCTATGATCTTTTGGCATACGGAGGTCCCCAAGTTTTTTTCTAATCTACATTTAAAATAAATAAAAGTTGAAGATTTTATATTCTTTAATTTCATCATTAAGAGAGTTGTTTTTAAGTTTTTAAGGAAACGTCTCCGAATCAAAAAGTCTTGAAAACAAAATGTAATTAAAATTTTATCTCCTTTGAGTGGATGACTTAAACAACTGACCAGAATTAGCCAACGAGAGCATTTCATACCTAACAGAGTAGTAGACAACTGCAACAAATTGCTTCCTGTAGTAGTCAAAGCAAGCTCAAAGAACTTGTTTAACAAAATAATTGACTAAATCAATAAGTCGTGATAGTCAAAGGAGAACAAGGCATTGTCGGAAAGCTACTATAGCAGTCCTTATTTAAACGCTTCTGGGCGTTAGTGTAGATAGAAATGTCTATATTGCAAACATTATTAGTATTATTAATAATCTAGGTATAAGAGATTTACAGAGTGGTCCCACAATGAAACAGATTGCCTGACAGCGTTGTAAAATTCAGAAATATTCATGGCCAAGTGAATATGCATGCTTCAGTTTCGCACTGCCAAAGAGCAGCAATGGGCTCAGTTGTTCTTGTTAGAAAAACGCTGAAATAAGTCATCATTAAACATAATATCAAATTAAAAAGAGAAATTTGAATATTATGGAAAGCTGGTTATCAAAGATCAAATATTATTTGACTTTTTTTCTAAAGTTAAAAACTGGTTGTGTAAATGCAACAATGGTACGTACTGGCCAAATATGCTAATGGTTGCAAAGTTTTACAGTAATAGAATACTTTAGAATTATTTTTATCTTGTTAATTAATATATGGAAAAAATAAATTAATTGCTGTTTTATTTGCAATTCGAATTAAATCCAAAATTAGACAAAATTAAAGTAAATATTTATTATGAATTTAAAATAATAAAACGGACAAATAATTTATATTGAATAACTTAGTGTTTGTTGTTTTTCAGCTGTGTGGAATAGATAAAATTTATTGACTAATTTTATGTACAATTAAGAGATCCTATGTAATAGATAAAAGACTGTTTTTTTTATTCGCACAGTGCGTGCTACATGTAGTGTTGACTGTTTAGAATAAATCGCTTGTTTTGGTCGACTTGCGCCGTTTGGACTTTTCCACTGGCACATTCCAATTCAAACATTTTAGCTGATCAATCGATTTGAGTGCATCGTCAAAGCCTACAAATAAGTTAATTGTTAAAATAAGTCTATCTATCTATATATCTTTCTCTCTCTCTCTCTAATTAACCTATCCTAATTCATTCACATAATGCTATTTTAGATTTTTTTTACATTCAAAATAAACTTAACATTTGTTCAGATTTATTATTTTCTCATTTAAAAGACTAACCTGTCGATTTGACATAGCTCCAGCTTTGGTAATAATTCTCAATTATGACAGTTGCTTTTAGGATCTGTTTCAAGTACATGGCAAGCTTTTTTTCGTTAATGGCCAGACAGACAAACGCTTTGAAGCACGAGTCTTTCGCTGAGCCATCATAATTGTGCAATCTGAGGACTGTCTCAATCGAATTGAGCAAAGACTTGACCAACAATTAATTAATTTAAGCCTTGCCTAATTCTTATCTTACCTGTTTGATGGTAATTACTTTTCCCCCTACTACATTTAGACTAAACGACTGCGAGAGCTTATTGGCAGCAGATTGAGTGAACTCTTTGCCATGCTTGACATCATAGTACTTGACCAAAAGGTCCCAAATGTGCATCTGTGCGCCTAAATCCTTTGAGCGGACAACAAAACAGCCAAATGGAACTAGGGAAGACTGGGCGCTGCTCTCGACCAGACCATGCTGCATCAAATCTCTCAGCGAGCATGCCAAGTCTTTTCTGATTGTCTTGACCAGCTCGTGCGGGCACTCTATTGCCAGCTCGCCTTCGCTCTCACAATTGCCACTCAGCGGCACCACATTCTTCTCCTCTTTATAATTGGCGCTTATTTTAAGCACTTTGTTCACTGCCAGCTCCAAATTAGCCCTCAAATCTCTTCAAATTAATTAATTAATTTCTTTATTTATCTATTTAAATATTTATTGATACAGTACCCCCAATGATTGGAGGTTTTTTTAAGGGAATTTTTTTCAAATGTGCTCCTGGCACCACAATTAAGTTGGCTAATGGCAAATATTTGCATCATGGACAATATTTTCTTCAACAAATCAACAGTGGTCTGATTGGCCGAATGGTTGCCAGCGTTGGTGTTCTCCGAAGGTTTGTCCGAGTCTTTCTTTGGCTGGTTGAAAATGGCAAAAGCGGACTCTTCTTGGTTGCATGCGCAGCTTTTTTTGTTCACATAAGGCCCTGGGCTCGAGGCCTCGCCTTGCAAAAAGCTAATAAACCTTTCCAAGTCTTCAATTTGGGTCTTGAGCTGTGTGACAAGTTGCTCTTTGACTTTGGTCGGATTGACAATCTTTTTGATGATGTAAAGAGATAAAAATATGAAACAAAAAATTATTGTTCTTAAACACAAACTTGATGAACTGCGTTGTCAATCACTTTTTTAAGCTCGTCATTACTTAACTGGTCCAAATTGTCCAAAGGCAAATTTATTTTTTCCTTTAGTTCATTGATGATGATTTTTTGCTTTTCGATTACCATTTTGTTATCAGACTAAAAAAAGGTCATCATATTTGCAATTATTTAACAAATTCAGTTTAAATACTTGATTGGTAAAATTTTCGATGTCTTGTAGCTGACCTTTGAGTTGATGAATGAGATCTTTTTGTTTGAGGCGCTGTTCTTGAATAATTTGGTCATGTGAGTTGTTTTGAGTGTCACTGTTGATTGGACAGCCTTGGAAAGCGAACTCTTCGAGTTCTTTGAGGAGAGAGTGTTTGTCAGGGTCTGGAGCGGCGACGATTTGCTTCAATCGGAACTGAACCTGGCCGAAATGGGTGGTGAGAGCAAGAAGAGATGCGTTTAACTGTTCTTGTTCGAGTTCCATGGCTTGAAGACGAGAAGATTCGTTGAAAATACCAGACTCACTCATTTGGCTATTTGTCAAGCTAATTTTGTTCGTTTTAAGAATGATTTCGCTCGTTAGGGCATCATCAGTAGAGATTTCTTCCATCATGATTAGACCCTATGAATGACAATTGGACTATCTAAAAAGAAAAATTAAAAAAATTGATTTTCAAATCATAATTATATGATAAAAATTCTTATTCAAAAATTATTTTAAATTGAATCGTACGTGTTTAAAAAGTCTTATGAATAAAAGAAAAATATTATTTGTGCGTAAATAAAATAAACTTAACAATTTGCTAAAGTTATTAAAAAAGAGAAAAAAATAAAAAATCTATAAAAAAATGATAAGCAATCTTTTCTTTCTAAGAATCTAACAATTACACTGCGAACTCTAATCTGATATTTAGAACTTTCATGCAATTTAAAAGAAATCGAAAAAAACGCACTTCAAAAGCCAAAGTTCTCAGAATTTAGTGCTTTTTAAGCGACTAATATTTTGTCTTGATAACTTAAGGATTGAGGTCACAATTCAATATTGAAAATTCGAAAAAAACGCGTTTTTTGCACTTTTTCAAACGCGAAATTTTTTATGATCCTATAAAGTGACTACAACCTCCAAGCAGTATGTTAAAGAGCAACTATTAAGCTTTCCTTTGAGTACTTTGGGACCTCGGTTGAAAACCCCATAAAAAATTTATCTACCTATTTTAACAGGGTATAAATAGCCTGGTATCAAAGAAATAAGTTTTTTAATTTAAAAAAAATTTATTTTAGAAAATTTCGAAACATTAAGTAAACAAATAATAGGAAAATAAATAGAAAGAAGGTCATTGTTATTAACTCTGACATAGCCTGGATGAGAAAAGAGGAGGAGTGATGATGACGCAGGCGCATAGAGGCCGGGATGAGGAGGCTTGCAAGCTGGAGCTGATGATAGTCTGTTGGGTCCAAGTTCCTTAGTGAAAAAAGTAAAGTGTCTTTAGTTTGGATAAGCTTGTATCCAGATATAGATACGCTTGGTTTGTGGTTCCAAGCTAGTCTAAATAGTTGCCGAGTTCGCAGCCATTAAGTGCTCGGATGAGTGGCGCTGTTTATGACGAACGTCCCATATGTAACTTAGGCCGCTGACTGTTGAGTTGCAATCATACTGTTGCCGGTCCCAAGTCCGGATGAGAAAATGAGAGGGTAAGGACTCACAGTTTGACTTGACAGACAAACACTAGAGCAAACGTTTATTAAATATTAAGTTTAGTGCCTTTTAAGCGATTAAAATTTTGTCTTGTATACATTTATTTTTCAGACAAGTAAATGTTTAATTTAATTTTTTTTTGATTTTTATTATTTTTACTTTCTCTTAATTTTTATAATTTATAAAATTAGAAAAATAATCAATCTTTTTAATTTATTTGAATTAATAATTTTTTGAAATGATTAATAAACTGGACCGAAGAATCGTTCAACTTTTCTATTTAAATTTTTTTAATTCATTCTGTCTAAGATATGAAATATGCAATTATGCTTTTTTGACCGTTTAATTTTTTCATTCTTTTAAAAATTAAATTTATCATGAGAAAAGGAAATTTAAAAAAAAAATGTTCTCTTAATTTATTTCCAATTAAAAATAGTTTCTTAGGAAAATTATTTAGTGAGAAAATAATGAATTATTGCTTAAATAAAATAATTCCTTAATAAGAGAATTCGACTTTATAAATAAATTTCATCTATAACATCTGTACACAAGTCAAGATTAAGAAAGATTTAAATTTTATCCGATATCTTTTTTTATATTTAATTTTTTTCATTTTAGAATCTTTCAAAGAATTCACCAGATTTATTTTTTTGTATAAATAAAAGGCCTATTGAAGTTTATGTAAAAAATAAATTTTTAAATAAAAATCTATTCAAAATAAGAGATTATATTTTATCAATAGGATTAGAAATTAATTTAATTAATTTACATCAATTTAGTAAATCTTTCTAAAGCAGAGAAATATGTTCGTATGTATTTGCTTTTAATTCGTCGAAGGGCAAAATGTTGAAAATTTTACATTTTTACATTTTCATATTTTTATAATTTTTGTGTATTTTTTCAGAATGTTTTTATTTGGTAAATTTTTTTAATAATTTTTTTTGAAATTTGCACAAAAAAATAAAAATATGAAAATGAAAAAATGTAAAATTTTTAAAATTTTGCCTCGTCTAACCCAGAATCTGACCATATTAAAAAGAGATAGTTTGATTTATTATTGACATTTTTGAATGTCTCAATCTCAACTATATAAAATTTGTGTTAATTTTGATTAATACAATTTATATATCCTATTTTATTAAAAATGTCTTATTTAAATTTTTTTACTTAATTAATAAAGCAGTTTTTATTTGATATTTTGAAGATATCTTTTTATGAAATTAGATTGTAAATAACTTGAGTTTTTTATTTGTTAATTTTAAAAAAATGTAGCCATTTTTAGGGGGAGTAATATAAGAAATAAAAATCAATTAAATAATTAGAGAATACTTAGATATTTACTTTTAATTTTTACTTTTAGATTAGACATTTAAAAAAAGTGTTAACTTTGGTTTTATTTTTTGATAATTTTTGAAACATTTTAAATCAACTCTCTTTAATAAAAAATATTTAATAATTAAAATACGGAAAAGCTTTTATTGATGATTTTAGATAGTTTTTATTTATTTTTGCGTCTCAATAATCCACTTTATCCAGTTTTATTTAATATCAAGATTTATTCTTCTTTTCAAAGAAAATATAAAAGTAAATTAATTAATTGAAAAATTAAAACTTTTATTAAATTAATAAATATATAAACTTTAAATTTTATTTTACAATCTAAAACAGCTAAATTAAAAAAAACTTAACTCGACACAATTAAAATAAACTTTATTTTTAAATACTATCCTTAAATTGGTTTTATCAATTCTCTCCTTTAGAAGAGGTAATTGCATTTTGAAAATAATTAAAAAGTTCGGCATATAAAGTTGTAAAGTCCAGCGAGCCTTGTTTGTTTTCAGATAGCTTATCAGCATAATGCTGTGCCATGAACGCTTCAAATTGGTGCGCTTGCACTCCATATTGAGTCATCTGAGTGGTGAACAATCGCTGAACAGATGATTGACTCTCTGTAGACACTGTAATTCTATCCTTTTGGTCATTTTGAAGCATATTTGCATTTGATTCCATTCTTTTGCTTTCATTTCTAGAGCTTTGCTTTTTTTTAAATCTCTTTCTTCGACGCAAAAATGATCCATTGTCAAACATGTTTTCACTATTCGGATCCAATGTCCAATAATTTCCCTTACCGGGGTTGCCTGGCTCACGTGCAACTTTAACAAAACAATCATTAAGAGACAAATTATGACGAATGCTGTTTTGCCAAGATGGAAATCTTTCCCGATAATAGGCAAATTTGTTCATTATAAATTCACATATGCCACTAAGTGTAAGTCTTTTTTTGGAAGACTGTAAAATGGACATGGTTATTAGAGCAATGTATGAATAGGGCGGTTTCACGGAGTTTTTCCTCTTTTTTACACTGTTCATTTTTTTGCTTCCCATTGCATAAGACTCGTCTTGGCTATGCACCGAGCCATATTCAAAAAAACTTTTCTTTGGTGTTTCTTTTAAAATGCTTTCCATGTCAAACTTCATCTTGTTTGAAAAAAAAAAACAATTTTTTTTTAGAAAATATTAAAATAAGCTTTATTTTAAAAAGAAGCTATTATCTATTTAATTTGGTCAAAAAAAGATAATTTTTTATTACTTTAAAAATAACAAAACAATAAAAAAAAAGAGAAACAAAAACGCTTAAGGATGGAAGTTTAAGATAATTTAATTTGAAAATTTTAAATTTTAGAATGGCCACCGTTTTGGTGAGATAAAAAACATGATCATCAAAATAGATAAAGATGCATCGAGTTGAGGAAATATCACTCACTTTATCTATTTATTGATGCTAGCCGCGCTAGATATTTTCAAGTTGTTTGAGCATAGAATTTTGATTACAGCTTGCCATTTATATAAGTAAAACTAATCAAATTTTTATAACAACTGTTAGTATAAGATAAATTAATTTATTTTTGTGTTGTTCTAAGCGCACAATTATTGAGAAAACAAAAATAGAAAAACTCAAATCTTTATTATTTTAATAGAGAAAAAATAATAGATAACATGAATAGATATAAATGAGCAAATAGTAGTTATCATCTTTTTTATTGATTGGCTTTTAGTTATTATATTTTAATAATGCTGCTTTTTTTATCCAATTATAAAGATTTTTTATCAACAAAAAAGAAAATTCTAATTAAAATTTATTTAAGTTGTTTTTATCTTATTGGCCGTTATTTGATTTATTTTGTCGAATGAATTAACTAATTAAAATTAGAATAAAAATTATTTTTTTAAGATTAATTTTAGAGTGTTTAATAATATTTGAAAACATTTAAGAGACAAATTTAATGACTAGATGCGTAAAATCACAGGAGCAAAGTTCCCTATTTTCAATCCGTCAATGTCAAGGTTGTGCGCTCTATTAGAAAAACTTGTTTCTTACTACATATAAGAAATTTGGGTCTATAGAGTGTGACTCATATAGAAGAAATATTTGGGCTTTTTCTCTCCTATTAGAGACATTTGATTAATTTTTGTAATTTTAAGTAAAGGATAATTTTCTACTAAAACACAAGCAAGCTTCTTTTATTTAAACAAATACGGTAAAATTATTTTTCTTTTTTAAATAAGTAAACATATTTTTTATAAGATGATAAATTTTAATTTTGTGCCTATTTTAAAAATCAATCAAAATACCTCTTGCTCTAGTAAGACCTAATTTAACTTTAACAGTAGCAAATATTTATGCTCGATATAAAATCGTTAGACAAAATAAAAATATTTAATAATTTAAATCAACTAAATATATGAAAGAATCAAACTACTCTATTTCCTTGTTTTATTAGACTGGCTTTGGGACCCTGCTCCGAATTACATATTGCACGTACTAGACTCTAAAATTTTTAAAGTCAAAACATATTGAGTCGTCAAGTGAAATTTCAAAACTGTGAGATTCTGTTAATTAGTAAGTGGACTAAAATAAGAGGATAAATATTATTGGACCACGAATTGATGAATTTGACGCTCCTTTTTGTCTTTCTGTTAACTTTAATCCTATTTTAATAATAAAATAAAAGATAATGCTTTAATTGGACAAGAATAACAAATAAAATTTTTCTTTAGCAAAAAACGTTTTTGAGTTGCACAAGTTATCGTTTTTTAAATGTCACAAAAACACATGTGTTCAACTTAAAATGAATAAAAAAATTATTATAAATTAAGCACTTGGTGAAACATAATCGAACGACGGAATAGGGTATAATGGATTGAGAATAGACTTAGGAAATAACTTATATGATAACTATTAATGTCTTCTATCTTTGAGTTCAATCATATATTTCTTTTTATTATAATAAAAGAATAACAAAAATATGTAACAAGATTTTCTTTATTTATTTTATTATATATTTAAATTGCTACTAGAGCAAGACATTGTCTTTTTAAATATTAAAATTCAAAGTTGTTAAGTGAAACTGCATATATGACAATTTTTTTAAAAACATAAACAACAGTGAATAGACAAGGCATAGCAAAGTCCCTTGGCCTGTTTTGATACGTTCGAAAAATAACTTGTTCAGAATATATTCTTATTCATTAGTTTAATTTAGCTTAACTTTTTGGCATTTACTTGTATCTTGAAATAATTTTAAGTAATTAAATTTTCTTTCAATGTCACATGATGAACAGAATAAATCGCTAAATTTAGATATTCTAAGATTATTTTAATATTTTTGTTTTCTATTAATTTGACTTGATTAGATAAAAATCCGAAAATAACTGTAAAAACAAAGGCGTCTATTTGATCTTAATTTTTTAGTTCAGAGTTAATCAAATGAAAAAGATGCGTAGTTTGTTTAAGCTAGAAAAAAAATCATGCTCAAATTATTATACCAAGAAGATAGTTGAAATAAATGAAACTTAATAAATAAGTGACTAGGAAAATATAATTTATTTTATTATGTTTTAATCAGGCGTGGAAAAAGAAATTTTATTTTAGTTTTTATTGATAAATTGTTTAACAAAAAAAATATATATAAAAATAGAAAAAACAAATAGATAAAAAATTAATAATATTCTTTATGTTGAAAATAAAAAAAAATTAATTGTTTGTTGTTAGTCACTCAATCACATTTTTTTCAAATAATTATTTGCATTCGCACGAAATTCGATTAATTTCCAAATTAATTGATTCACAGACTTTTAACAACATCAGCCATCGGTGCTTGATTTGCTCGCCAAGCATTTAATCGGCTTTGTTTTACGCTACTCTCAAAAAAAAATACTATCAAATATTTCTTTATATTTTTAATAAAAGAGATTTGTAAATCTCAATCAATTTAGTATTATTTTTAAATTAGAAAGAAAATATGTTAGAAATAGATAACAACCTATTTTAACAAGATAATAACCAATAAAATCGTTTATTCTTATTAATCTATTTTATAAACTTTTAAACTATGAATGAAGTTTTTTGAGTTAGGTTTTTATTTAAAGGTTGTTTTTAAAACCACTTTGAAAATGATAACAAAAATGAACAAGAAACTAATTGATAGATTTTAAAATAAATCAATAACACTATTATAAAGAGAATAGCGAGAAAAAAAATCTGACAAAAACTTTTAAATTTAAATATTTATTAAATATTAATTTATTTTACAAAAAAGATTAAAATAACAAAAATTAATATACGAAATTGTCAGTAGTTTTTTATTAATTTATTTGTATGTTTTGATCTTAAAAGCTTTGTCCAAGTGATAAGTAAAATTTATATCAAATGAAAATAAATAAAAACGGAAAATTCAAAAAATAATTAAAAAAAGATTTCAATACCCAGTCTCTAAAATCAATAAATTGATTAAAATGACTAATTTTAAGAAAAAGATTGAATTACAGATCAATATACATCGACATGTTAAACAAGTAAAAAATTTATAGCTAATTTTCAAAAATTAATGATCATTTTTAAGTTTAAAAAAAAAATTTAAATAAAAACAATTTGATTAGGAATTTTTATTATTTCATTTTTTCCCTTGATAACTTTATCTGTCATAATTTTAATTAAAAAAAAATAATTTGACTTAATGTGGGTCATGTTAACGGGTAACTTTCATTTTACAAAATTTTTTTTTTTACATCAAATATTATTTGAAATTTTAAAAAATATCACATAAATGACCTTGACAAGTTAAATTAGTTCAAAAAGGTATAAATAGCAGTGAATTTTAAAGAAACCGAATTCACTTTTTAAATTTTAAAAATTTTTCAGATAAAAGTTTCTAATTTTTGGAAGATGTATTTAAAAAGCAGTCACCATAACTCTGCCGATCTGCAGGTCCCAAGCCCTGATGAAAAAAGAGGAGGGTGGTGGCAGCCACATGCATCGTATGTGTGTGTGGTCTTTCACGTAGTCTGCAGAAGAGCTGTATGGCGGGTACATAGGCCTACGGGTCTTTGTCCAAGTCTTGTCGTATGAGGGCGCCGCTGGCTTCGACCATCTCCCAGTATAGAATCCGAAAGGAGCGAGAATCTGCTGTACAGCTGACCCTCTGCAGACAGTACGTAACTTTGGAAGCCTTAAGTTAAGACTTTTCTCGAGTGAGAGAGAGGTCGCTTGGTTTGTGGTTCCAAGCTAGTCTAAATAGTTGCCGAGTTCGCAGCCTTGTGCTCGGATGAGTGGCGCTGTTTATGACGAACGTCCCACTGGCTTCTTAGGGAAAGACGCCGTCATAACTCTGCCATAGCCGGTCCCAAGCCCGGTTGCGAAAAGAGGAGGGTGACGAAGGAAAATTATCCAATTATTTTTTCCTTTTTAATGAAAAACTTGGCATTTTATTAAAATGAATCTAGGATGATTTGATATTTTCAAAAGAAAACTTAAAATTAGGCAAAATAATATTTCAAGTAGAAAAATCTTTTTTCTTTGATGTTTATCTCTATAAATTTTCAATTTATCTCAAATCTCAAATTTAAAAATTAGAAAATATTAGAAATTAAATCTAAAATATAAATTTATAATATTACTTCAAACTTAAACGATATGTTTAGTTGGGTACGAAATTGAATGTTTAAATTAGAATTAATCTAAATGAATCGCAATTTAGTTGTTAAATTATTCTATATTTTGTTGAATAAGCTTTTTTGTTTTTTTTTTTAAAAAAATTATCTGATATCAAAAATAAAAGCTCTTCCGATTTTTAAATGATTAAATTGATAAAATATCTTTTAAATTAAATTAAAAAAAGGTTGATTTTAATTTTAATTAAAAATGATATTAAAATTAACACTGTATTTATCATTGTGTTGTTTGAGTAAAAGTGCGAGCATTACCAATCAACAGGCTATGGTTTTTCTTAAACATATTTTTATAGGCGTTTTTTTTTAAATATTTTTTTAAATAGGATTATCTGGACCGATTTGGTTACTTAAAAAAGACCAAAGAAAGTATGATTCCAGAGAAAAAATCAAACAGTGACATTTTATTGAAAGAATCTTTAAAGTATTTTTTTTTAATTTAATTTAAAAAATATGGTCATTGAAAAATAAATCTATTCACAGACTTTTCCAATCACTTAATAGTCTAAATGTTACAGGTAAACTTGATGCTGCAACAATAAAAAAGATACAAACGCCTAGGTGTGGAAATTCAGATTTTCCATCTAATTTTGTGACAGGTATTTTAAAAAATACTTCAATTTCTATTTAATATTATTATTATTATTATTATTATTTGATAGTAACTAAATGGAGCAAAAAAAAGTTGAAATATGCTGTTCGAAATAGAAATAAAGAACTAAAATCAAAGACAAATCGTATCCTAGCTCAAGCTCTAAAATATTGGTCAGCTGTTACTCCATTAACTTTTAGGAGAGTTCGAGCGAAAAGAAAACATGATATTGACATTAAATTTGGATCTAGGATGCACGGTGATCCTTATCCATTTGATGGTCCAGGAGGTGTTTTAGCTCATGCTTTTTTCCCAGAAGATGGTCGAGTTCATTTTGATGAAGATGAAAGATTTACAGACAAATCTTATTCTGGTATAAATCTAAAAATAGTTGCAGTACATGAGTTCGGTCATGCTTTAGGTCTTGGTCATAGTTCTGACATTAATGCAGTGATGTATCCTTATTATACAGGATATAATCCAAAATTTAAACTAGGTGCCGATGATATTAAAGGAATCCGATCTTTATATGGAAAGAAATAGATATTAAATATTTTTTTATTTTAAATAAATAAATTAAAATAAAATATCTAAAATAATTTGAATCAGCTAGCATTAATGTCAAGGAACCGAAATTATAATGATTCAAGTTCGCTTCGAACTTTGTTATTCCATTCATCGTTCCAATGTGGATAATTTTCTAAATTCTTTTTCATTTTATGTAGATTTTGGTTGTTAGCAAAATCTGTCAATAGAATCTAAAGAATAAACTATATTTAAAATCTTTATGAATAATCAATTTTTTTTTAAATAATAAAAACCTTTAATTTGTCAGCCAATTCTTGGGCATCTTTAAAGAGCAGACCATTATTATTTTCCTCAACCAATTCAGAAATACTATTTATTAAGATATAATAGGAAATTTTTTGTTTTTTATTTTTAATTACCATGCAAAAGAATATGCACATACTGGCAGCTGAGCCCCAAACATATCCACAACTTTCATGGGAAGATCAAGATTACTTGACGATTTGTGCAAACAAATACCAAGGTCGCAAGAGCCCAACAAAAGAGGATAGTCACCAGGATCAAGCCAAACAAAGTTAACTTGGATTTTGGAAAAATTTTCTTCTTCGAATTTTCGCACAAAAAGATCTTTTAGTGG
This sequence comes from Brachionus rotundiformis, assembly GCA_016802295.1. Taxonomy (NCBI): domain Eukaryota; kingdom Metazoa; phylum Rotifera; class Eurotatoria; order Ploima; family Brachionidae; genus Brachionus; species Brachionus rotundiformis. Next base: position 6,820,185 of record JAESIW010000137.1, read on the forward strand.
ACCTTTGCCAGTCAGAAAAAGAACAATCTTGGCCAAATTTGGGTCAATACACTTATCATAAACTAAAGATAAAAATCAATTTCAATTTATACTTTTTGATAAAATCTAACTCTTCAGTGCATCAATCAGGATTTGGAAGTCTTCGTCTTCAGTCCAACTAGAACTAGACACTAAGAAAGCACAATTTTTCCACTCTATTTCTTTAATTATCTTTTTTTTGACAAGTTTCTCAAATAAAGATTCTTTTTCTGAACTACTCAAAGTTCTAAAAGATTCGTGAGGTTTGTCATAAAAAACTTTAGCTCTTTGAAAAAATTTAAATGAAATCATAAAAATAATTAGTGAAAAAAAATAACTTTATTCCATAAGTTTGCAGATCTTGGCACATAGCTTTGGTTACACAAAAATTCAAGTGCGATCTTTTGCCAAAGAAAATTTCTATTCTTTTTTTTTTAATAAAAATTCTAATTTTTAATCTTTTTTACAAATTAGTTTATAAACTTTTTGCATATTTTGACCAAAAAATTTTGCTCTCCGTTCTTAATTGCCAAAATTGTGTGACCATAATTGTGCCAGTCTATGACAAATTTACTGTTAAATAGTTTACAGTATATGTACACTAAAATCAGTGTTGGTATTGATGGAGGATTCTTAATTTACAAAATCTAAGTTATCTAATTTTTGTGTATTAATTAGACAATTTTATACTTGCACTATGACAAATTTAGGGATGTGTCTAATTTGAATGATCCTCATAGACAAACTTAGAAATAGGAATATTGTTTTTAGACCATATTGAATTATTGGACCGGTCTGACACTGCAACCATTTTGGATATGGAGTAAGAGCAAGAATTTTAATCCTACTGTCATTCATTTTGTCGATCAGATTGGACTCTAAATTAAGTTTGCTAATAGATTCTTATAATATTTTTATAATGATCCGATACATACCATTGTATCCTATTATAGAAATAGTATAGCCAAGCTTGAGGAGAGACAAACAGTGGTAGTTCATGCGTGGGCTACGACCAATGTCACCTAAAACAACAATACATGCTAATTTTGGATCCAGAGTGCGTTTAAAAAATGTCCAGATTAAAAAGATAACTAAAATAGCTAGGAAAATTTGAATCATTATTATTTTAAATAATAGAAAAAAATTTAAACTTAAAAATTTTTTTCTATATTTTATTTTTATCTTTTAAACATAAAAAACTTAACAATTATTTATAAATTTTTATTAAATTTAGCAATTAATAAAAACAAAAATAATAAAATCTATATTTTTTTCATTCAATTATATGCCTGTTTTCATGTTTCCACTGTTCGATCCAATTTTTTATAGTAGATAAGTTTTGTTCCATTTGATCTGGTATATCAGATTGAAGTTCAAATACTATTTCTGGTTTGTATGAATCTAGAGCTTCGTCCAAAACAACTCTCATTATTTCGCATTGTACATTTTCTTGAATTTTTTTTTCCGAGTAGTTTCTTTTCTCTAGCCGTTCGTAAAGAACGGTGTTATCTGTTTTTAATACAAAAACCACATCGAACCATCTTTCTGGAAAAAAATCACATCCATGGTAGTCAACTATATTGCCGCCTTCTTTCATTATGTCATCTATTTCATCAATTACTTTGTCCTCGTCCAGCTCATACGACTGCAGCTCAGAATCATACTCACAATAAAAGTTGTTTTCTTTTGCCAAATCGCCTATACTTATCAAATTAAGGCCAGTCTCTTGAGCAAGCTCTTTGGACAATGTGGTCTTGCCGGTGCCAGGAGTGCCTGTGATCATTATATTAGGGCCTTTAAAGTGGATATCATTCATCATCTTTTTTTAAAATTGGAAAATATTTTTCTTAATAAAAAAACAAACACATTGCTTGAATACCTTGATATATTTGGCAACATGACAGAACCAAAGTGACTTTTTGTATTGGATTTCCTTTGGCAATCAATCATTTATTTTAATTACTTTTTTTTATCTTGGAACAAATAAATCGACTCTATCGGATACGAAATTTATTTATTGATAATATAAGAATACTAATATTATCTTAATTATCCGTATTTACTCAAATTGAAATTGAAAAGAATCTGTACTTCCATCATCAACGGCCTATTATTATGCCTTCTTATCTACTAAGTATTTAGAGATATTTATGCCAATAACTAAATCTTTTTTGTTTTTTGCCAATTCTTTTCAGTTTAGGTAACTTGATCTCCCATTTTTTTTTATAAATAATTGATAATTCATGTCCACTTTAATCTTTAAAAATCAAATTAAAATTTATTCTTTATACAAAAATAAATAGATAAATTCTTCATAAATTTATTTAGTTTAATTGAGATTTTATAGTAGACAAGATTGGTGAAAAATGCCTTGATTAATAATATTTAAAGTATTTTAGCCTTATTTCTGATTGTCCTTCTACATAAGCTTTGTAATTGATTTCGTTATACTTAATTTAAACTTGTTTCTGCTTTTAAAAAATTAATAAAAAACCTTATTTTCTCAGCTAAGTCCCTAGGATCTTGTTTTTATTTTTATTGTTAGTTTTAAATCAATTTATTTTCGAATATGCTAAGAAATGTTATATTACCTAACCAAAATCGATAATATATCTTTTCAATTACATAATAAACCATCTTTATTTAAAAATAAAAAAACATTACTCTAAAGTTTATTTATGTTATTTATTTTACCTTTACTTTTAAAGGGTTGATGCATCCTTCATAGTATCTGTTTTTATATTTGTGAATTTTGAATAAGTCTCCAATTTAGATGATTAAGACATGTATTTTTTACTTCTTTTTTTCGTGCTTAATCAAAATTAATATGCGTTCCAACAAATACTCTTTCTAATCTCTTAGATTATTTATTATTATTCAGATTACTTTTGATTGATTAATTATTTAACCAAACGTCACTAGGCTAATGTAAGGTGTGTAAGGTATCATAAACAATGTATCATGTCATTTATTAAACATTTAAATTAAGTATTAAAATATTTATTAAAATTTAATTCATTTTATTTGATCTGATTGACAAAGATGAACTTTAGTCGTGTCAGTTTTTGTTTTAACCAAATAAGTTTCCAAAAAATTAAACTCACAATGAATTTATTGATTAAAAATTAATGATTATTTTATTTATTTATTCGAATAAATGCAATAAAAAAATTCATGAAAAGTGTTTCTATTTTGTTTGGGAATTATGGATATCTATTTTTCTATTCACTCTAATAAACACTTTTCAAAGTTGTTAATACGGCTATACTAAGATCTAAAAAAATATATTCCTCAAATCAAAAAATATTCCTTTTGAAATTAAAAAAAACAAATTTTCCTTCTTCTTTCCAAAGTTGTTTGTTTCGCTAAGGAAATTGATTAGATGATTCAAATGAGTTGTTAACTTGATTCAGAATAAAAGCTAAGCATCAATGGGAAAAGTATATATAGTTTTATATTTGAAAAAAATAATTTAATTAAAAAATTGATAAATCCTAGATGAACTTATTTTTAGACCGTATAATTAAAAAAAATGACGACCAAGCATGTTTTTTGCTGCTATTTGATAAAATTCATTTCTTTTTTCCGACAATCCTTTTTTGATGAAATCATCAAAATCTACTATTTTCTTTAATTCTACTATTATTTTCTAAATATTGGGTAGTATTGTTATGTAAGAAGATAACTTCCCGTTTATCCTGCTCAAGTAAGCAATGACTTAAATATTAATTTTAAGTAATTTGTTTAATTAAAAAGCAATTTTTCGAATAAATAGAGGAACTTAAATAAAAATATTTTCAATGTAAATAAATAATGTAAAATATCAATGAATTAATGACGTAAAAGATTAAATAGTATAAAAGCTATTTAAGAATACGATTTTTCTATGTCGACTAGATTATTTTTATATTGGTCATTGTAAATCTAAAATTTTTTCTGTATAATATCTTATAAGACTAAATTATTTAGTAGAAAAAATAGCCTATTTCTCAGATAAATCAAACTTTTCGTATTTGCTTAAAAAATTAATTAAATATCTCTTAAGCATCTATATCTAAATTTACTTGAGAATAGCAGTAGTAAACTAAATAATAAATGTCTTTACTTACTCTTAAAAGATACTTACAAGACAAAAGGTCAATTATTATTCTGGTCTACGCATATTAATTAATTATGTCTATAATTAACAGATGATTAATCTAGACCATATATTGTATAGTAATTAATAGTTTTCTTTTTAAGATTGCGCTTTTACTACTCTATTTTTAGTATGTAAACTACTTAAAGTTAAAAAAATAAATTATTTAATCCAATAATAGGTTATTAGTGAATGGTTTTAGCTTGTGCCGAGCCAAAATAAACTCTTAATGAGAATAGCCAGGCTTTTGAACAATTTATAACTATTTATTCTTAAAATAAGAAATATAGAAAATATTATTCTTTTTTTAAAAACAATTTTTTACTTATCGTGACTATTTATTTTTTTAAATTATATTTTGTTTAAAGACAAATAACTTTTCAACCATTTTGGAAAAAGCTATTACGTAAACTTTTTCCCATTTCAGTAGCTTACAATTCTTTAAAGAACCAATTTAATTTAATTATATATCTTTTCTTGCTTTGTTTTGTTTTAGTTTTCTTACTGAATAATTATAATTTAATTAATCTTATTCTTTATTTATTTATATACAATATTTATGTTTTTTTTATATTTCTGTTCAAACAAATTAATTTAATGGACATTCGAATAACCTTTCATAGTCAAACATTATTTATACAATTTTATATAAATACTTTTTCTAAAATGTTTAAGTTGGACATAATGAATTTTATGTTTTCTCATTATTTCTCTTTGATTATTTGGTTGATTTTTTGTTTAATTTGCTACCGACTAGTTTATTTTATCTGTGCGTAGCTATCAGTAGTAGTCTTTTGATGTATTATCTTCGGTTGTTTTACTATTTCCATTATGAGTCTGCCATTCTCTTTTTGAATCAGCAAATGATGAAAATATTTGAAAACTAAACAAAAAATATTTTGTATTAGTGTATTTTTTGGTAAATAAAATTGGCATTTGGTAAAAAAGATTTTTTGTTTTAATGTTTCTGCTCCTTTAGATTTAATAAAAGTATATTATTATTTCATTCATATTAAAGATTTCTTATCTTATTCAATAAGATTTCGTACTTAAAATTTTTATGATTGTGAATTTAGTTACACTTTTTGCAGATTAAACTGTAATTAAGTTATTAAAAACACTAAATATTACAAAAAAAATTGTAAAATTTTTTATTTTTTTTGTTTAATTAGAATACTTATATCTTGTTTTTTGCTATTGATCAATTTTATGCATTTTTTTTTAAATTATAATTTTCTCTTAATCTTTTTCTTTTTCAAAGACAAGTTAAAAAAGGACAACAATAAAATATTAAAATAATTTATTTAGAAAAAGAGAGTTGTTTGGATTATAATATAGGTTTTCTAATTAGTAGATTTAAAGTTTTCTATTAAGGAATTTAATTTAAATTTAAAGTAGAAATTTTAATTAAATTAAGCTTATAGACCATTCTTTTTTGCTTTTCAATTTTCTTTATTAATTGAGGAAATCAGTAAAGCTAGAGTCTAAATATGTTTATTTCTTGCGTAACCTTTTGATTGTTTTTATATTTTGACTTTCATGTGTTTTTGTATTTTTTATATAGTTTTCAAATAATATAGATTGAGTTCAGTAAGGCAAAAATGATAAAATATATACTAAAGAATTCAAGTTTGAAAAGAATATTGGTTTGAATTTTATAGAATTCTAATTAAATTATTTTTATTTTATTATTTAATTTATTTAACAAAATTAATTTAGTCAAGTAGAAAGAATATATTTTATTTGTAAAAATTATAGCATTAATTAATTCAAAATTCGACAAAAATTTAAATTATATTTTCTTTTCAAAGAGCAAATTTTTAAAAATACAAATTTACTCTTTATTAAAAAATAAACATATAGATTATTAATAAAAATTAATAATCAAACTTAATAAAGTTAATTTATTTGAGTTACACAATTAAATGAAATAATTGTTATCAATATGAAATATCTTGATATATTTTTATACATTCAAATAAATGTTTAGTTTTCTTTTGGATTAAAATGAGCATTGAAATTTTTAAATTTGCTCCATTTTTCATCATAAACATAAAAATAATTTGACTTAGACAATAACCTAGAAGGAATTAATAAATTTTTTTTGAATAATTTAATAATTAGAGTTTAAAATATCAGAATAGTTTAAGTATCTCTTTTTTTTGTATTTGTTTAAAAAGTTTGTTTTAATGTTATGAAGTGTATAATTTGGGTTTAAATAAGCTGAATTTAATTATTATCTATTATTCAGAGAATGCATTCAATATAGCTTGACGACAAACAATGTATCAAGCAAGTAATCAAACAATTTGGCATCAGACCAACAGTAAATATCAGAATGAACAGCAACTACTGCTAGAAAGCCATGAGCAAATATTTGACACGTACACACTTGCCATTCTTTTCATTGTGTCAATAAGCTCAAGTGTAAATCTTCTGGTAATTCTAACATATAAATCTGGTTTTCGTAAACGAAAGTTTTGGCAAATTAAGCCCAAAGCATTGAACGAAAAAGAATCTAGACTTGAATATACACAATCAAAGTATAGGCGCCGATTGACAGAAACAATAATCAGCATACCTAAGTCAATAATTAACAATCGAAACGACGAATACACTGAATGCTTGTTTCCAGTCAAGAATAATTACATTTATAGACGCACTCTTTGCTCCTATTTTATTCTAGTGTTGGCTGTGTGCGATCTATTTATCTCGTTAATTAACATGCCTATCAATCTTGTTTATCAATCGAAATCAATTCGATTTAAAATAAATCTAGATGAGAAAATTTTGTCTATTTTTTGTCCTCTGGCTCATTTTTGCTATCATATACCAATTGTTCTAGAGCTCGAAATTATCTCATTAATTGCTTTGGACAGGTATTCGAGTGTATTTCGTTCAATCAATTCCTATTTCTTTGACAAGAACAAATTCATATTTCTAACAGGCTCATCTTTTGTTCTCGCTTGTTTAATATCAATGCCAAATTTGTTCCTAATCGACTCGGACTATTCAAATTTTAGTTGTAAAATTAAAACAGTATTTGCTCACGAGCATAAAATTTATCAGACTTTTCTTTTGTCAGTGTTTGCGATTAATTTGTCAATAATAATTACGTGCTACATACGTGTGTATAAACATATTTACCGAACATTACGTACTCAACGAGTCGAACAGCAGCCCAACCAACCGAATAAGATTTTGTATACTAGGCGTGTTTCATGTCCTGTCGATTTGAAGATCTCCTTCTCTCAAAATCGACATAGTGTTGATAAAATCCAAAATGGATTCAAACGAAAGAGACGACTTTCCGAAAATCAAATGATCAACTCTTGTCAAAATTCAGCACAGAATGTGCTCAACACTCTTACAATTAGGAGACACACAAGTCGCAAGTACAAGCACACAAAAACTGCTTCTGTTCTTGCATTAACCATACTTGTTATTGTTCTAACATGGACTCCCTTCTGGTTGTTCACTTTCACTTCAAAAGCTCAAGAGGAAAGCTATTCTCCAATGGTCAAAGTCTATAAAAATCTCTACTTATTGAACTATGTACTAAATCCAGTTTTTTATTCATTCATAAACAAAAGATTTAGGAAAAATGTTTCATACTTAATTAAGAGTTTATGTTACTCTTATTAATTTTTTGTTTTTTTTTTTTGCTTAATGTGGAATTTTATTTTATTTTTAATAAAGCCAAAATAAAGGTAAAATAGTTTTTCTCATTTATTATAACAACCCCACAATAGACGAAAGTTCATCATCTACTCGATCTTCATCCAAGGGTTTCTTTTCGTTAGTAGATCTTTTGCTGGCCTTCTTATCCTCTCCAATTCCAACAACCACCTAAACATATTGATCACATGCCTCGCTTTCAGTTGAAATCTTTGCTGTAGCATGGCTTATCGAGTTTCCACTTTCATCACGACTGTCACCGAATGTTGAGTTATTTTCTGTATTTAGCTGAATGTTGCGCACTATTTTACACCCCAATAACACGATTAAGCATACTTGCCAAGGTGTCACAGTCCTTTCTACCATTGCAGGATATAATGCCCAATTTATCTTTGAATTCTCCCTTCACGATAGACCTGAATAAACAATGACAAATTTAGTTGGATAATTTTCTAATTTTTTTTAAATAAAAATATAAATCACAAATTTGTCTTTTATAAAGCCAGCTTTTTTCGAAATTTAAATTCAATTTTATTAATATCAATTTTTTAATTGCTAATTAATTTTAAATTTTCCTTGTTCAAGAGTTGGATTAGCAAAGTCTTTAAGTAAAATTAATAATCTCTTTTTAAAATTTAATGATTCTATTTTTACGAATGGAAATTTTCAAAAAAAAGATTACTTTATTTTTAAAAGGTAAAATTTCTATATAAACTGTTATTTTAAAATTTTTAATAATCTTTTTCATTATCAGACTTGGATTTATCATCTTGAAGCTTGGAGCTGTTATTATAATTTAATAAATATTTCTTTTAAAAAAAAATCATCATACTTTTTTAAAGTGTTATGATCAGACTATAACTATAACTTGTTACCAATGTTTTTAGATGGTTCTAATTGTTATTTCTTTTCATTTTTTTAATAAAATATTTAAAGCTTGTCATTCACACAATCATTCTATTAATTAAAAAAATAAATAAATAAACAAAATTCAGATAAAATAAGAATAAAGGCTTTTGATTGCTTCAAAAGAGGAACTTAAAAATATTTTTGCACTCAAATTTTCTTGATGATACTAATTTAAAAATTGCAAAATCAATTTGAATTTCAACTCTCTAAAAATATCAAATAACCAACTCAATGAGCATAAAAATTAAATTTCAAGAAAAAATATTCTCTTCATTGACAACTAATAAGTCTTAATTTAAATATATTTTTAAAAAAAAATTAATTGATAATTTCGTATTTCAAGCATTTAATAAGAAATAAATTGAGAAGTTTTTTTAAGTAGTAATTTTTAATAAAAATTTTGAAATAAGTTTAAAAAAATGTATTCTTATCAAGAAAGAAATCGAACGTCAAATTCAAATGTTATTTTCAATAACTTATCGCCAACTCAAGTGGCTCAAATGGATATTGAGTACATGCAAGAAGTAAACAGACAACAGAATAAAAAATTTGAAAAAAAATTAGAAAATTATCCAACTAAATTTGTCATTGTTTATTCAAGTCTTATGATATCAATTGGTATAATTTTGATAATTATGCAGATTGTTTACTTTGCATCGAATGGAGTCTATCAAAATTTTGCAAGTGGCATTTGGGGAGGTTTAATTTACATTTCAGCTGGTACTTTGGCTGCAAGTATCATCAAATGGAGAGTTCCAACTTTATTTACAATTATGTTTTTTTTGTACCCTTTTGCAATATTTACTTCCTTTGTAACTATTTTATTTAATTCAGTTTCCTTAATATTCTATGATGAAGAATGGTCTTTTGCAAATAATGGAAAGGTAAATCAGAATATGAAATATATAAATATAGCAATGATTGTTTTGGCATCTGTTTCGCTTGTTTTATTAATTACTTATTTGGTCGTTATATATTTGGTTTTGGGAAAAGATAGAGATGAATCAATTGAAACTTTCAATTATCAATATAATGACATTTGAAGTGATTTAAAATTAAAATTTAACTATAGTATTATATATTTTAAAAACAGATTGAAAAAAATTGATCCTATTTTGATTAATTAAAACTTACTTAAATAAAATTATTTAAATTCTTTTATTTGTCATATAACTATCTGATGTCTTGAATAATTAATCAGCAAAACTTTTTAAAATTCATTTTACCTTATTTGGAATTTTGTGAGAGTAACCTTACTCTTTTTAAAAATCTTGTAAGAAAAATCTTTGGCTGACCGGTGGAACTGCCGCGGGTCAGTCCTGTTTATTTAAATTAAAATTAGAGTTCGAAAGCTGCCGAAATAGTGAATGGCAGCTAATATTAATATGCGTGTGTCGCATGGCCAGTGCGTAATCACGTTTTACGGTGATATGCGCCTTGAAGGCGCGTCGGGCGGGTTATCGGCCGAAGGCACATACGACACACGAACGTTGAACGACATTTTCACCCAGTTTACCATTAGGAACAGGGAGAAGAAACGCTCCATTAATTGTGCGGAAGTTGAAGCGAATCTGATCCACTTAGCGCGTCCTCTTCTTCACTAACCAATAACCGCCATGTTGTCGATTCGCAGGAATTTGTTACGTGGAAACCTATTACGAAAAAGGAATAGGTATGAGTGAGGCCGCTGCCTCGTTAAAGACTATTGCTTCTGATGGGGCAGGAAGTGAGACTTCTCGTCCCGACTTCCCATGTACTGCCCAAAGCCCGTACTCGGATGCATCCGTGAACCAGGTTTCAGATTGTTCTGAGTAACCTATCTTAAAGTTAAACCTGGTCACTTTTAGGATGATATCCATAAACCAGCTTATTTTGCTTTCATAAAAAAATTAATAAGTTCGAAATGATAAATATAAATTAAAATGTTTTAATGAAATAATCATTTTAAAAAAAATGAAGAAAGATTTTTAAGAATAGATTAAGAAATAAAAATATAAAGATAATTATGATAAGTTTGCCATTTTATAGATTTTTTTCTGTCTTAACCGTCGACAGAACTTGTTCATAAATTTTCTCTAAATCCAGAATATCATTATTTAATTCGTCAATGATTTTTTGAATTTTTTCATTTTTTTCTTTTTGATCAGTTAATTTAGGTTTATCGTAAACTTTGTTTTTTTCAAAAAATTTAAAAATTAAATTAAGAAAGTTGTTTTTGTGCATTCTAGGTATTCTGCGTGGGTTGGTTATATTATTAGCTTCTCTTTTGAGTCTGATTCCATTTGATAAATTTAAGGAAAAAAAGTCAAAATATCTAGTTGGACCTATACCTTTAAACTCTTCAAAAACAACCTTATCATTATCATTTGATTGGCTTTCAGGAAACCTAGTTAATGATCTTGTCAATTGATCATTTATTTTAACTGAATCTTTAAATAAATGTATTTTGCTTTTTGGGTATGGCTCAATATAGACTACTTTTTGAATGCCAGCAGCCACAATTTTTTTCGCACACAAATGACATGGAAATGCTGTACAATAAAGGATTGATTCTCTTGATTTGATTCCATTACGAGCACATGCAATTATTGCCTCTTCCTCGGCATGTTCCTCTCGATAAAACTCTATAAGATTACTAAAACCAGACTCATTAATTTTCTCTTCAATAGAGTCTTTCATATTTTTTGAATCCCTATCAGGAATTGCTTCATAAATTTTATTTCTCAAATTATTTTTAATTTTTTCAATTTCTGTTCTATTTGAATCCTCATCTCTTCCTTCTTCTTTCATGATTTTAAATTCTCTTGAATCATTAATATCTGAATCCCAATATTGACCGCCACCTTTTTTTGGAACTTCATTGCATCCAACAGAAAGAATTTCAGATTTATCCGATACCAGAATAGCTCCAACTTGTCTATTCAGAGACGAAGATCTTGATGCAACATTGTATGCTAATGACATAAAATATTCATCTTTAGTTGGAGTGGTAAATGGATCGGAAAAAATTAAATTTAGAAATCGAGTCAATTCGTTTCCTACTTTTATTGGGTCATCATCCAAATCTAAAAAAATGTCACATTTTTCAAAAATTTTTGTTATTTTATCTTTTTGAAAAAGTTGATTTAGCTCATTATTTTTTGTTGGATCTCTTTTTAATTCGGGTTTTTTTGAAGAACCACATCCAATTAGAAAAAAATTGAGTCCAAAAATTCTTTGAAACTCGTCAATATCCTCTTGATATTTCAATGATGAAATAACAAACAATTGAGTTTTAATATCATGTTTATCCTTATTATGTTTTTCTAAAATAATCTTCAGAATTTTAATTGTAGCTAAATTAGACATAATTTTAATATCTGTAGCAATTCTGAATTCGTTAGCAACATGCATTAAATCTTCATAATATTTGGCCGTATATTTTTCCATTTCATTTTGATTGACAATTGTCTCCAAATAAGTTCTAATTATTATTTCTTCATTATATTCATATTTGTATGCTTCAGCATTATTTCTGAAAAAATCATAAATTTTGGTTTTATCAGAACCAATTGGGCCAACCAATCCTAAAACAATTAAATCTAGAGCTTTCATTTTTAAAAAATATCTATGGAAAGGGAAAAAAGTTTTTATGAAATTTCATTTCTTTCTATGAAGAAAATTGAAAAGCTAGAATGTTCGAAATGATAAACATAATGAAATAATCGTTTTCAAAAAATGAATTTGTTTGCAACATGCATCAAATTTTCATAATAATTTAATATTAAAAATAATTTCTCAAAAAGAGAAAAAGTTTAATTTAAAATAAAAAAATAAAGATTTATAATATTTTTCAAAATGAAATAACATAATATATTGATCAGAATATTGATCAAAATTTTAATTGTAGCTAAATTACACAGAATTTTATTAATATTATTATAAATATTTATTATAAATCTTTACTTTTATATTTTTAATTAAATTTTTTTCTACTTTCGTAGAAATTCTTTTTAATATTAAATTATTATGAAAATTTGATGCATGTTGCAAACAAATTCATTTTTTGAAAACGATTATTTCATTAAAACATTTATTTTATATTTATCATTTCGAACATTCTAGCTTTTCATTTTTCTTCAGAAAGTTCTGGAAAAGTAAATAAATCTAATTTTATATAAACTATTTTTTTTTCTAACATTTAATTCTTATTGACAATTCACTTAATTTTTGTCACAAATTATTCAAGTGTCATATTTTGATTAATGGGTTTAGGGTTAGGGTTTAGGGTTTAGGGTTGCCTAGATTTTACCAAAATACTTAAAAAAAACATCTAAATAAAAAATCTAGGTATTAAGTTTGTCATGTCTGTCCGTCCGTCCGTCCGTCCGTCCGTCCGTTGACAGGTCAAAATCGACGAACGGAATGAGCTAGAGAGCTGAAATTTTGTACGGATAATATTTGAGTGTTGAGAACGCAGCCTGCAAAATTTCAAGTCAATCGGACAATCCCATGTCGAGATACTTGAAAAATCGGACAAAAAAATTGCTATATCTTTCGATTAAAATGAAATCGTAAAAAATGAGCTTGTTTGAATATGATCATAACAAAAACAGTAACAACAATACTAAAATCTATTTGTTAAATTTGTACAAGCATCCAAAATTTGATAATGATAAATTTTTAGGCGAATTGTACAACTTTATTGTTCAAAATGTGTGTGAACCAAATGTGCAAAATTTGTTTATTTATGGCGATT